>JAQFVV010012399.1:15900799-16500799 GCA_028023455.1 Epiperipatus broadwayi | reverse complement strand
ACATTTAAAAGTGTTCTTTTAATATTGATTTATATCATTGCGACTTATATTTGCAACATAATCCCAAGTTTCTTTTTCTGCTTAATTAAAGTGTGATAGTTACTTCATCATATTGTGCAAAGATTCATTATTAATAGTCCATTTGAGTTAACAAAATCAATCTTGAATAAGTTTACTGTTTCTATGAACACATGCATTAAAATCTCCAATGTACTGTTGAAAAAAATCAATTTTTAATGTTATTAGCTTTTTGTTGATAGATTGAGGAATTCTAAAAATAGAAGATACTCAGCTAGATCTCTTAGCTTATTCAATTGCATGTTGTCTTTTTACTTGTTGATCTGTTCTTCCAAATATCTAATGGCCATCTACTCCTTTTACATTTTTTCCTGTGAAGTGAAGTTTCATAAAAAGTAGCTACATCATTCTTAATTCATTACAATGTCTTATATAAATTCTGACCTACATTTATAAGAGTTTATATCAAGTAAAGTTTATATGCTCTACATCCCTAAATGTAAAAAATTTCACATATTTACCTGTGCTAACATTGTTAACTTTTTGTTTGCCATATTTATTATTACTGATATTACAATTATCACAATAAAGGACTTAGTCTGTTAAACCAGTTATCATTTCTATTTCATCAACAGTATCCTTATATATGAAAATTATTATCCTGTCCTTCAACTGAGAACTCTATTGATAGTCTATATTCTGCATGAACATTACTATTATATGAGAATTTAACTCAAAGAATGGATATTTTCAGTGTTTTGCAGAAAAGAAAATGTTTGAAGTTTTAAAAGTCATTCTTATCTCTATAGATTTATCAACATGGTATTTATTCATTATTGATGCATAGAATGTAAATAAAGGATGTAATTTTACTTGCAGTTCTGTAAGTTAGTTAATCATTTTGAAAAGAATTCTTTTTTTTTTTAATAGTCGTTCATCTTTTTTTTTGCTTTTTATTTTCTATTATTATCAACTCTTAAATGTTGAATTATTTTTGACATATCCTCACTATTAAGAAACAGTTATTATACTATGTCATCAATTTTAAATGTTTTTTTTTGAATTGAAAGAATTTAGCAGTTATCACATGAAGGAATACATTTATTTATGAACATTACTTTTTTAAACAACCAATAAATATTTGGAAATTTTGATTACCATATGTGGGATGCTTTTTTAATGGAATATGGGGTGTAAGAGAGTGACATTCAATAAATTTCAGATTAATCAGTAATGAAATAATTATCATAATGATTGAGATAATTAATGTATGCCAAATGAAAGTATTTTGTCTGTTTTTTTTAGCTTTTCATATAAATTTTATTTATATTTCTGCAATATTGTCAATGACGGTATAGATTCTATTAAGGAATTATTTTGCAATGCATATGAGCTAATAAAAACAGCATATTATTGCAGTACAATGGTTATATTGCTACGTCTAGCTGATCTAAGAGGGCTCTTCCCAAAAGTACAAATCACAGCACACACTTTAGTTTTAACATAATTTTGTCATCATCAGTGGACATTTTTTTAATATTGGTATGCTGAATTGCCTGACCCTGATATGAATGTTTATAACTCTTACTTTCCTTGTTGGGATCGTTACGTTTTTGTTTACACATTTTTCCATGTGCCATTTCTTTTTCAATTATTGCAGCATTCTCATTTATGAAAATAATTGCTGGCTTTGTGTCCCTTTTTCCCATAGTAAAAACATATAAAGGCGGTTTTGGTGTTAGCATTATTTTCATTACTTTTCGACCATTCTTTCTTGATGGTTTTTACAAACATCTGCTTGCGATTTGCTATTAATCTTGAACTCAGCCTAATTTTCGAGATTGCACAAACACGAGTTCATTAAATTATCCCACATTATATAGCTATATAATTTAAATCGCTAATGGCCAATAATTGTTGGTGTAAACTGTCATTACACATACCTGTACAAAATTATTCCAGCAGGGCTTCATCTAGGAAAGATCCATAGATGCAATTTTTTATTAGATTACAAAGAGCACTATCATAATCTTTGGTACCTTCATTCCAACCTTGGTTCCGAGCTCAGAATTGCAGTCTAGTGGTATGTCTCAATGGTTGGGGTCAATGTGGTTTGACAAACACTCTTTAACCTGATTGTATGAACAATCTTCAAGAGTTAGAGGTTCAGTGAGCCTGATGGCTATCTCAATAACTCCTTTCCCAGCAAAACATATTAATGAAGCAATCTTATATTTATTATTTTATTTGCCTGAAAGTTTGTGATGGTAGTATATTATTGGATATGATATGTTGGATTATTTCCATCATCTATGAGTGAATGTTGAACGTACAGAAAATTTTAAACTTTATTTAAACTTTTCAAATACAAACAACTTGTTAGTAATAAGACACAATTAGACAACATAGGTTAGTAATTACACAATGTTTTGAGTAATATTATTCTCCACTCTTTTTCAGGTGTTGTTGGCCTGATATGCACAGTGACAGTATTCGCATAGAAGTTGAACTTGCACCTTTAGATTCTTGAATATCTGTTGCCTTTGCAGAATAGCTCAGTTGGTTCGAGCGTTTGCCTTAAATTTGATATTCAAGAATCTAAAGGCATGAGTTCAACTTTCATGTAAATACTGTCAGAGGCCAACAACACCTTGAAATATTGTGTAATTATTAACCTGTTTGTCTAATTGTGTGCTATTACTAGCAAGTTGTTTGTACTTGAAAAGTTTAAATAAAGTTTAAAATTTTCTGTACATTCAACATTCAGTCATAGTCCAACATATCACATCTAATTATACTTATCATCTTTAACTTTATTGATGAATAAGTATTTTTCCACCTGTTCAATGTACAGGAGCCAATTACTTGCATCACTGATGTTAAATTCATCGATTGCTACTTACATTGCCTAGTCTTTTATCTAAATTTAACCGTTATTTTAATTAATAGTTCGAATCAAGGCTGTAACTACGCCAATTGCTATGTCTAGCTGATCTAAGAGGGCACTTCCCAAAAGTACAAATCACCACTAAACAGTTAATATTTAGATAATTTAATAAATGATTCTTAGTAGTGTTTTAACTACTTACGTATGTACATTTATTTAACATAATAAGGCCTGAAGGCAAACATAAATAATAATTTAGATCAATACGATTCGCAAGAATCCTAGCTGACTGTTCATATGTTTGAAGGCCAGCTCTCCACACTTGAAGTCATTGTGCCGTGGGAGACGATTTGCTCCGATATATATGTCTGTGTGCACAGGTGAAGCTCCAGGTATCAAATGTAGTCTTGTTTATCAAATTAGTACTGAGGCATTCACTGTTTTAATCTCTGCAGTTGATTGGCTCTTACTCTTATCTGCAGGTGATTCTTCATTTTAATCTCCATACAAGAATTTATCTCGTTATTTTTCTGACTTTAATTAATGAGTTATTTTTATAGTTTGTCGTTTATCTTATAAAGGAAATCTAACTCTAATTCCTTTAATTGTTTTATTTCATTAACGGCGTATTCTACTCTCAATAATTAGATTTATTACTTTTAGATAATAATCTTTATCTAATCTTAAAATTTATAAATCTTTTACTTACTATTTTAAAAGAATCTCTTTTAAAATTCTTTAATTTATTAAACTTATTAGATTTTCTCATTAAGTTTATACCTATGTATGTATGTGCATTTAAGCATACACATACATATCATATATGTTATATGCAAAAAACAATATATAAATGCATTTTAAGTAGAAATTATCTATTTGAAGTAGCAATCACTAGGATCATGAAGTTTTTTTGATATAAATCAATATTAGAACAATAATTATCACCTTCCATATACATTTAATTTAGGAAGTTTTTTTTATTCTTTTCAAATATGTCAATTTTAATTATTCAGGAGTTCTTCCTCAGAGTTATCTTAAGTTTAGCCAAAAGCATTAAACATGTGCTTTTCATAAAAAGTCTTATGTCCTTAAAAATTATATTAAACAAGTTATTAACAAACAAATGATTGAACATATATGAAAGTTTTTTGTTGCTAAATGGATGTGTCTTTAGTAGAAAGGTATGAGAATTGCATAATTTTCTGATGAACCATCCAAAGGTATCATTTCATCAGTAAAAGGCATCATTGAATATGTGCATCTTTGGGGGGATGAAGTTGTTTGGGGTTGTAAAATTGAAAAATTAATTTTATAAAATTTTTATTTTTTGATTTGGTAAAGTTGTTATTAATGCTGGAAAAAAAAGTTGTTTTTAAATTTATTTAATAGAAATTTATCAAAACAGTGGAAAATATAATGTAATAACAAACATTACCAAACAAAGTATAAAAGTATAAAAATAGTTATATTGTCTTGATTTTTTAAATTATTTTATTTGCTTTTTCTATAAACTGTGTAAAAATGTTTAACATTTGCAAAAATTATATTGTAATGAGATTTCTGCAGATAAATTATTACCGAATGCAATTCAATTTTTAGCTTTTTTTACATATTTTATTTTTGTAAACATTATGTTACATTGTGTTATGTGATTGTCATTAAAAGATAAGATAACTTTTAAATTGTTCACTATCTCTCAACAATTAGTCCAAAGAATAATAGTTAAAAAGGCATTATACACTGGTTTGTTATTTTCTGGTAGTGAAGATTTAAGGTTACCATGACATTTTTATTTTTTATGTCAGAATGGCTAAATACTCATATACCAACCAGTAATTGTATGGCTAGTTGGTTTGGCTATGTGTGTAGGTATTCTAGTTCAACTTGTAATTGAAAAGAAACTTTCCAAGCTTCATCTGACTCTGATTCAAACTCTAGGTCATGGTCTTGGCAGGCATATATATACTAATCACATTATAGGTAGTTTAGTAATAATTATTTTTAAAATCTGCATCAAAAACAAAAATTAAGGATAATTAAATTCATGAATGTTCTTATGAATTTATATTTATTATGGTTGTTTCTAACATTGTCATTGATTCTAAAACAACACAGTGATATAGATAATAGATCAGATTATACAAATAGCAGAAATAATTATATAATTGCTAGTCAAAAAAAAAAGGTATATTTTTTTTAACAAGCATTATTTGGAAGAAAAGGGATTTAAATTATCCAGGGGAAAAATCTTTCTGTTTTACTGCTGCTATCTTTTGAAAGTTGAATAGACTATAAATTCTAGATAATATTGGTAATTAAATTTATATCAAGTCCTATCTTATTCATATTCCTAGATTAATTTCTGGCTTAAGGTCTTTGTCAGTAATGTATGATATATATTGCAGAGTAAACAATTATTATACGGCACTTCCAACGCACATTAGTGAAGCTATTATTTTAATTGTATTAATTCTGGCTTAGTACTTTCAGGGCATGTTTGCTCCCATATTCATAGCCTGTGTCATTTTTCATTTTGTGTTATTGTTAGTGTATGCAAAATGCATGCAAATTATTTAACTAGGCCATTTCTTGGAGATCAGGAAGCAGGTATCTCATCTGTTGATGGCATTCAGGTCTCGTTCATGATGAAAAAGGCTTTTATTTTGCGTTTGGCATCGTTTTTTTCCAAGTTGATTTTCGTGAAGAAAAATTCTTTCTCTAATTACATTAATATATATGAAATGTACTTTTATTAAAATTTATACATTATTAGTATATGTTTAAACTTTATTTTTTTTTTACTTTTATTTTAGATGCCTGAAGAGCAAGCCTTTTGTGTATTAGTGAAAATTATGTTTAATTATGGTTTGAGAAATTTATTTAAACAAGGTTTTGAAGAATTACATCTTAAATTTTATCAACTTGAGCGTTTAATGGAAGTAAGTGCTGTTATTATTTATAAATTATTCACAAACACCCATACATGTGTAGTATTTTATTCCTAAAGATTGCCAATTAAGAATATCTTTGAAGTATTTTTATTCCTTTTTGTTTTTGAAGTTTTGTCATAATGAACTATCAGAATGTGTTATAGTATCCTGACTACTGTATTAGACTACATTCTCTCTGTGTTTAAGCTTTTTATGTATTGAGCTAATAGATGTTATCCTTTGGTAGCCCAGTTTATTTTTGTTCTGGATGGGTGTTTTAAATTATGATTTTGAATAAGTCTCTCCAGCCTGTGATATTTGACATTAGCCATGCTTCAGATAGCCTAATTCTCATTGGTAATGTAGCCCAGGAGTTATTATCTTTCTGACACCCCCCCTCCCCAATAAAAAACTTATCAATCTAAGTATAGTTTTGAATATCTTATAAAACTTTAAAATCAATTTCTAGTGCTTATTTTATTACTAAACTGTTTTTAAGTAAAAATTTTGTTATTTATAAGAAAAGTATATACAGTTAATATAAGCTGAAAATTGTTAATTAATAACTTATTTATTTGAAGAAAAAAAAGGCAAACAAACAATCCTATATATATATTATGATTAACACCAAACAAGGTGATTTATTTTGTAAATAGGAAAATGAGAATAACATGTCTGCTAAAAATTAGCAAATTATTTATAATCACTATAATTTTAGTCTTTAAAATGACAAGAAGATGACATCCATATTTATCATTTCCAATTGAGTATTGTTTAGTTATAAAAGTATTAATGTTTAAAGTAAGTAAAGTTTGCATTCAAATTTATTATTTCAACTTCAGTAATTACAGTTAGCAAAGTCTTTTATTCTCATCACTTTTATGCCAAACAATAGCAGCTCTCTCCATACAATAGTGTCACCCAGCACAAGCCATAGTAATCAGTGGATGCTAGAAGATTTGGGCATTTAAATCTCTGTCTAATGCCTTTTCATACAATATCCCCAGACTAGTATCTAGCTTATGGTTTTCATTAATGAGGAGTCTTGAATCTGAAAGCAATGCATCTAAATCTTTGAATCTAATGTAACCGTCTGGCAGCCACCTTTTATCTTTTTAGTTAACTATAAAGCTATGAGCCCAAATTGAAAACACAATAAAGTTTTCAATCCAAGCTAATTCACTTGTATAGTTATACAGATCTGAACCCAGTTTAGTATCTATACATTTTGCTGTCCTTGGTCTTTGGCCAGGATTGGTATTAAATCACTAAAACATCACACGATCATCTTCTCTTATGCTTCATACAATTTGTTAAAACAGTAGCAAACTTTTCATACAGTAGTGACATCCAGTGCAAGCATAATTATCAATGGATGCCAGAAGTTTGGGCATTTAATGGATTAACCTAGCAGTTTTTGTTTATTATGATTTGCACTAGATGGCGATATTGTAAAGAAAACCATGGATAATTTAGTGTGCAAATTGTGTAAGGAAGGTATAGAAAATATTAGGCACCTGTTGATTGAATGTAAATGCTTGAAAGCAGAAAGGATATAGATAATGAAGTTATGGGAGAATAGACATGAACAAAGTGACTATACAGAAAGTGAGTTATTAGTTTTTATGTTGGGTTTGCGAAGAGATAAGGGGGGTTTAGATATAAAGGCCATAGAGTTGACAAAGATTATGTTGTGGAAATGGGATGGGGCAGAATATGGGAAGACTTTGAGAGTGGGGAATGGAGAATAAAATGGCTAACAGGTTTATCTGGGTATAATTGCTGAGATATTCTTGACTTCATTTAAGGAGAAGCCAAAATACATCACATTATCACATCACATGTTACAAGTAAAGGGCAGGCAACAAGATGGGTGAGAAAGGTAATGCGGTATGCAGAAGATTTGGATAAAGAATTTATGTCAGTATACTTGTACAAAAGGTGGGATGATTGTGTTAGGAGGATTGTTGAGTGTTATAGTGGTAAGGAGTGGGATAGAAGAATAGATGCATTAATAAAGAATAGGGAGTTGGAGAGATGGAGAATTAGTATGGAGAGTAAAACGAGTTTAAATATATATAGAAGTAAACAGAACATTGGGTGTGAGTTAATTTATGATAATAGTAAGGAAAGTAGTTTATTGTTTAAGGCTCGAATGGGATCTTTAGCAACAAGGGAATATACACGTAAATGGAAAAATATGGGTGATTTAGTCTGCAAGTTGTGTAAGGAAGGCATAGAAAATATTAGGCATCAGTTACTTCAATGTAAATGCTTGGAAGCAGAAAGGGTACAAATAATGAAGTTATGGAAGATTAAATATGAACAAACTGATTGTACAGAAAGTGAGTTATTGGTTTTTATGCTAGGTTTGGGAAAAGATAAGGGGGATTTAGATATAAAGGTCATGGAGTTGACAAAGATTATGTTGTTGAAATAGGATGGAGCAGATTATAGGAAAACTGAGGGTGGACAATGGAAGGGGAAGATAAAGTGGCCAACAGGTTTCTCTGGGCATAGTTGCTGAGAGATTCCTGACTTCGTTTAAGGAGAAGTCACAGTGCATCACATCACATGTGTTATCAGATTGTGTAAGCATAAGAATTGTTGATATCATGTGATGTTATAATCTGATGTTAAATGAGAAGCAAGTAATTTAGGATATTTTTGCTCTGCCAGATTGTATAAATTCATGAAAGTGAATCATTTTGAATTATGTTCTGTGAGCATTTCAAAACATGTTCACCTCACTGTTACAGTAATCACTTTGTAGTAATAATTATTATATGTTTTTAAACCTTTTTTTTTGTTAATTTTAAAGGATTTCTTCTCATTTATTGTCTGTCTAATTTGACACCAATTAAGATAATGTTTATTTTAGCTGTCATTGTTGCTAAAGATTAAATGTTATTTCCTGCCGTAGATATTCTTAGATTAGTAAAATATTTGGTGAAAATTATTTGTCATCTTAAAAAAAAAAAAAAAAATTGAAGAATTAACACCAGTTGATAATGGTTAAGGGGTTCTGAGGTATGTTTTATTTCAAAATGAGTAATTGTATTGGAAATTGCTTGGGAAGTCATGCAACATTTAGTTAATCTGCGGTGAATTTTTTTTTTAATGACATTTTTCAATTGAGAATCAGTTTTGAAATTCTCAGCTCTGAATCTGTTATTTTACTACTGCACTACCCACACAATATTTCAAAATAAGTTGAGCATTTTAGTTATCAGTTTTTTTGCATTTAAAAAATTTTTTTTATCTTAAAATACAAGGTATTGCAAGTCCTGCATCATTTGTATAACTAATGTATTTAAAAAAAAAAATAACAAAAAAACAATGAATTCAAATCATTCTCCTCATAGGAAGTCGAGATGAAAACAAATTGTATCTATATCCCTGCTATTATCAGAGATTTATATTTGTTGCAAAGTTTAAAGAAACAGGATGGGCCAGCGAGATGGATTTTAAGAAGTCTGCATGTTAGACTTTATTATTCAAGTTACTTGAAATCGAAGATAAAAAACTCCTTAGAAAAATAGGAAATTGTTGAACATTTTTTGTCATCTATTAAGATATTATTCCTGACATCATTCACCATGTGTTTGTTGACTGGATTTAACATCTAAATTTGTTTTATTGGGAATAATAGTAAATATTTAGAGAAAATTAAAAAAAAAAATTTTTTTCCCTATATTTGTTTTATGAATCATTCGGTATATTTTATTATCATTATTATTATTATTATTTTTTTTTTGCAGGAATTTCTTCCGGATTTATTTAATCATTTTATAGATATGAATTTAGAGGCCCACATGTTTGCATCTCAGTGGTTTTTGACTCTGTTTACTGCAAAGTTTCCTCTCTATATGGTATTCCATATTCTTGATCTCTATCTGAGTGAGGTAAGTCAAATTATATTTCAAATATTGATAATCTTATTTGTAGCTAATCTTTTCAGTTTAGTATGATCTTTAAATATCTATTTTTATTATTAAGTGTTAAACTAATTGAAGTCACTGATTTCTAAGTTATAATTGTGAATTGGCTTTAAACCATTAAAACACCACACGATCACTATTTCTTATGCTTAAACAAGTTATTAAGTAAAATTTAAAAATTTTAATATATATAATACAGAGTTAAAAGATTAAAGATGATGCAAATGAAAGTATCATTTGAGATTATTTCATGTGCAAGATTGTGCTTTTAATTTATTTTTGTTCTTGCATCTTACATTAATAATTATTGTGCTTTTATATACTATATGACCGGAAAAATAATAAATTAGCATTGTAATATGCTCTTTGGATTTTGTACTTAACTTGGCAGCTTAAGTCAACATTAAATTAAATAAATTGCTGTATCAAAATAATATGGAGTTTTCATAAGATTAAAACTGTTAAATTTTATAGAAAGTAAAATTAATGACGTATTTAAAGAAATTGTATAGACATTACATATAGATATTTTAGAACAAATAAATGAGTATAAACTAATTAAAGATTAATATTAATTTAAAACCAACGTTGTTAAAGGAAATTGTATAGACATTATATATAGATATTTTAGAACAAATAAATGAGTATAAACTAATCAAAGATTAATATTAATTTAAAACCAACATTGTTAAAGGGACAGAGGTTACCTCAAAACATAGCTGGAGACAGACTTCATTAAGGCAGATTTGCTCAACACAGTACGTACCACGGGCTAGATGTTGACATTGTGATCGGCTAGTAGAAAACAGCCTTCTTTTACCCCGACATTATTTGGATGAAATTTGAACTGGCTTGAAGTAGGGTCACTCTGAAAACAAGATTCTAATTGATCCTGATAGGCAGAATTTAGCTATTTATATGATTCAGCCTTATCTATCAGGATCCAATGTGCATGACGTTTTCTCATGACTTTCTCTGTGGTCAGCGTCTGCCTGGGCGGGAAATCTACAATCCTGCATTAAAACATGTCCCAAGGGTTCATTTGCTAAAAAAAAAAAACAATGACACAAATCTGATTTTCATCTTCATTAAATTTCACAAGCCATCTTATTAAATAAAACCTATGAATTTGGAGATTTGTAATGAAAATTAAATAAAATATATAATAAAAAAAAAAGAACTTTACTCACAAAAATTTGAGGAATTTGTTATATTCTATAAATGAGAAATTTTATAATCCCTAGCTTGTAACACTTAGATTTAATAAAATAATAAATTTATAAAGTATGACAAAATTACAAAGTCTGCCTTATAAATACTGAATTTACTGTTTTTACATATTATTTGGGTTTATTTATTAAAACAAAATATAAAGTATTATAACCTGACTAAGTAGAAAATGACTTTAATGAAAAAATCTTAAAACATTTGTCACACTTTATACACATCTGATATTATGTTTACACTTATTGTTCATTTATTTTATACATAATTAGTAATAATAACATGAATAGTCAAATGTTATAGCTTACACATACTGATAATAAATACTGATGTAAATTATATATATACTACCGCCTCAAGATGGGTGTCAGTTAATATATAAGATTGGGTTCAAACTCATACTAGTGCTGATGATATTGGCACAAGGTGAAGCAGAAATATTTGCTATAATATATTTCCAGCTTCAATATATAGAGTTAAATTGTAATATTTTAAATATTACAATTCTGCAAAATGGTGTGGAAAAGAGTTGAACATGATATAAGAAAGTACAAATGTGAACTAGCAAGGAAAGCTGTAGAAGAGAATAAAAGTCTCAAGAGGGTAAAACAACATTTTAATATTGGTAGGAAATTTATATCTGCAATAAGGAAAAAAGATGGAACTATTGCTAAAAAGAGAGATGACATCATGAAATGAGTAGAAGACTTCTATCAAGAATTATATAGTAATAAAGAACAAGTACCTCCTATATCTATTATATCTTCCAAATTGCCCAGAATTTTAAATGAAGAAGTGAGACATGCAATTAAATTTATGAAGAAAGGAAAGGCTCCAGGTAATGATGGAATTATAATTGATATATTAAAAGAAGCAGGTGAAGAAATAGAACTTTTTTAGCAAAGATATATACCAAATGTCTAAATGATAAAGGTGTAACAGATGATTGGAAGACTGCAGTATTAATATTAATATTTAAAAAAGGTGATAAAGAAGATATTACAAATTACAGATCTATCAGCTTTTTATCAGTTTTATACAGAATTTTTACCAAGATAATTACAACTTGTTTATAGAAAACATTGGATTTCCATCAACCAAGAGAACAAGCTAGATTTAAAAGTGATTTTAGTACTGTAGATCACATCCAGATGTTGAGAGAAGTGATAGAAAGGATAAATGAATATGAGTTGCCATTATGCTTTAGATTTGTAGATTATGAAAAGGCATTTGATTCTATAAACATTTCTTCAGTGATTAAAGCATTGGATCATCAGTGTATAGATCTAGGATATTATGATATTTTAAAGAATATTTATAAAAAAATGCAGCAGCAAACAATTAGATTACATAATGATACTAGAAAAGTCAATATTGAGAAGGGTGTAAGACAGGGTGATTCCATACCTCCAAAACTTTTTACAGCAGTACTGCAAGAAGTATTTTGAGGATTAAAATGGGAAACTAAAGGAGTGAATGTAAATGGAGATTATTTAAGTCATTTAGATTTTGTAGATGATGTAGTTGTTTTTGCAAATAATGCTTTAGAGCTGCAAGAAATGTTACAGGAATTATCAGATGAAAGTAGGATGAAAGATAAATGTTAAAAAGACTAAAGTAATGTTTAATGGATTTTCTCAAAATATGAAAATAAAGATTGATTATGATGAGTTAGAAGAAATTAACAGCTACAAATATCTTGGTCAGATTATTAATACAGATGGAAACATAATGGATGAAATTAATCATAGAATTAAACTTGGTTGGAGTGCTTTTGGTAGAAATAACTTGATACTAAAAGGAGATATGCCTATGTGTTTGAAAAGAAAGGTTTTTAATAAATGTGTTTTACCAGTTCTTACTTATGGATCTGACACTTGGACACTTAATAGAAGAGCAATACCGAGACTTCAGACCACTCAAAGAAGTATGGAGAGATGTATGTTAGGAGGAACAAGAAGAGATAGAAAACACTATATATAGGTAAGAGAACAAACAGGTATTATTGACCTCATTGAAAAAATTAAAAGACTGAAGTTGGGCTGGACTTATTGCTAGAAGAGATGGTAATAGATGGACAATTGAAATTTTAAACTGGATTCCAAGAGATTGTAAAATATCCAGAAAGAGACCACATGTGAGATGGATGGATGAAATAAGAAAGTATGGAGGGGTGATATGGAGAAGAGAAGCTAAAATAGGAGAAGATGGTTTGAACTTGGAGAGACCTTCATCCTGCAGTGGATTGATAATGGTTGATGATGATGAAATTGTAATATTGAAAGCTGATAACGAATTAGAGTAACTATTGTGTTTAATAAAATTAAACAAATAATAAAAAGATGTGTTTTGTACTAAAATAGATTAATCGAATAGAAGTTCACACCCAAAAAATGCGTATAAAAAACTATACTCCAGAAAAAAAGAGACTCCAATGTGACTATGAATGAGTGGAATATAAAAGAGCATGCAGAAAACTTGCGCCCTCTGTTTCTCCCTTGTGCTTTGCTGCTGTTGTGTTTTGAACATCTCAGTGTAGTGTGTTCTCCGTATTGCTACTGGGCGGAGTGCCTTTCCCAGTACATGTCATCACAACCAGGGATATCATCGGTGGGCTGCGATTCCAAGATCTCGGCGCCTAGAGGTAATCCAGCCGATTAGAACAGAAACAGATCGCACCGATCTTATATATGTTATAAACGCCCTAAGGGGCACTTTGAGAGTAAGAGCTCAAGATTAGGGAAAGGTATAGTGAACTTTATTTATTATATAACTGTAGACTTTTGGATCTGAATCACAATCCGTTTGGAACAGGAACTTATTCTTATATGTTGATTTCATAATTATTGTCACAGTTTGTTAAATTGTTTAGTATTAATAAAAGTTTGCAATATTTTAAATTGTTGATCTGTTTATATTATGTATATTTATGTTTGCTGGTCACTCAGCCAGAGCTGGGGACACAGCACTGGGTTAAAAGCTTCCATAGAGCCAATCGAATTAGCCATTTTAAAATTTATCCTTGTTTCTTCGTAAGGGAAACAAAGTACCGATTTTTACGTTTGCAAGTTACCACTCATAATTACTTTTACAACTACTGTTTGTAGCAATCAATTTTTATTTTTTGAGTTATCACCCGTAATTTTAATTTTACAGTTACATTTTGTAACTGTAAAAAAAAAAAAAAAAAATCGATAGTGACTAAGCTAACTACCCACTAGGGCGAGGTTTTGTCCCTTTGTTGTGAGTAAAGCTCTCATGATTAGTTGAAGCTTTTAATTGACACGCCTATACATTTGCGGCCAATTTTTTTTTATTTGAACAGATTTAAGTGATTTTAATAATCACCGTAAGATAAATACGGTGAATGTCTTCAGCCACACTCTCATATTTTCTTTATTTTTCCAGCCAATTCTGTTGGAACTGGCTTGTTTTATACTATTTTTCCAGTCAATATTGGGGAAAAATAAATCCGTTTGTCAGACTGCATCAAATCTGTTATGTTTGGCTGAATTGCAGGTTTCAGGCTCAAACCAACAGTAATATTAAAAATTATAAATACTCACTATTTAATTTGTATAATTTATTAGAAGAAATATACATCCATATTATACCATCAATAAATACAACATGACGTATAACTTTGTCAATAATGAGTGACGTATAACTTTGTCAATAATGAGCCGGTTGTGCCGAATGACTGGAATCACTTCCAGCTGTATATTTAGCTTGCCTTGTGAGTTCTAGTCTAAATTCTTCCAGCTGTACTGGACAGCTTGCTTCGAGTTTGTTAACTGATTCTTCCGGCTGTAATAGGTAGCTTGCCTTGAATCTGCCGAAGTCATAGTAGTTTCTAGACCTATCAGGACTTGCCTCACTGCGTATACGTATCGATAGTGCATATAGTACAGACACCTTATCTCAGGTTCTCTCTCTTAAGAATGTGTACTATCATTTAGGTTAGACAGATGTTTTCTGCTTTGCCTCCAAAAAGGCTGACTATTTATTGTCAGATCCTCTTCCTTAATGGCAGCAGGTGGATTCAGAAAGCCTAACTAATGGTAGGATTTTATACACATGTTTACATATTGGCCATACTTGTTACATTGATTATCCACTGTTTACACATTGGTTAGTAGCAATGAGTGCCAAAGTCAGATATGACAAATACCAACAAATGTTATAGAATTAAAATAATCGGTGGAAACAATTTTTTCATTTGAAATTGTATCCTGCAAATAGACTTTCAATTTATAATTGCAACTAGTATATAATGTTTTGTCAATTATTATTAAGAAGTCTTACTGGAATGATAAAGTAATGCTCAGATTTTCACACATGTTGTAGAGAATGATTGGGATTTTTTTTTTAGTTTTCTTTTAATGTTGATCATCTGTAAATTTTATATCTTAAATAATATTTAAAGTAAAGTAGGAAAAAATATAAGAACTGTGTAGTTCATGAAATGATTAAAAAAAAAAGCAAAGAACATTAAAAGCATTTTACATTAAGCATAACAATAAAAGTATTACCATTAGATGTGAAGAAGAAATTAAAAATAAATAAATGATTAGGTGATATTTAAAAGAATTAAATTGATATAAACAGATTAACAGAGATAAGGCAAAGTAGAGCAAAACCAATACTTTCTGCATCAAATCAAAGATCCAGTTTTGTAAGGAATATGGATAAACCATGTTAAGGAATATTATTTAAATTTACCATTTCAGCGAGTACAAAATATGATAATAATTAGTTTTCCCCACTGTTAAATTTAATTAATGATTTGCTATATATTTAAAGATAACTGTGTTCATATTTTTTTTATTTTTATAACACTATTTTTTGATTTCCCAAAAGTTCAATACAAATCATATCAAAAAGAATATACAGCTATTTGTTGTCACATATTATTAATGGATTATCCACCAAGAAGAAAAGATTCTCCTTTACTAATTGTCATGTGATGAATATGAATTAATTCAAATGTTATCACACTAATAAAATTAAAAAAAAATTTTTTTTCTCTCATTTTTATTACCTAGCATAGTTTTAATAATCAATAGATATTGGATAGGAGTACTTATTAAATCCCTATCTAGTGGCAAAAATATTATGGAAAGAAAAAAAATTGCTGAACAGGGTGAAGGAAGCCAGGGTCATGTGATGTCTTATACTAAATATTTAATTACTGCTAAAATTTAAAATATACAAAGTACATTATACTGATTTATTGAAGATTTACAGAGCATTCTCAAAAAAGAATGACAATTAGGGAAAAGTTAAATATTATTAATAAAGTTGGATATAAGTAAATATATATCTTATTGAAAGGGGGGGGGGGCGGCGACTCAAGGGTAATAGATATCTTGCAGTGAACTGTCTAAGATTGTTTTATTTTATCTTCTACCAGTAGGACTACAATTAAGTTAAACTAATTGTAATAACAGCAGTCTTTTTAAAGTTTTATTGAAGATTATAGGATCCATATAGAAAAATTATAGCAATAGATAATATGAATAATTTAGAATGAAATAAACATTATAATGAACTTCTTTTTTTTTTAAAAAAATTCTTTACATCCCCAAATAAAATATGTGTTTTTCTAATTTGATTAATAGTTTTGTGTGCTATTCTTTAATCAATATATTCTGTATTTCATATTCATGCTTGTTGAATAAATGAGTGTTCTTTATAATTTGATGCAGTTTATAGAGTGGCAGTTGTGGAATTCAAAATCAATTGATTACAGCTCAGTTCTGTTACTTATGGTACTGCACAAATTTCATATGAATTTCTGAACAATAAGTCATTTGATTCTTATTAATAAATTTGTGAACATTTTATTATCTAGTGTAATATTGAAATGTCAAATGTTTGTCTGCAATAGATGCTTTTTTTTTAAAATTTAGGGAATGGATACAATATTTCACGTAGCCCTTGCTCTTTTGAAGGTAAGAAAAATATATGTATTAAATAATGTATTAAAAAATAATATATGTAACAAAGTTGGAATAAAATATTTACTGTTTCTATAAAGTATATTATTCTAAGGCAGTATGTCATTTGTTTATATTGAATATTTTCCTATATATGTAAATAGAGGGATTTGAATTCAGGATTTTTCAGTCTATTCGTCCTCGACTCTATCTCAAGCAACTGATACATATATATGATCACACACATGCAAAAAAGATATACGATCTCCAATATATGCCAGAAGTATGTATATTAAGATCATGTATCTTTTTTGCATGTGTATCGGTTGCTTGAGATAGAGTGGAAGATGAAAACATTGAAAAATCCTGAATTCAAATATCTCTATATTAAGTATTTTAATAAATATTATTAAGCTGCAGCTAGCTTATACTGTGTCCACCATTTACTCTTAAGAATGACATGTAAACTGTAACCTAACTGTAGCTTGATATATATTTATTTATATAAGTGATATTGTTATAGTAAATGTTTATAGGATAACTTCAATGTCATTTATTATAAACACACACACACACACACTCAGTAGTGAATCGTGCTTAATGCAAAGTCAAGAGGAATAAAGAAAAAAAAAATCAAATTTAGCAGTGCTTTAAATTAATCAAAAAGTTCAATTGCAAACTTGCCATGATAATTAACAATTTTATAACTATTTTTTTTTTACTCATTTAAGGTGAATATTTTCATCAATTTTTATCATTGCATTTAATCTATGAATTTTTTTTTGCTTGTCACCATCAAATTAATTTTAGTAATTTCTTAATATTAAAATTATCATTTCATGCTTATAATTAAATGTAGATATACAACTGCATGATCATGATCTGTCCAGGCATGAGGAATATCACCATATATTTATCACTAGATAATAATTAATAATAGTTACCTTTCATAAAAAAATATATTACTTTGTATATCTTAGTTAAAGAATGATCTAATAGAGGGCCCTTAAATGTTTTTTACTCATAGGAAAAAAGAATTGAACTAAGGTTGGAAAAATAATTAGATTATGAGAAGTAAGTGAGGTTTATTTTGGTATGTAAAGGTTTTGGAATGAAGGAATGTTTAATTAGGGTAGTAGATTTCTGGACACATAGCCTATGCACAGAATATTTTACATGATATCAATATTAATCATACATGTGATACTAAATTTTGTAAAATCGATTGTATTTCAATACTCAAACACATATATAGATTTAATCAGGTCATGTGTTCATTTTTCTTCATCATATAAAAAGAGGGTATGCTGCATGTGAAAAGTAAAATCAATAATAAATCATTAGTTCTGTACTTAATAGTTTAACCCAGTAATAGTGTAAGTGGCTCAAGAATTGATTGTTTTTGGATGGATTTTCAGCTGCTGGAAGCAAAAAAACTTTGAATGGATGGAATTAAGAAAGGAGGTACACAGGATAGAATGGCATCTTATTCTTGCTAATGGAATAGAATTATTATAATCAATTTATTATTTTGATGTTTCAACTTTATTTAATCCTGTGTACTGAGCATATAATGAATTAAATCAATACGTTTTTTTTATTATTCATATTCACTTTTAAAACTATGTTATTTAATGCCCATATACACTTTCATTAGTTAAATTAGAATTGCAGAAAATTTTAACAAAAGTTTTTGTAAGCCAGATTTGTAGAAATAGCCTGCAGACTATGCATTGCAGACAATCACTATTTTCAACCAAATTGATTGTAAATGTATCATTTTTTTGAAAATATATATATATATGCTAAATAGAGTCTATTAATTATACAGTTTACTATATGGTAGTTCATTTATATACATTTAGTTAATGTTGGACTTTTATGAATCAGTTTAGTATCTTCGTAATATTTGATTAAAAACAATATACAATGTCCCGTATGCAAATTAATTCATACTATTGCCAATAATAAATTAAATTTAATTGATATTTATGAATGAGTAATTCACAAGAGAGATATATAAATCTTACATTAATAGCAATTGAAAATTTTGTCTATGTGCTGGATGGATTATTTCTAATTTTATATATATGAAATCAATAAAGATAAAATTATTTTTAACAAAACTTGTTTCAAATAAGATTTTGTATTTATTTACACCATTTAAACATTCTTTCTTGTTATACAAAAATGTCCAATGTATCTTTTTGTTACTTGTTTTTTGTAAACACTCACAGCTAATTTACAGAAAGATACTGAACAACCCAGCACTGGAATCATTTGGGAATACCTGTTTTTATTAAATTTAAATTGCAGTCCTTTTGATTCTATTAATATAATTTTATGTTGATTGGATAACCAACTAACCCAGCGATGCATTGATTCTGGTAGTGGTAAATATTGATGATGATACATTAATTTTTAAAATGTATATCTAGTCTGTTGATAAATCATAAATTATTATGCTATAAAATTAAAAGGTTATTTTAAAAAAGATCCTATTCCAACCATATTGACAGGAAATTTGATGTTAATTCTTTATAGAAATATCTACTACTCATGCTAAAATTTCAATAGCTTTTAATCACTAAAATTATTTAGATTTTCAAGCTTATCATCTTACTGGGACATAAAATTCTTTTAAGGACCGTGTAATGGGTATGAGTAATTGTGATTTTGGATAATGATTACAAGAAAGTACATAGTATTTTCCACTTTTCAGACTAATAAATTGAATGTGGAGCTTCATAAACAATATAGACATTTAAAAGCAAAAAGTTAACAACTGATAAGAAGGCTTAAAAATTTTGATTGATTAAAACTAGAAAGATATTGTCATTGATTAATATTGTATTAAAAATTTAGACATTTTTTTTTTTTTTGACAAATTGAAATTAATATATGAACCTAAATCCTATTAAATCAGTGAATGACACTCTTTTATATGATAATTATACAATTCTAAAGTATGGAGAGAGTATTTTGATGTCATTTTTATAATGATATAAATATTTAGATAACTTCTTTGAGCGGAGATATCCAGCTTGATGAATTTAAATAGTCTTTTGTAATTTTAGAAATGGAAAAGTGCATATTGTGATGGGATAATTACTGTAAGAAAAAAATGTTGAGTGGAGGTGTGCTTTATATATTACATTTCTCGATTTTGTCAAGAATATTTGACACAGTTAATTGAAGAGTTTGAGGACACTATTTGAAATTAACTGGTTGTCCAACCAAAGTTTATTCCTATTATACATTTAGCACATTGTGGAAGGAGAACATTACGGTCAGATGAAAATTCTAAAGCATTTGGAATGAAAGCTATTGATAAACTGGATGAATATTAACTTTATCTATTTTTATATCAAAATCATTGGAACATTTTCTAGGCAGCTTCTTGAAGTAGGCATCAAAATGTGTTATGAGTTTGATGGCATATTTAAATTTGCACTAGTTGAAAGTAAAAGTGGGCATGTCCATATTGTTAATTTCTAGATTTATACTATACTTATGACAGCATTATTCCTGCTAATTTAAAGGATAGTCTACAAAATTATTATTATGTTTTAAATATATGAGAGAGAAATCTTTAGCAGCTTTTAATTTGCATGATCACCAGCTTCAGTTTGAGAATGTGAATTAATTTAAATGTCTGATAATTTTTTAGACATAAAGACAAAGTTTAATTTGGATTATAGGTATATAATTACTTGAACTTAGGTAGTTGAGCATAGAGGTGGATTGTTTAAAAGGAGAGGAAAACTTGAACTAATATTTAAGTGTTTTATTATACATAATAATATACATGTGAGAAATAATCTCCCACAACAATTATAGACATCTTTCACAAGACATAGATAGATCTGGAAGATTTTAACAAGAACATAAGTTTTCTTCTAAGCTGCACATTGATTATTGAGCTTCTAGACAAACATATTCACAGATTAAAAGAACTAGCAGAGAGATTGTTTTCTCCTAAAGAAAAAAGGGAATGGACTATCTCTCCTGTTATTTTCATTGCTTTTCTTATTTACGTGTTTATCCAATTGTAGTCTTTTCTTGTTCGCTGAATCCAAATGATGAGTTCATTTTTTTAAGGGTGAACAGGAATGGATCACTACAGAAAATTTAAAGATTCTCTGTGTGTTTTTGAAAATATGACAATAAGATCGTAAAATCTTTTGGTATGTTCTTCACTTTGCTGGATATGATACTTTTAAAAGTATTATTGTAAGAGTATGTCTTGATTAGATCGAACTTATATAGTAAATGAAAGGCAACAGCTATCTTAAAACATAGGTTTTTTTTATGATTTTTAGCCTGCATTTCTTAGGAGAAACTAACCCCATTTACTTTATTAAGATAATGTCACAGATATTTTAAAAGGGGCAATATTGATTACTTTTATTGGGAGAATATGGCAAGATTAGAACAGAATGGAAAACTACTATTGTGCAAAATATTGAAATCTTTCAGAAAGAAATGTTTGTAATCAAAGAAATTAAAAGGTCATTAATACAAGATGTCAAATAAATAGACTTTTATTGTGAAGATATAGCTGAGAATTGTTATAAAGCAAGATGTCAAAATTTTTCAGAAAAAAAAAGTTTGTAACTGAAGAAGTTAAGACATTTCAAGCATTAGTGGTCGAAAGGTCAGCGACGGCTGCTTTACAAGCAGTTGTCCCGGATTAGTGGGTTCGCTTCCTGGCTGATGCTATGACACATGAGAGAAAAAAAAAAAAGAAGTTAAGACATTATTATCATATATTAAATAAACAGATTAAAGATTAGCATATAAAAACTAATCAAATAGTTTATTGCTTGGAAGTTCATAAGAAGTTCGATCTTTGAAATTGACAGAGCTGAAATTGTGATTGCTGGTCCTTAAGTTCCTGAATTCACAAGTTTATCATTATACTAAACTATGCAGCATACTAAAATAATTGAATGGTTTATTGTTCAGGAAGTCAAAAGAATTTTAACCACTGGATAGATTTTAATGCAAAGTGATTACCAACAATAATTTAGAAAGATTTTATTTTTAAGCCCTTTTTCATACATTACACACTTAAACTATATAAAATTTGTTTTTATATAAGTACTAATTGCTTTTAATTTAATGAATGCATTATGTTATAAAATTGTGTTTTGATTATTATTATTATTATTTCAGACATCTCGCAAAGATCTGTTACAACTTGATTTTGAAGGTGCTCTTAAATATTTTCGAGTTTCTCTTCCTAAGCGATATCGGTCGGAAGAGAATGCTAGGGAACTATTAAATGTTGCTGTCAGCCTGAAGGTATTTCTTCTTCTTCTTCTTATTATATATTGAAAGTGATACTTTTTTTTTTGGTAGTTAACGAGAAAATTATTTAAATAAAATTTATATATAATAAAATAAATTCTACAAGAGTACATAAATAATTATCAACTATTACAGTAATAAATTTTGGTATAAAATAATATTTATTTCGCTAAGCCAGGCTTTCGATACGGTGTATTTTTGTCAAAGTATGACTAAAGTTAATATTAGCAAATACATTAGTATATCCACATGTGTATAAATGTACAATAATCTAATTGCTGATTATCATAGATTTACATATTTTCATGTGTAAATTGATTTAGCAGTTGGTTATGTCATTAGATTAAACAGCCAATGCTTGCTAAAAGGAATGCTATTGGCTTATATATTTATGGAGTTCTCAGAGTTAATTATGTGTCATGCTTCTTTTACTTTTCATTTTCTATTATTATTTTCTATGCATATAATTTTAGCATCAGGAGGTTTAAAAGTATGACCAGATTTCTTCTGATGGTTTACAAATACTGAGCTAAAAGCATGTTGCATTTAGATATGTTATATAAATGAGCGTGCTGAGTGATTTTTGATTTTAAGTTTGCATGTATCTCTCCATAATATCTGACATTGTAAAACTGACAATTGAGCTTTATCGTCATCATTAATTTTATCTTTTGTCAAGCATGACCCTACTAGAATAACCAGCTTTAATTAAATCCTTTTTATAACACTCTAAATTTTTATTATTATTATTTTCTTTCATCTTTCAAACTTAGAAAGTTTTGAATTCCTAAGCAAAAAAAGCTTTCCAAGCCTGCTATGTTATATTGAAATGGAACCTTTGGGTGTAGATGCCAATAAGCCCTAACACTATGAGATTTTACAATCATTAAATAGTCAATAGTATAATTATGTCTAGTCAATCTCAAGTCTAGAAATTTGATTGATTAGTTATTGTTCCCCTCTTCCATTATCCATTTAATTTCAGGAAATTGCTTCAATTTGTTAAACATTTTTTGAATCAGCTTAGGGAAGTGTATAAACAAAGACATCATCCACACATCTTGTGTATATCACATCTTTATTAATGACTCAAAAAGATTGAATAACATCTTTTTCAATGAAAGCTACTGTTAAGCTACACTTCACATCACTACTAGACAAGTCCATGGGCCAATTTGTAGTCACAATAAAAATTTCATCCTTAAATGTGGCACACAAATTATCATTGATCCACAATAATTATCCATATTTAATTGGGCTCTCTTACCACTAATTGTGTGCTGTGTTTCAACAGATCTTGTATATTTATTGATCAAAGTCTATTAACAGATCCACAGAGCTCAGTCACAGTGAAAGAAGCCATTCTAAATTCTTTATGAATATTTATATTTTTCATTATAATAACAAAATCAAATGATGACTTAATTGTCAAATTTCCAAAACCAAATTCAGACTGGATTCATTCTGCAACCATTTTGGCTGCATGGCTATAATATGCTCCACCAAAATCAATCATAAGTCTTATTAGTCTTATGGAGTTTTACATTAGCGAATATCAGTGGAGTGATGGCTGTTGAAGAGTATATTTTAAGATAATCAGAATGTAAAAATGCTTTATTATCATGTTTTCTGAGGATGTTAGATATAAATTTGTCTTTTAAGGTTGTAATCAACTTGATTTCCTATATCTTCTTTCAGACATATATCAATTTATATTAAACCAAACTATATATATATAATATAAATATAAAGCAGTTTTTAAATAGATTCTGCAAGTTGCAAAAACTTTTTCAACATCTTTTACAAAGAAGCAGGCAGTGAGAAGGTATTACATATCAGGCTTTCTAATTGCCAGTTGGTGAGGGCTCCCCTTTCAATCTCTAGCTAAGAATTGTTAGTTATATAATCGTGAATCAATATTGGATGGCTAGTTAGAGGTCTGACAAGTCAGCAAAAAAATAAAAAATAAATTCTAGGATCTAAATGGAAACTACAAAACTTTTAAAGCTTTACTTAGCCCAGATTTGAATCCTAGATCATGGGCATTTATATATATTTTAAAATTACTTGTATTAATAAAATTTTAAACTATATAAACATTTATGAAATTATAAGTAAGAATGTTACAGTTTTGATTTAATATCAATGTTACTACTGATAATATGGCAATACACATAAATATGGTACCCATTTTTTTCTATATCTGTTTGAAAGTGATTCTATCATTGGTGAAAATAGATGTGTTGATCAGACAAAATGCAAACACAGTGCCACCGGATCTTAGTTCTGTGAATGATTGATGATCATTAAAGATATAACATGGTTGCTTTATACTCTGTTAATAATAGACAATTATTAATGTACTATTAAACTATTTATATATCCTATTAGTATATCTTTCTTGTAATTATATAAAGCAGTGTCCATTTATAATAATTATAAATATATTTGTAAAACAAATTCTTATCCAATCTATGGTAAAAATCACTGATATGTTATCCTATTGAACAATTGATATGTTCATTGTGTGATAATGGAAACTGTTTTGACATCTATACTCAAGCCAAACAATTGTAGATTATGAAAGAATAGCAAACTAGATATCTTACATAGAAAAAGCTTATAATATATTTAAATACAGGAGGGATTAAGCAATCACAACACATAATGATATGAAAATGTTTAAATAGCTCATAAGTAAATAATATTATCATAGAAGAATTAACAAGTCCTTTAATTAATTAAAAAAAGGTTATAAGTTTATTATTCATAATCAATTGTTTCATAGTTCATTAACCTGTTAGGTCTTTATTACATATGTAAACAATGCAAAGTTTCAATTTATTATATATCCTTTAACCCTTTGTGAATTGCTTGGTTTGAATATAATTGTTGAGGTGTAGTTTCTATTGATTGTAAATTTTACAACATACTGATATAGCTTATTATAGATTACTCAATTATTTGGTACACTATATATTTATAGATTACTGATTATATTATAATATTTAAATTGTGAAGTTAAAAAAATAGAGTTAAAATCCCTAATTTTCTTTGCTGATTGTAATGTCTTCACTATATAATATATATTGAAACAATTGGTTGTGTTTTAGAGTTTTTTTTTTTTTTTTTTTTTTTGGGTAATCTGGTTGTGTTGTGAATTTGGGATAATTTTGATTATTTTATTCACTAGTTTAGCTTTATGGCTTTTAATGTTTAAATATATATTGAATATAAATATAGGTGTCTGATATGTTTCATATTTCATTCTTTTACATAAATTATAAGGTTTCTTTCATATCTTTAAGAAATCTGTTATGAATAAATAAGTAGTATATGATTTAGGATTGCAGGATATAAACTATTACATTAATTAGATATAGTTTATACAGTAAAAATATGCTCCCACATTTAGCAATATCTAGAACAGCTATTATGTAAATGTTCCTAAAAAAAAAAATTTTCATATAAGTCATCACCAGTGATTTTCAGAGTTTTAATTTATGCATTAGTTGCCTTCTGATGAAGTAACTGATATACAGGTTAAGGTTACTTCAAGAGAAATTTGATTCTCTATTCATACCTTTGCCAACAACTAATTAATTGAAAATATGCATTCAGGTACATCTATAAAGAATTAGTCCAAGTTGTTCTTGAATACAGTATAAGCTATTGTTATATACAACAAATATGATCAGTATTTAATTATTATCTCAAATATTGTTCACAATTATTGGAAGGGAAACAAGAGCTTTTCATATTTTCCTTTCAATAATGATTTAATAATTTAATTAAGTCGCAGTTATAATTGCATTAAAAATATTATTGTTATAAATAAAATTTTCTGTACATTGTTCTTTTCAAAGTTAAATATCCTAATAATTTTTCCCAACAATTATGTTTTATGTGGAGGGGGGAGGGAAATTGATATAATAGTTTTTGAGATATAAAGTATCAGAAAATTAGACAGATATTTTATTTTGTATAACTGACTATCTGTGTAATATAAATAAATTAATAGTAAAAACACTTCACGTAAATCAATGTCAATAACAGAAAAAAAAAAAGACTTTTGTATTGCAAGAACAATTTGATCTTTGATGAAATCTTTTCTATGATCAAATTAAGTGTATTCTTTCCCTGAGCCTTCAGATGCCTCTAAAAAAACAAAAAACAAATATTATTCCAAGTAGTTGTGTAATTCTTGACAAGACGTTCTATAGATGGCAAATTTATCTATGGCTTTTCCAAATATCTAGGAAGAGAAGACCAATGCTTTTCATATTAAAAATAATCGGGATAATCAAAATTTTCTGTGCTTTGTTTTTTTTGAAAGAGTATTTTAGCCTCAGAGTCCCGTCCCCCCCAATTCAATAAATTATATAGTTGAAAACTTTCTCTTGAGAATTTTGCTATGAATGAATATAAAGAACACATTACAATTGATCTGTTAGTTTCTGAGTCATAATATAGTAGACAAACAAACAGATATTTTATTTTGTATAATTTCATAAGTAAAATTAATTTTAGCTTAAATGAAGGCCAGTGACCTTCAGAAGTTGTTATTGTGTCTTGTTAATTGCCACAGCTGCCTTTTAAAAAAAGTAGTAATTTTTCTGAATGAGGCTCTGCAAAAACAGTTTGTTTCTTTGACTGAAGCTTTGCCAGTAACATTAATTTAGAATATTATTGGTTTTTTTTTTTTGTCTTAGCCAGATACAGACAGAAAATACTTATTCAATTTGTTTTCAATACATAACAGGCTATTTTATATATAGCCAGTTAATCAATATTTGATCATTATTTATTTCTGTTTAAAATTTCAACTGATTTATCATTCAATATCTCTTTAAAATATTGTCGATCATATGTACTTCTGAAAAAATTATGTAGAGCAAGTAGCCAAAGCTTTTGACAATTTTTAGAATTTGGGCGTAATTTAGTTCGATCAAACCTAATTAAAAATATCGTTGTAATCTAATGTTATATGTATTTTTTTAATGTTAATTTTAGCTTTAAGAGTGTCCCTGCTGGTAAAACAAGAAAGTTAAATATCCTACATTTTTTCCTGAGAGTGGTGCCATATGTGCAAAAAGAAAACAAAAAAAAAACCCAAAAACACGTTGAAATTGATTTATTCATTAGTTTCTGAGATTGTAAAATAACAGGCCATTAAGACATTTTCTTTTATATGATTAATAATTTTTTATGCAACTAATGTGATGGGATTTTTTATTTATTACTAAATTATATATAAATAAAAGAACTATGTATATGTTGTGGTTCATTTATATAGTAAAACCATATGCTCAATTAATAGAAATGTATTTGAATATTTAAACATTTCTCTAATATTTGCTATTAAATAATACAAAGCCTAGATTATAAACAAATATATAATGATTATATTTATTAATACACACACAAACATGAAATAAATTAAAAAATATGTTTGATATACATATGTATCATTTCTTTCAGTTATCGGACCGATTAATTTGAAACTATACAAATTATTACCTCAGTATTGAAGTATATTTATCAAGTAAATATGAAATAAAATATAGAAAAGTTCAGTTGAACAGATAGATAATTTTAAGTGTTTTTGAAAAAGCAATTCACGAGTATAATCAATCTGTTAATTGTTTTTTATTTAAATTTCTAATTGTGTCTAAGAAAAGCTAATGCTATTAAAAATTGGATTGTGCAATAATGCCTATTTTCAGTTAATTAGTGCTTATTCCTCATTATTATATTGGAAAAAGTTTAGAAAACAAAAGCTTTTATTCCCAGATGGTTATTATTATTGAATCAATATCAGTAAAGGGTACAATTTATTTTCTTCTTTGAGGCCTTAATGCATAGTTGGTAGATGTACTAAACTATAAGCCAAAGCTATTGGAAACAAGAACATTAATGTTTTGTTGTTAATAGATTTTTGCACAATATGTGATGCTTTGTTTAGGAATAATAATTGCTATAAAAGAGCTTGATTGTATCAAAATAATAGTTTTTTATGGGATTATGTTATTTTTAGAAAGCAGAGGAAATTGCTGATTATTGCTAAGATATTGTATAAGTAAACTATAACTTTAAAGTTATAATGGTAAGAAATTCTGACGCTATATTAAATATATTACTGAAAAAAAATTTTTTTTTTTATAAGCAATTGGTACTTACACTAAGTTTTAATAAATGATTAACAGTAAAACTGCCGATTTGGATTTTTTTGTCATGTTGCTGAAATATTTTGGAATTGTCTTAAGAATTATATTATGAATTCAAGTATTTTTTTATTTCTGGTAGTGAGTCTATTATTAATGATTTAATTAAAAAAGAAATTGATATTTTGAGTTTGGTTGGGAAAAAAAATAAAGTTTTAATATATGGTTTTAAAAGAAGAAATCCGATGATTGGTGGATTAAAACTGTGAAGGAGATATCTAATTTTTGGTAATCATAATTATTTGAGATCTTTATTCCAAGCATTGAAAGTAACATAATGATCTACAAAAATGACATATTTCTATAAAACCAGCGAATATCGCCCTTTTATATGATATTGATGATATTTTGAACAGATGAAGATAGTACTTTTGATCATCTTCAAATAGTTCAGATAATTACATGTAATTATACATTTATCCTATTAATTCTTCATTTGGTATAGAAAATATCTTATTGTAATATTAAAAATGGAAAAACTGCAGGTTCATGATAGAATAATCCAAGAAGTTTTAAAGTAATATCTTTTATTTATTTCAAAATGCTTAAATTTTATAAGGATTGGATGCATCCATTAAGGTGCCCTATAATTTTAGGGTGGTACTGCTGATTCAATTTTAAAAATAAACAGAATAGAAAAGATTGTGGTTATTATTTTTAAATATCATCTTTCAATAGCCTGCTTTAAATTGTAACTGATTAATTGCCAAAGAATCTGAGTGATTTTAGAGAATCAAGATGCACCTATAGATATGCACTTTATTGTTAAGTAAATGCAAGAAAATTACTATGAGCAAAGATGTGATTTATATATTGCTTTTTTTAATTTAATCAAAGTATTTGACTCGATGTTAGAGAAGTTTTTGACAATATTTGAAAATAGCTGATTATCAAGATTATTCATATTGCTCAGTTGCTACATTACCATTAGAATGTCCATATTTGTCTATGAATGATTGCTAATGATGATATCTTGATACTGTGAGAGAAATTATGATTAATAATGCAAGAAAATTGAAATATTTAGATAGAAAACTTTTTTTTTTGCATTTTTATGATAGTATATCAGTGGAGCAGTTTATAGGCTCTTCATAATGCAAGTATCAAGATGCAGATGTGAATTTGGAGTTTTAATTTGAACTGACTTTTGCTAATGATTATGCTCTGTTTTACAGCTTAGAGGATAATGTGTATAATGTTTATAATATTCAACATGCAACTTATAATGAATTTGGTTTAAAAATTTGTGATAAAAACAAACAAACAATAGCTTAATATTCAGGTGTTTAATAATTAAATGTTCAAAAAGCCCTGATAGTAGAAAAATTTTCCAAGAACTTTTGTCTTGGTGGTTATCAATTTGAGAATGTATGATAGATGATATGTTGTTAATAGTCTTTTTTTTTTTTTTAAAGATAGAAATGTAATCTTGGTTTTGAAATGTACTCATAAATGAGTATGGCTATTTCAACTCAAAGGAACGAAAAAAATTGTTCTAGTAATGAGTTTTGCAATAATTATGCAACCTAATCTGTCAAAGATAAATATGTCTACCCATAGTACATATTGTTTTCATTTTGTTTATTTGATATTTTGAGAGGCTTTTATTTTTTTTAATAAAAAAAAACTTTTCTTTCCAAAATCACACCATATTTAATTGTAGTTCTCCAATCTATTCTATATTCTGCAATATCTTTATAGTAGTCAACATTGCATTTCTTTAGCGTGTCATTGAGACAATCCTTATAATGTAAATAGGGATTACTTATCTGACGAAAACTGTACTTAAGTTCACCATAAAACACTATTTTAGGAAGTCTTGCTTTGTTCATTCATTTTCCATGACCAATTCAATAAAGGAATGATTTTATAATAGTTGGCTCATATCCAATAAATTGATTAACATCTTGAATAGTTTTAGAATCTTGCCATTGTGTTTTAAAAATTTTACAGTGCATCCTTAAATGAAATTTTTCTAATATCTTTATAGTTTGCCGTTTCCATACAATAAATTAGATAAAATAACACTTTACATATAGCTAACTTAATTGCAATATTTATTTTGTTATGATGAGAAATACCCTATCATTTAAATAATCAACATAAGAGTCATAGATCACATGACCCTATCTCTTAAGCTTGTAAGTTATAGATAATGAGGATTGCCGATAACAAAGCTTGTTGAGGAATTGGCAATCCTTATTCCCCATTGTTTATAACTTACAAGCTTAAGAGATATGGTCATGTGATCTATGACTCTTATGTTGACTATTTATAGTCTCTGCCATAAGTCTTATGCAATGTTATATTGCTAAGACTACTAATATATGGCATGACTGAAGATCTATCAGCCCCATATAGCTATTTGAGTTGGATAGCTGGGTTTGAAGACATGTAGATGTCTGAAAATTTCAGATTTTCCACTCAATAGATAACTTTTAGATAAGTGCTTGGCTTTGGGTTGGTATTTTTAGATCTAGTGTCTGAACCTACCCTGGCACCTCTGAGGAGTGCCAAAGCATAAAACCATGGTCAGGGGTTGGGGGGAGGGGTTCCTGTCAGAGATATTTTAAGTGCTGGCTCTGGCTAAGCATTTATCACAAAGCTTGTTGAGGAATTGGCAATCCTCATTGTTTACCTATCATTTAATTTGTTAAAAACAGCAGCAATATATAGAAGTCTGTGTTGCATTTCAATATCTAAATTCACTTTTCTATTTATAAAACTATGAAGATATTTAAATTTGTTTACATTTTCAAATTGATTAAAATTCAAGCTAAAAGTTACTGAGGATTTTTTTTCCATTACTGGAAGAGAAAGAACTTGACTTTTTTGAACTTTAAATAGTTACTAAATCATTTATATGCTGCATTCAGAATATTATGTACATTTTGTAGATCATCTTTTGAATGGGCATAAATAGCGCAATCATCAGCTTACTGTAAATCTATTTTAGCCCTGTTCATATCACATGATAATACTTGCAACAGGATGTAACTTTGTTTTAAAGCAAGTTATTATAGTTATCCAATTAATTAAAATAGTCATTCTTATAGTGGTAAAAATAATCCACATTTCTGGAACTACAAGCAGAGATGGTAATGAATTTATGACATAGGGCAAAATTAAACCTATTATCATGTTTTAACAAGATAACACAGAAGAGAGATTTTCCGGATAATTGAAATAATACAAGAATAATGTTACTATTTAAAGGAAAGGATAAGGATCATAGAAAGTTAAGTAATTATAGACTGATAGTGGTAACATCAGGATTATATAAAGTTTTTGCATATATGGTGGCTGGAAGGATTGCAAAATGGATGAAAGAAAATAATAATGGGAGAAATGCAAGGAGGTTTTCGATTGGATAGGTGAATAGGAGATAGTTTATTTGTAGTTACACAACTTATAGATATGAGTAGAAATGCAGGTATACAGTTATATATGGTTTTTATAAATATAGAAACTGCATATGATAGAGTAAATAGAAGCAGATTGTGGGTAAGTTTAGTAAATTTGGAAATGGATGGAGCTTTAGTCGATCTTATTAACATATTGTATGAAAGTAATTTCTATATGTATCAGTTAAGACTAAGGCAAGGATACCTTATGTTACCTATTTTGTTTTTCTTGTATTTGAGAGAAATAGAGAGAGCAAGAGAAAGACCAGAAAAAGGAATAGAGATATGATTAATAGGTGGCAAGGGAGTATATACATTATCAGTTTTTTATCTGCAGATGGTGTCTTCTTGTGCAAAGAAAGAAGGGAAAATATGGATGTTATGCTGAGGACATGCATAAGGGTAGTAAAGAGGTGGGGATTAAATTTAGTGAGGAAAAATCAAAAGTAATGTTGATTAATATTGGGGAAGGAAAAGATAAATAATTTTTATTGGGGGATATAAAATTATATGTGGTAAATATGTATGACTATTTGGGAATTGTCTTAAGTAATCGGAGAAATTGCTTCAATGAATGGGAGAAAAAATAGATAAATGAAGCAAAGAAAAGAAAGGGATTGATAAAGAAATTAACAATGTTTTCATGTACTAAATTTTTACTAACAAACGTGCTAAAAATCCAACTAATCTTACATACAACTTAGTTATAAGATCTCCTTACATTAACACATATACTCAACTCTATATCTCCATCTAGTAGATAGTCTTTAAACTTTATGAAACCATGTTTTTAATAGTTATTTTACTGCAATGCGGTAATTATTTTTTGAATTAGCATAACTAGACTAATTAATGATGTAAATTTTTATATTGAAATTTAAAAGTATTGATAAATTTAAATGTCAAAAATATTTTTCTATGTAAACATTAGATATAATATATATATAAACTGCAATCCTATTTACAAATAATTATAAACTATAATTATTATAAAGGCATCTCAAAGTAGTCCATTTTCTTTTGAATGGGAACATTTTATATTTTATTCTTATCAAAAATTAATATTACAGCCAAGTGCCATTAGTCTTCTTCAGAATTGACTACAGAAAGAAATTACAAAAAACAAAAAAATTAAAAATGATAAATATTAAATTGATATAAATAAATGCAAAATTATTACTTTTAGCCATTAATATATTTAAATTTGTTCGTTAATTGTAATATATATATATATAGATACATGCATATTCAAAGTAATAAATAGATGTGTACACATATATAAATATTTATATACTTACACACATGTATACATATTCATTAATTGTCTTTTAAAACAATACAACTTTTTTTAATCATGCTATAAAATATCTTCTATATATTAGAAAAATAATATTATCTAACTACTTCTATGAATTAAAATCAAAATTCAAAAATTATAATTTTTTTTATTTATTATACAAGATAGAATAAACCTTTTTATTTTGCAACTTATTTAATACTCAAATTTGAAACTCAAATGTAACAGAAAATTTAAAAATGTTGCAAATATTTTATATATTATTTTTACAAGTAATAAATATATCATATTACAAAATTAAATATTAATGTATAAGTTATTTAATTAAAACATAGCATATTTTTTTGGTTATTATTTATTATTTTCATTTTCAATTTTTCAAGTTTGTTTTTGGTACTTTCTTTTACATTTAATTCTGTGGATAGTCAGTGATGAAATGTTAAATGTGAATAGGATATAGTTATTTACCTTTGTAATTATAATACGTGGTTATATATATATATTCATACATTTATAAGTTAAATTCTAATTTTATTATTTAACAAAATTATAGATAAAATGAGTGGCTAAGCAGATTTGAGCAGATCTGTATATTTTTGTATGAAATATGTATTTTATTTAAAAAAAAAATTAAAATCAGATTTGATCAAATGAGAAATAAAAATGTTTTATTTTAAAAGTTTTTAAAATGTTTTTGAATTTTACTACTGTAGAAAAGTAATTTTCAGATGTGCCGGTCGGATTTGTATGTTTACGTAACAAGATCTAGCACCTAGGCAAAAGTACCTTGAATCCAATCGTGCGCAAGATACACAGGTCAGGAACACTCATGGACTCTGCCCTATTTGCCTATTTCCCAGATCTATAACATTATGAGCAACAATCCTGATGACACCGATTAATTTACTTTTCACCCGCCGGCATCGGTCATCGGAGACACAAAAAGACTCTAGGCTAAACTGATATTATAGATTAACTTAATAACTAGCTATATTTTATGAACAGTGAAGGCTCATGACCTAGCATAGTAATTATGTATTGAGCGGAGATCATCTAGTCATATTGAGCATAAGTAATAACTTAATATTTTAACTTAACTAAAAGAAAGCAATGGTTCGAGTTTGATATATATATATTTAAGATTTATTAATAACAAAATTATGTCGGGTTATTTACCTGACATGAGCCTCGTAAGTATTATAGATATGTGTTTGATTCATATTTAACGATAACATAAGATTTACGGCTATGCCAATAATATATGTGTGATTTAATGAACTAGCACTATTAGAATACATTACTGGAATACTATTACACCCCCAGAGATGAAAAGAGCATTTAATTAATTTAAAAGGATAATAATTTTACAAGCAGATATTATATTTGGTTACATTTAATATGATTATTAATTTGGAGTTATAGATAATTAATGCGCGGGGTGGATAATGAATACTTATATAAACGATACTAAATCTATCGCATTAATACGTATATTAAACTAATGGAAATATGTCTGTTTAAAGAAATCATCTCATTACGGCTTATGACTATTTCTGGGTGACTAATAAGACACTGAAAGGCGGTGCGTGCATGGCGGCTGATTGGGTTGGTCCAATTATGGATCCTGGGGGGTGCGCCATGAAATTTAAGAACGAAGTTGACCGATTTCCTCTGCAATGTAGGCAGGGGCGTCGGCTATGTCATTATCTGGCTGGATTTTCCAGAGCAATCCCCGTATAAAGCATGCACATAAGACCAAGGATGTCCCCATGGTGGTTTTACAGCCTGGTTTAAGGACATTGAGAACGATGATGGGGCTCGGCTGCGTGAATGCCTCCATGTGAGAAAGAAGCACGAACATATATATAACGAAATGGCCTTTATGCACGTAACGCTTAATAATATAATATAATTCTAAAGATTAAAGATTATCGAAACAGATTTATTGCCCATAAATTATGAAATATTCAGCGTAATGATATGGCTTCATCAAGCAAACATGGATAATAATTATACTAAAATATAAAACTAAGATCTTAAGATCCCCCTCCTCCTTACATTATGTTACTTAATATTATTCATTACTTTCCACACATTTAATAAATCTCAATTTTGGTTACTAAATGCCCTTGTGAAAATATATAAATTATTACAAAATAAGTGGGTGATGGTAATAGCTAAGCTGGGTTTTACATATATAATATAATTTAAGAATAAAAGATAGCACATTATTTAGGAAGGAAAATGTGAAAAAAAAACAATGTCAATCTGTTTTTCTACAGTAAACATAAAAATATAATTAGTTTATTTATCTAAAATCACGAGCACCTGGGCAAGTCGAATAAGACTTGTTTTGATCAAATTATAAATTATTCACCCGGTAAATGATGGGTGGGGAAACGAAAATGAATTATATGCTTACGATTTTAGAATACTATTGGCATCTTTTAAAATATAAATACATAAATGGAAATGAAAATTATTTGCCGCTTGGAATTAAAAGAAAAGGAAAAACATTTTATAGGAGGCTTAATATAGATTAGTTATATAGAGTTATACGAATACATATTTTGAAGACATTTAAAATAGGTGATTAAAATATAAATATTACAGAGAAGGCAGGATTTAAGAATTGCAAGCGGTCAAAGTTCTTTTACCTTGCTTATTTAGAAGAGCGATTTCACTAGGAGTCAGTCCATCGGTATTGTTTCACTAGATCTAGGATAGCATTATTATTTGAAAAATTAGCATTTCATTTTCACTGGAAAAATACATAAAGTTCATTGGTACAGGATGCCGAGCTTCGTTCATGGGAACAGCATATTTGAACGAAGGGAAAAGGCGAAATTTCCCCTACTCACGACACATTGAGTGAGAATCAAAACTGGCATGGAATATGTATAGCAACATAGTTATTTAATGGTCTCCTTCCCTATGTGGATTCAAATCCAGCAGTATTTATACTTTTATTTTGAAGATGTAACTTAGCAACTACTGCTGGACCTGAGGCAGTTTAAGCACTTAAGTTTCATTTGGAATAGTTTGACCGGATACTCTTATCTAGTAAGATGTTTGAAACAATGCAAGTTTGTTATCAGTTTCTCGAATGATTGTTTTAAAATATATCTTATGATTTTAAAACAAGCTAGCGTGGACAATTTTCACTAATGGGTTTATTTTATTATTACCAATTCGTATACTTTTACTTTAATCTAAGGGGTCTTCCGGGTAATTGTTTTTCCAGAGACTTCTTAACAAGATTGCATCATTTCTGGCTACAAAATTATATATGAAAAAATAATAAGTTTCATATGTAATACCTTATATATATAATATAACTATTAATTTATTCGCAATCTCCTACACTGAAATATATAGATATTTATTATTTACGCCCGTATATACATGAGAATATTATTAAATAAAATATTTTTAAATTAAAATACATGTGTTAATGTGATTTATGTTATAATACTAACCAAAAGAAATATATATATTATTAGCTATGTATATACGTGCGTAAACGCGGGTTTGAATACAGTTAGATGGTAGGAGATTGGATGTGGGCTGTGAAGCAGGATTTGAGCATCAGATCATCTGCTTCATTTTCCTGAACTTACTGAAAAAAAATGAAAAAATGTTTAAAAAAGAAAAAAAAAGCTTTTACTTGATGTCCAGGTAACTAAAGAAGAACTTTGGATTGGCGATGTATCTAAAGGAAATTTTTTAGTTTTACTCTGTCAGAGCGCTATCTTGTTTTGACTCAACATTTATACTAAATATCCCAACTCTCTCTGCTATATTAGAAATTTTATGACTTTCATGATAGAATACCCTAACTTCTCTGCTATATTAGAAATTTATGACTTTCATTTATGATAGAATACCCTCTCTGCTATATTAGGAATTTTATGACTTTCATTTATGATAGAACACCCTAACTTCTCTGCTATATTAGAAATTTATGACTTTCATTTATGATAGAATACCCTCTCTGCTATATTACTAGAAAATTTTTCACTGTCTTCAAAAAAAAACTGCTTGTTTAATAAAATTAAATATAAAAAACTATGGTATAATATATACAACTTATTATAGTCCTAAATCATTTACCATTGCCTATCCATGTCATCATGTTCTATCCGTCCAGCTTCTCCTCCCCCCATTCTACACTCTCCCCCTTGCTCTACTCTCCCCCTCTCTACTTAATTTACATTTATTTAAATAACGATTGCTATCCTACCCTTTTATTTCTTAATATTAATTATTTCTAGATCTAGTTTTTACTGAGAAACATATATATCTATACTGATTATTTACTATTTAGCTCTTTAATGCAAAGTATATCATAAAAAATTATTATAACTTTTACCTGGCCTTCTTTATGTCTTCTTTCATGGTCTGTTTTTGGAGTTGTTCTTCAGCACCTGAAACATCTTAACAAAATGATTGATTAACGATTGCATTGGTACACATGATATACATATTTTTTGGGAAAAAAAAACCTCTATATAACTTTTATTTTTAACTTTTTTTTTAAAACCCCCTTTCAATTTCCCGGCCCCCGCCAAGGGGGGATTCCCGCCTTTTTTGGGTTATACTTTTCTAAGATCTATACTTAAATAGTTATACATTTACAGCTTTAACAGAAAAAATATTATTATGGCTTTAGCACATATTTATATATATAAGAGACTGAAAGTGTAACACAACTGTCATTATTTTATTTCTTTCATTGACATACAACCATTATATACGCATGAATATTATTAGAAACATTTAAAAAAAAAATCTGCACATTTGCGATTATTTAGAATCTTTATTGTATTATTTTTAACAGTGAAAGCATTTTAAAAGCTGTCACTTATTTAACTCTCAGACTTGGACATTTTATAAATTTAAAAATACTTATTTAACAGATGTATTAACAAGGAAAAAATTTTTATATTTAACGTCATTATTTAAACTATTTAGGAAAAATCGTTATATATTATTTAGCGCACACACTACTTTACTATCTTTTTATCTTTGAATGCGAAAGCTCCTTAAAAACTGTCACTAATTTAATTCTCTCAGACTTGGAAATATTATTATTTGAGACATTTATTAAAAAAGTTATGTAGAATATCATCATTTAAAGCATTTATGAAAAAAATTATTATATATTATTTAGCGCACACTTCAAAAACTTGGGCATATTATATTTATTTATAACATATTTATTAAAACGGAAAAATTATTATATATCTCAATATTATTATTCTATATCTCACACACTTCTTTATCATCTTTCTATTTTAAATATGAAAGCCCCTTAAAAGCTATCACTATTTTATTACATTGTAAACTCGAAAATACTTTGTTATTTAAAATCATTTATGGAAACTTTTATATATATAAACGTTACTATTTAGAACACATACTTTATTTTTATTATAAATGTGGAAGCCCCTTAAAAGCTACCACTATTTTATCATACTGTAAACTCGAAAATACTTTATGTTATTAAAATCATTTATGGAACATTTATATATATAAAACACTATTTAGAACACATACTTTTTATTTTTATTATAAATGTGGAGGCCCCTTAAAAGCTACCACTATTTTATCATACTGTAAACTCGAAAATACTTTATGTTATTAAAATCATTTATGGAACATTTATATATATATATAACACTATTTAGAGCACATACTTTTTATTTTTATTATAAATGTGGAGGCCCCTTAAAAGCTACCACTATTTTATTTACGGGCATCCTGCGTGTAATTTCACGTTTATGACCAAAAAAAAAAACATTATACATCTTATTTACTTCTTTGAAAAAAAAACACATTTTATTTTATAAAAATGAGAGCCCCTTAAAAGCTGTCACTCTTTTATATCACTGGAATCTTACATGTATACGAAAACTATAAACATTATTTGGGAAAACACTTTATCTTTAATTAATATGAAAGTAAAAGCCCCTTAAAAGCTGTTACTTATGTTTACTTCTTTTTAAAAAAACTCACGAGAATTATACATGTAATAAATATTTACGGACAAGGAATAAAACATTATATAACATCATCATTATTCAAATCATATACGTGAAAGAAAACAAAACAAAACTGCCACTATTTTATTTTATAGGTTCGTGAAAACGAAAAAAAAACTTTTAAAACTCTTATGTGGAAAAAAAATACTGAGTATGTGACATACTATTTACTTGAAACATATTTTTATATATATACTGAGAGAAAATATTTATAATTATTTTAACAATAACTCACAGGGAGTATGTACCAATATTCAAAAAAAATTTTAAGCTGGGTGTCTGAAAAAAATTTTTCAAAAAAATTTTTCAAAAAAATTTTCAAAATTTTTTTTTTTTTTTAAAACATGTGTTATAGCTATCACTATCTACTACTATCTCAGGTATATGGGTGTTTGTATTCGAAGCCCTACATTGATGCGCCAAACCCGGAGAAAAGAAAAGAAAAAATCTGTGCCGGTCGGATTTGTATGTTCACGTAACAAGATCTAGCACCTAGGCAAAAGTAGCTCGAATCCAATCATGCGCAAGATACACAGGTCAGGAATACTCATGGACTCTGCCCTATTTGCTTATTTCCGAGATCTATAACATTATGAGCAACAATCCCGATGACACCGATTAATTTACTTCTCACCCGCCGGCATCGGTCATCAGAGACACAAAAAGACTCTAGGCTAAACTGATATGATAGATTAACTTAATAACTAGCTATATTTTATGAGCAGTGAAGGCTCGTGACCTAGCATGTTAATTATATATTGAGCGGAGATCATCTAGTCATATTGAGCATAAGTAATAACTTAATATTTTAACTTAACTAAAAGAAAGCAATGGTTCGAGTTTGATATATATATTTAAGATTTATTAATAACTAAATTATGTTGCGTTATTTACCTGGCATGAGCCTCGTAAGCATTATAGATATGTGTTTGATTCATATTTAACGATAACATAAGATTTGCGGCTATGCCAATAATATATATGTGTGATTTAATGAACTAGCGCTATTAGAATACATTACTGGAATACTATTACCCCCCCAGAGACGAAAAGAGCATTTAATTAATTTAAAAGGATAATAATTTTACAAGCAGATATTATATTTGGTTACATTCAATATGATTATTAATTTGGAGTTATAGATAATTAATGCGTGGGGTGGATAATGAATAATTATATAAACGATACTAAATTTATCGCATTAATACGTATATTAAACTAATGGAAATATGTCTGTTTAAAGAAATCATCTCATTACGGCTTATGACTATTTCTGGGCGACTAATAAGACACTGAAAGGCGGTGCGTGCATGGTGGCTGATTGTGTTGGTCCAATTATGGATCCTGGAGTGTGCTTCATGAAATTTAAGAACGAAGTTGACTGATTTCCCCTGCAACGTAGGCAGGGTCGGTATTGAGACGAATGACGGTCGGCTATGTCATTATCGGGCTGGATTTTCCAGAGCGATCCCCGTATAAAGCATGCACATAAGACCAAGGATGTCCCCAGGGTGGTTTTACAGCCTGGTTTAAGGACATTGAGAATGATAATGGAGCTCAACTGCGCGAATGCCTCCATGTGAGAAAGAAGTACGAACATATATATAACGAAATGGCCTTTATGCACGTAACGCTTAATAATATAATATAATTCTAAAGATTAAAGATTATCGAAACAGATTTATTGCCCATAAATTATGAAATATTCGGCGTAATGATATGGCTTCATCAAGCAAACATGGATAATAATTATACTAAAATATAAAACTAAGATCTTAAGATCCCCCTCCCCCTTACATTATGTTACTTAATATTATTCATTACTTCCCACACATTTAATAAATCTCAATTTTGGTTACTAAATGCCCTTGTGAAAATATATAAATTATTACAAAATAAGTGGGTGGTGGTAATAGCTAAGCTGGGTTTTACATATATAATATAATTTAAGAATAAAAGATAGCGCATTATTTAGGAAGGAAAATGTGAAAAAAAAACAGATGTCAATCTGTTTTTCTACAGTAAACATAAAAATATAATTAGTTTATTTATCTAAAATCGCGAGCACCTGGGCAAGTCGAATAAGACTTGTTTTGATCAAATTATAAATTATTCATCCGGTAAATGATGGGTGGGGAAATGAAAATGAATTATATGCTTGCGATTTTAGAATACTATTGGCATCTTTTAAAATATAAATACATAAATATAAATGAAAATTATTTGCCGCTTGGAATTAAAAGAAAAGGAAAAACATTTTATAGGAGGCTTAATATAGATTAGTTATATAGAGTTATACGAATACATATTTTGAAGACATTTAAAATAGGCGATTAAAATATAAATATTACAGAGAAGGCAGGATTTAAGAATTGCAAGCGGTCAAAGTTCTTTTACCTTGCTTATTTAGAAGAGCGATTTCACTAGGAGTCAGTCCATCGGTATTGTTTCACTAGATCTAGGATAGCATTATTATTTGAAAAATTAGCATTTCATTTTCACTGGAAAAATACATAAAGTTCATTGGTACGGGATGCCGAGCTTCGTTCATGGGAACAGCATATTTGAACGGAGAGAAAAAGCGAAATTTCCCCTACTCACGTCACATTGAGTGAGAATCAAAACTGGCGTGGAATATGTATAGCAACATAGTTATTTAATGGTCTCCTTCCCTTTGTGGATTCAAATCCAGCAGTATTTATACTTTTATTTTGAAGATGTAACTTAGCAACTACTGCTGGACCTGAGTCGGTTTAAGCACTTTAGTTTTATTTGAAATAGTTTGACCGGATACTCTTATCTAGTAAGAAAGTTTGTTATCAGTTTCTCGAACGATTGTTTTAAAATATATCTTATGATTTTAAAACAAGCTAGCATGGACAATTTCCACTAATGGGTTTATTTTATTATTACCAATTCGTAATCTTTTACTTTAATCTAAGGGGTCTTCCGGGTAATTGTTTTTCGAGAGACTTCTTAACAAGATTGCATCATTTCTGGCTACAAAATTATATATGAAAAAATAATAAGTTTCATATATAATACCTTATATATATAATATAACTATTAATTTATTCGCAATCTCCTACACTGAAATATATAGATATTTATTATTTACGCCCGTATATACATGAGAATATTATTAAATAAAATATTTTTAAATTAAAATACATGTATTAATGTGATTTATGTTATAATACTAACCAAAAGAAATATATATATTATTAGCTATGTATATACTGTAACAGTCAAAACATGTCTATCTCGCTAACACACTGTAGAATTTAAACCCGGGACATAGAACTCAACACTAGGAGAGTTACCTCCCAGAAATCTCAAGTTCGAATCCAAAGTCCAAACTCCACAACGCCCTCTACATGATAACACATTTGATGCTACTAATAATATAATTTCATGCCGGTGCCGGTGATCAGGGAGAAAACAAAAGACTCTAAATCTAAAATAGCCCTAGGTTAATTTAACAGTAACTTATAAATGTGCCAAAGATAAGTTTAATGGACTATGTAATTTATATTGCACCCCGAATAAATAGAGAAAAGGAAATAAATTTATAAATAAGATTTTAATAATTTGGTAATAAAATAATTTAGCGATACAAATTGGATAGTTATATAATAAACAAACAAAATGGCTGATACCTCGTACTTGGGTTCGTTTAGATAGACTGTCTATAATATATTGACACGATAGGCATATGCGAGTCACGTAAAGTCTAATAGAGTTTGAAATATTCTAAAACATTTATAACTGGAGATTTAAATGGAGATCGAGAGTCGCTCGCGAATAGATTATAAGATCGAGCTACACTGAACGGATTTGAAATTCATTTGAATAGAATTCTTCTAATAAGTAAAGGGAAATATACGGTGGTGCTAGCGAGTATATGCTGAGGAGAGGTGCAGTTTATGAGTATGCAACTTTCAAGGATGGCAAAAGGTCTTGGCATTGGATAGGCATTCTGCCTTTTATTTGGGACGTCTCTAGCCCACTCACAGCTCAAGCCTGGCCCGCACCCAGGAGCTTCGTAACTGTGTGGACATACGCGAAATAATTCCCATGTGCCATTTTAGCACATGACTGGGAACCGTGGAGGAAAATATGGGGAAACAGATTCAAACGATGATGACCTTTGCCAATAGGAGGATTCCAGCACCCATGCATATTTACTAGCAACACAGCTTAATTTTCATAAGAATTAATAAAATAAAGAGCAATTCGTTAATTAAGGAACAGAAATAGCTCGATCTCGACTTTCATATTTGAATAGCCAGCAGACTCTCAACAAAACTTAAGATAAATAACTATTCATTTAACAAAATTTTATACGCAAAATATACTTTGAAACATATATATGAGATACTTTTAAATAGAAACGATGGGAAGGGGGGGGGAAATGCGTGTTTGCGGTTTATAAACTAAGATGGCAACCACGCATCATTTAACTTCCCTACGTAACTCGCATTAGTCTAAAGAAATTAATTATACATTTCATAATAACACATTGAAATTAAACATTTATAAATATAATAGATCAACCCAAGCACAAATTCAGCATGCATTAGAAGAACATTTAAATAAATACATTTATAGAATATACAAAATTGTTAGCTTTAGCTCGAAGTTTTCCGAGATCTCGGGTTGATTTTAATTACCTTGTTCTTTTAACTGTGTCCGTGGGAATTTCCAAACTTGTAGCAAAGTTCTTAAGTAAAATTATGAGTTTTCTTCGATTCATGGATCCGCAGCAGCAGTTAGAAGATTTTAGGAGCAGCATTTCATTGGGCTGGTTCAGTTGGATTTCATGATACGGTGACAGGACATCAGATTTTGACTGACGGACGGCCGAGGCACAGGATCCCGAGGAAAAACAGCGATTGCCCCGTTACCCCGACATTCTGAGGTTAAACTATTTTACAACTGGATTTACTGTCACGATCAGGTAGCTTAATTAATAACTCTGTCTAATCATAATTACAATCAATCAGCCCTATTTATACGCTCTCCCTGATTACCATCTAACCCTGCGGTGATGAAATCCATTCTTTAATTATTACACATTTGAAAAACACGGATTACATTTTCTAATTAAAATCTGTTCGTAAACACTGTTTTATCTCATCAAATCTACTGGCGCCAATATGATTAAAATTAGCTACTATTGTTCTTTCTCTACCCTCACTGATTTAAAAATGATGGCATGTTTTTGAATAATATTTTACAACGCTTTACATTTATCAAACACTATTTCTGAATTTAATTTCCAGAAACATTTCTCAGTGATATTACTTCTTAAAGACAAATAATTATAACGAAATAACATCACAAATAAATCGATTCAAAAACAACTTTTAAATAAAATATTTTGATATTTTTTTTTAAATATTATCGCAGTATGTGTGTAGATGAGAATATGTGACCTACTTTATTGTACAAGCATATATACGTAATATATACTCGACGGTTTGAAAATAAAACCGTTTAAAAACAATTTTAATTATTATTAAACCCCGGACACCCCATTATACATATAAATTTAGGCGGGATTTCGGTAAATATACCCAGTACACACACAATACGATGAAATTAGGGTTTTAAATAAGGCATGAGGGTAGGAAACAGGCACGCAAGGCGAAACTAAGATTGGTAAGGCAAATCTTACTGTTTCACAATACGTGCGTAAAGGCGGGTTTGAATACAGTTAGATGGTAGGAGATTGGATGTGGGCTGTGAAGCAGGATCTGAGCATCAGATCATCTGCTTCACAGATGACTTCCAACTTATATAAGTCCAACAGGTGTAAATCTGCCTTAAATAAAAATATCTGACACATTGAAATTATAGAAAGCATAAAAAATGCTCAAAATATAGTATTGATATATCATATTGCTTACTAATTAGATTGAGGCACATAGTACATATCATTGATCAAAGAAAATTGATTGATAATAAATAAAATTATATATTTATTAAATTTATGCAATAAGTATGTTAAGTAAAATTATAAAAATAATATATTTATCAATCAATGTAATGCAAAATAAATTGATATTTTTTATTTTTTGCATTGATTTGAAATGAAATGTACACATGTATTACTAAATTTATGGCACTAAGTGTATTGAAAAATGCATGAAAATAATTTTAGTCTCATGAAAATTCTTTTCTTTTAAATTTGAATCCGTTGTGTATATGTAAATGCACATACACAACTCTACATGTTGTAACAATTATTTGGAAAATTTAACTATAATTTAATTTATGAAACAAAATATTTATAATAACTTGACTGAATGGTTGTTTAGGACGGGGTGGAGTTACATGGAGGTGTATGGTTGCTCTATATGATCTAGGTATGTGAATAAATAGATTTAAACCCCATTTGGAGGTTAGTCAAGCGATGGCGCATGAATCTGGATTACAGATTTATCGTTTCAATATAGAGGAATTGAAGATGTAGATAAATGATCATGAATCCTTAATGAAAGATTTGAAAGTAATAAAATACAGTTATAAGATATGATTTTTGGAAGACTGGAAAATAGTTTATTATTGTACAAAAAGCTATCTCATAGCTATTTGTGCATTTAAGTTTAGAATAGTTGAATCTTAAAAGACACAATAGATGATACAAGCATTATATCTAATATATTATCTTTATGGAAAAATCATTTATAACATATGTATTTATACTCTGCATATTTATTAGAAATTTGCATCGTTACCAGTTATTGGCTGTCTATTTCGGACAGAAACAATTCAGAAAACTCTCTTATCGACCCATCTTGGATTATGTTTTTTCAGATAATGCTTTTTATCTTTTGATATTTCCTTAAGAATTAGCTTAATTATCATCTTTTCTTGCTATAAGTCTAACCACTCTAATTCCATTCATATTGTCCATTTTGACAATAGTTATTAGTAAAATCAGTTTGTTTTATGTTTTCTTTCTTTTTTTTTTTTTTATCTGTTTCATCATTTTTTATTATTTTTAAAATTATTATTTTTGTTTTATTTTAGAAAGTTCATATATTTTCGCCATAGATCAACACATTCAACATATATTGATTAAAAACTTTTTTTTTTTAGCACAAAGATATAATATTAATATAATATCAAAAGTACAAAATGTATCCTATGCTAGTATAGCTTTTTAAATTAGTTTTTCATTTTATTTATTTTCACTTATATTAACCAAAAATAAGCATCTCTATCTCGTGTGTTATTTCTAGGATCTTTAATATCTTTAGATAACTCAAATCTTAAAAAAAAAAAAAGAGATTATTTTAATTGTTTTATTAAAATTTATTTTGAAGTCTTTTTTTGTAGTTGATTAAATATTTGAAATAGTATTGATTGCAAGTTATTAAATGATGTTATATTCCATTTATCTTAAATTTTTGCATTTCTAAGCAAGATTAAATTTTGTCTAAAGTTCTATAGAATATAATTGTGATGTGCATGTCTTTGTTTATTTTGAATTCGTTATTTATTTAATAGAAGTTTTAGCATATTTTTTAAAAGCTTTAATTAAATTTAAGTTCAGTGAAACTTAACCATTCTGGTAGTTCCTGTTCTCTTTATACTTTTGAATTATTTCACATACTATTTATAAATTATTTTTAGTGTACAATTTATTTTTAAATTCTACTTAGTTGTTATTTATAAAGCACACATTAGGCAAAGAGTATGATAATGGAAAACTTTTATGTGAAATAATTACTTCAGAAAATGAGATTTTAAAAATATAAAAAAAGTTTATCAAGAAGAAGACTTTTTTTTTTATATCTAGATCTAAAACTCAGCTAATAGGCCTACCCGATCTTTATTATATATTATAAGCTTCCAAGATTTGTTTGATAATTCAGAACAGTATTGTAAATAATAAATATATCATATTAGAAACATGTAAATATAATTATCTACTATTGATACAAGTCTTATTATCATCAAAATACTATTTGTTGTTATCAATTATTAGTTGAAAATAAAATTCATTTTAATTTATTTCATTCTGGAAATTTAATTATTTTTTGCAACATTTGAATCCCATCATGTCAACTACAACAATTTAATTGGTGGGCTTGGAAGCGAACATAACCATTGGTGCAGTCAAAGAATCTATCTCTCTAGAGTCGTAGCAATTGGCACAATCAAAGAATCTGTATCTCCAGAGCTATAACAACTGGCATAATAAAAAAAAATACTGTTTTCCTTGAGTTTGTAACTTCAGTAAATAATAATAATTTGAAAATTAGTAAGTAAACAGGTATAGAACTTTAAAGTGGTGACAAAACAATGGAGCATAAAATGAATTTAATGTTGTTAATGCTGCAGAGTGGCAGATATATGAAAAACCATTAAATAAATATTTTATTGTAAACTCCTCAAAAAATGATATTATTAAAATTGCCAGTTTACTTTTGTTTTCAGGCCCAGGGTTTATAGTAATAGCAAATATTATGCATACATAATGAGTCTCAGAGTATTCCTTAGGTCCAATTAGTTAAAAAAACTTTCAGATTGTTTTAATGCTGAATCTTCCAAACATGCATAATAGATCCCAATAAATGGGGGAGGGGGTTAAATACTGCAATATAGCCTTAAGAGTATTATCAAGTGCTATGTATTGATTATTAATTGAGCATAATAATAAATGAGGCACACGAGCACATTTAGTTATTTCTTATTTAATGTTAACATTAATTTATACAATTAGAATTGATGGCATTTAAACATATCATCATCATCATCATCAACCATTATCAATCCACTGCAGGATGAAGGTCTCTCCAAGTTCAAACCATCTTTTTCTATCTTTAGCTTCTCTTCTCCACATCACCCCTGCACACTTTCTTATTTCAACCACCCATCTCACATGTGGTTTCTTTCTGGGTCTTTTACAATCTCTTGGAAGCCAGTTTAAAATTTCAATTGTCCATCTGTTATCATCTCTTCTAACAATATGTCCAGCCCAACTCCAGTCTTTTAATTTTTTCAATGAGGTCAGTAACACCTGTTTGTTCTCTTACCCATACATTGCATTTTCGATCCCTTCTTGTTATTTCCAACATGCATCTCTCCATACTTCTTTGAGTGGTCTGAAGACTCTGTATTGCTCTTCTATTAAGTGTCTAAATCTCAGACCCGTAAGTAAGAACTGGCGAAACACATTTATTAAAAACCTCAAACACATAGGCATATTTCCTTTTAGTATCAAGTTATTTCTATCAAAAGCACTCCAACCAAATTTAATTCTATGATTAATTTCATCCATTATATTTCCATCTGTATTAATAATCTGACCAAGGTATTTGTAACTGTTAACTTCTTCTAACTCATCATAATCAATCTTTATTTTCATATTTTGAGAAAATCTATTAAACATTACTTTAGTCTTTTTAACATTTATCTTTAGTCCTACTTTCCTACTTTCATCTGATAACTCCTGCAACATTTCCTGCAGCTCTAAAGCATTATTTGCAAAAACAACTACATCATCTGCAAAATCTAAATGACTTAAATAATCTCCATTTACTTTCACTCCTTTAGCTTCCCATTTTAATCCACAAAATACTTCTTGCAGCACTGCTGTAAAAAGTTTTGGAGATATGGAGTCACCCTATCTTACACCCTTTTCAATGTGGATTTTTCTACTATCATTATGTAATCTAATTGTTGCTGTTGCATTTTTATAAATATTCTTCAAAATATGACAATATCCTGGATCTACATCTTGATGATCCAATGCTTTAATCACTGAAGAAATGTTTATAGAATCAAATGCCTTTTCATAGTCTACAAATCCTAAGCATAATGGCAACTCATATTCATTTGTCCTTTCTATAATTTCTCTCAATACCTGGATATGATCTACTGTACTAAAACCACTTTTAAATCCAGCTTGTTCTCTTGGTTGGTGGAAATCCAGTGTTTTCTGTAGATGAGTTGTAATTATCTTAGTAAAAATTTTGTATAAAACTGATAAAAGACTGATAGGTCTCTAATTTCTAATATCTTCTTTGTCACCTTTTTTAAATATTAATATTAATACTGCATTCTTTCAATCATCTGGTACATCTTTATCATTTAGACATTTGGTATATAACTTTGCTAAAAATTTTTCTATTTCTTCACCTGCTTCTTTTAATATATCAATTACAATTCCATCATTACCTGGAGCCTTCTCTTTCATCATAAATTTAATTGCATGTCTCACTTCCTCATTCAAAATTCTGGGCAATTCGGAAGATATAATATGTATATGAGGTAAATTGTTCTTTAATACTATATAATTCTTGATAGAAATTTTTTACACATTTTATGATGTCATCTCTCTTTTTAGTAATAATGCCATCTTTTTTTCTTATTGCAGATATAAATTTCCTACCAATACCAAAATGTTGTTTTACACTCTTTAGACTTTTATTCTCTTCTACAGCTTTCCTTGCTAGTTCACAATTATACTTTCTTATATTATTTTTAACTCTTTTCCGCACCATTTTGCATAATTTGAGATATTCAATCCTTTTTAATGCATCATTGTTGTATATCCTCATATTCCTTCTTTTCTTCATAAATTTTCTAGTCTCAGTAGAAATTTTATTGGTCAATTGCTGCTTTTTTCTACCAGCTATCTTTGTTGCAGTTTTTAAAAGTGTATCGATTATTTTCCTATTAATATCATTCAAATCTGAATCATGTTCAAAATTCTACTAATACTTGAAACCGATTTGTAAGTTCTAATTTAAATTCATTAGAATGTTTCTGAAGATTAGAAATATCAACTGTAAATATTGTTTTTCTTAATAATTTTTGTCTTTCTAGTTTTGCATTAACATGTATTTTACATCTTACTAATTAGTGATCACTTCCTGTGTTAAATTTATTAAGAATATTACAATCTTGAAATATGTATTTTCGGTTAATCAAAATATAATCCAATTCTGCCGTACCTTCATTTGGATGCTTCCATGTCCATTTCCTTTTAACATTTTTCTCAAAAAAAGAATTCATAATATAAAGTTTTTCTTTTTCTGCAAACTCCACAAATCTATGCCCTCTCTCATTTCTATTACCATAACCAAAATTACCTACAACATTTTCATCTTTCATTTGTTTACCAATTCTAGCATTAAAGTCTCCCATAACAATTTTAAAATGTTGTTTACTCTGATCAAAAGCCTTTTGTACATCAATATAAAAATCTTCTATAACTTCATCACTATGAGAACTGGTTGTTGCATAAACCTGAATTATCTGCATTTGGTATCTGCTATTAAGTTGTAAAACTAATCTTGCCATTCTGTCTGATACACCATCAATCTCCACAATGTTATTCATCCATTTTTTATTTATAGTGAATCCTACTCCACTTGTATTTCCAATATTTGTGCCTTTATAGTAGAGTATATGTCCACTTTTTAAATCAATTGTTTCTTCACCTTTTCTTCTAACTTCACAAAGTCCAATAATGTCCCATTTAATATAAGACAGTTCTTCTTCTAACTCTTGCAATCTTCCTTCACTTGAAAGTGATCTGCAGTTCTAAGTACCTAAATAAAAAGTCGTCATCAAATGACAGCCTGAGTCCACATTCAGGGGATGCTTAGCACTCTCCGCCTTCGGCCCCCAACCGCTGCCTTGGTTGGTGACTTTACAGTCTCCTGGGAATAAGGGCCATGATTTATTTTTGTCTGTCATGATTGTATATATTAGAAAAAATATTCTTAAACTCGGAGGTAAAAAGTCAATAAACTCACCACGCTGGCTAATGCGTGTTGGTGAGCAGCCCATCCATGTTCGTATACTATATGAATAATCACACAGTAATAACAGCTGCAATGACAAGAACGTATGGAGTGGACATTAGGAATTTGCCCTGCTCAGTTCCTTTAAGGCCTCCAAGAGGAATCAAAGGGTCTCCTTTCAGTTAATAGCAAACTCCTTTCTGCAGCAAACACTTATATACATAAGGCAATATGATGTATATAATAATAATACATCATATTATAAATGATAACAGTTAGTATAATAAACATTATTTATAATTAAAGCCATAAGGCATACAAAAATAATAACATTGACTGGGGCAGCCTTTTTAATACGTACATCCCTTTTCTACACCTTCAGCAGGGATTGTACTGGACAATGACTGCAGGGTTGAAACCCACTGCACTTCCAGATGCATGTTGATGGTAAAAAAAGACAGACTAATTTGCTATCAGTTATTTATTGTACACAGACAGTTCTTAGGGGCAACTGCTATTCTTCTATTACTGGTTAGTTCATTAATTGCCTGCTCAATCCATTTTCTATTTATTATGTTTACTTGTCTTTTGTTTAATGCTTCCAGTTTTTGATGACAGCAGCAGCAAAATGTTAATATGGTTAATATCTTGAGGGAGTCTTATTAGATCAATTCTTATGGGCATGTCTAATATAAATTTACAACAGCAATTAGTTTTAAAACATATTAGAGAATTTAATGAATATTATACATTTAATGTTAATAAACAAACAACAATCCTCCTTACATCTAAATATGAAATTTGTCAAAAAGTAAAAATAGATTACTATTGCTGTGGAAATCCGGAACATTTAGTTAAAGACTGTAATTGGAAAAGGGCAAAAGCTGTAGCAAAATAGATCAGCTAGCAAAAGTTTGCCATACTAAAAATAAATCTGTCAAAATAAAATCAATATTGGAGTAAACAAACTGAACAATGACAATCTTTAGAAAATAGTAATAACTTAAAATCTACAGTAAACATATTGCAATGGAAATTGATAGTGGGGCCAGGATATCTCTTATGTCACAGTCCGACTGCAAATAGCTATCCAAAGAGATTAAAAATTACCCAAGGATAATGAAAACAGATAATGGCAAATCTGTAAATATAAAGGGATAATTAAAGTGCTAATTACAGTTAAACAGCACCATAAACAATTTAAAAAGTAAATTGAAACTATTATTTAACCATGAATGGTTCAAATCTTTAGGCATAAAAATTTTCTTAGTAAATAAAATTTAAAATGGAAAGAGAAGTCCAAAGTCTGTATACAAAATTATTCAAACCAGAACAAGTGAAAAACAAGTGCACTGTTATTGCCACTGCATGAAGATGTTAAACCCTTACACAGGAATGCATGCAAGGTATCCTTTGTATTAAGAACAAAAGTTGAAAATGCTTTGGACGCTCTTGTTGAAAAAAAATAAAATTAATATTTGTAGAAAATGCAGAATGAGCTATTCCTATAGTTATTATCCTGAAACCTAATGGGAAAATTAGAATATGCAGTGATCATTGAGTCAGAAAGTCTTACTGAATCAATCCTCAATATAAGAGAAATGCTAGCTAGTTTAGAAGGTGCAAAATTCTTTGCAAAATTATATCTTAATATAGCTTTTCTTCAAATAGTAATATCTGAAGAAAAGGCTAATTTTTGCTCAACTGTCTACTTTGTGGAATAATCCTAGCCTCAAACATTTTCCATACAAAAATTGACACCCTGCTAAGAGGAATAGATAAGATCACACTATACTTTGATGACATATTAATAATTGCAAATTGGTACTACAAAAAAATATTAAAAATGTATATAGTTGACTCTTTGATTTTGGAGTTATATTAAACTCTGATAAATGTAAATAGTATGCTAAAGAAATAATACATTTCTAAGCCATATTATCTCAGGTGAAGGAATATAATTGCAGGCATTTTTTGTCCTTATAAACATCTTTGATTCTGGGAGAGCCCATATGATTACAACTCTATGTGATCTAAGGGAAAATGCTGGATTTGGGACAAATCACTAGAAGAGAGGTATTCATAATATCAAAGATTTGTTTACATTGAATCAACTATTGGTTTCATTTTAATAATAACTAGGAAGTAATATTGACAACCAATGCATCAAAGTGTAGAATTGGAGTTGTTCTTAGTCGCCTTGTCTGTAATGGTAATCGTTCAATAGTTTACATGTCAAGAACAATTGTCAAAATCTGAAAAAAATTACAAGCAGTTCATTCAAAATAATAACAGATCATTGCCTGTTATTAGGAATATTCTTTAATAAAAAGACAGCACATGAAGACTTAAGTCCCCTAATGGTATGGAGGTATAATAAATTGTCTGTGTACAATTATGAATTAGAATTTAAATTAGATAATCAAATTAAGCATGTAAATGACTTTTAACGAACACCAGATGCAACCACAAAATCAAGAAAGGACTTAACAATAAATCTTATTGACAGCTGGAAAACAAAGCTGATAAACAATCAGTAGCAGCATGGGCAAAGACTGATTCTGGTTACTGAATACTACTAAAAATAATTAATTAATGGTTGACCCAGTAAATGGCCAGAAAATCTCCACAAATCTTTATGAAATTTACATATTAAATTGTAAACAAATACGGGGTGTATTTTGGCTGTTGATAAAATACTAATACCACCTCTAAGATATTGGAGTTATTACATAATGGTTATCCTGGCACTACTATGCCAAAACACTAACTCATAATTATGCATTGTGGCCTGGAATTGATTCAGACATCAAATCATACACCAAAATATGCAGAGAATGTCAATTATTGGCAAATGTACCACAAGAGAAATGTCTCCCAGAAACTCCAAGAAGAGAAAGTTGAATGATAAAATGATTTCCCAAGTAGCATTGGCAAAATTCAAAGGTCTCTGAGGTTGAGATGGGATGGTGCAGTGTATGTTAACTTTTAATCATTTATAAAGCATCCACTAAGCAAAGAATATAATAATGGAAAACCTTCACTTGAAATAATAATCATTTTAGAGAATGAGACTTTAAAAATATAAAAAAGAACTTGCCATCAGATGAAGATGCGGAAAGGAAATTTAAGAATCAGCTAATAAGCCTACCCAATCTTTATTACAAGTTATATAAGATAATTCAGATAAGTACTGTAAATAATCATTATTATACCACCACATTAGAAACTTGTAAATATATTTATTTATCATTGATTTAAGGCTTATTAATCATCAAAATATTGTTTATTGTTATTAATTATTAGTTGAAAGTAAAATTCATTTTAATTTTATTTCATTCTGGAATTTTAATTATTTTATGCAATTTTCAAATCCCATCATGTTAGCCACTGCAGTTTAATTTGTGGGTTTGAACTAAACATAGCACTATGTATGTGTTTTTTTTCTTATGTTACACCAGAAAACATTTTATGAAACACTAATCTATCATTGAACATTAATTGAGAAATACTATAATGAAAAGTTTATAAAGTTTGGATAATTAACTAATACATTTTAAAGTTTATCTGCTCTTTTTTTACAATAATGTCATTATTCAGACAATTTATTTACTGTTAAATGTCATAGAAACAAAATTGATAACAAACTTTTTCAGCTTTTTAACCATTACCATTAATGATTGCTGTGCCATGTTCTGCTATAGATAATTTCCTATTTTTAGAGCTTGAACTTTATATATTTTATTTGGCAGCATGTATTGAATTTATCTACATCTATTATTTATTGTTTTCTTTGTTACAAAATGTTAATTAGAAAAAGGAAGAAAATTCTCAAACCTTTTTTGTGGTTTCATTTTCATATTGCTCTTAATTCAATTTTTTAACTAACATGTTATGTTTTCTATTTCTTAAATTGTAATTAGTTTTTCGAATTCATAATTTTTTTACATGATTCTTTAGTCTAAATTGCAATTAAATGGATAAAGGCTACACATCACTTTTATGAACGATAATTTTTTTTTTTTTTTTTAGTTCTTAATGTTTGAAGATAAATCATTAATAAATTTTTTTAATATACATTTGTCTTTTGATTTTTGTCTAATTCTATTTCATGTTTTTCCAAGTTTTTGGGTTTTTTCATCCTTTTCTCTGAGATATTCTAAGATTGTATCAGTGTCTCTCTGTAATGCATGCTTTAAAGCATTTTATTCCATTTTTTTAAAAATATATGTTTCATAGTACATGGTCTGTTTTCTGCTATCTTTGTCTTCTAATTTTCTGCTGGTTAGATTTTTGCATTGTTTATTTTCATAATTTTTATTTGATGTTATCCAGCTGCTATAATTCATAAAAATATCACGGTAATTAATTTTTTAGTACATGTTTTTGGACTTTTTTTCCATACTTGGGGTAGCTGCAGAATAATCTTCAAACATTACTGAAAATACCAAGCAATAAATTTGATGCCTAGTTTTGAAAAAAGACATTGTTTTGCAAATCTTGGTTAAATAACAATCAGAAAGAAAATATTCTTTTTTTTTTCAATAAATTTGATGCTTTACACTTATGAAATTAAGACATTGTTTTACAGATTTCTATGAAACAACAGTCAGAAAACACAAAAATCTAAAAATAGTTACTATTATTTGTGCATTAAAATTGTCTAAAGTTTTAAAGATAATTAAAGATAATTTATCTAAAGTTTTATACAAATCATTTGTTCAATACAGTATTATTTTGAAGACACAGATACATACAGTTATTATTTTGACTTAATTTGTTTAAAAAAAAAATTACACCTACAATCTCCCATGACCTATTTTTTTTATGTTTCTTTGTAAACAAAAAAAACAACAAACAAATTAGTTTTTACTTCAAAATTGTTAACATTTTTTCTCAATTAAAACACACACACACAGGGAAAATTATTATTTTCATTTCATTTTGGTTAAACAACAAGTCGGAAATAAATTGACCATTCTATTAAAATCTCACAAAACCCTCTGCATATCAAGTTTCAAGATTTGTCGTCTGTATAAGTAAGTGCATGAAAAATACAGAGGATGCTTGACCTAAAAGTGGTGATAAGCTCTCAAAAGAAAAATTGTACAAACATAACAAAATCTAGCAAGTCTAATAAAAAACAACTCCAAAAAAATCAATTTTTCAGACTACCAAAATTCTACAAGATGCTCAAAAGCCAAAAAAAAAAAGTTCTACCAACTAATAAATGCTAATCCCCACTTATTTTGTCTTCAACGAAAAAACAAACACATCTAGTATTTGGTTGTAAGTTCTTTACCATCATTATTTAATAAAATCTTGACTGATGTGTATGTATATAATATGTAAATAAATGTATTTATTCTTATTTAATGACATTTTGGGTAATTAATAGTTTTGTGATAATTGTTGGTAGTCAGCTTCATAGCTGAATACACAAGAAAGCTGGTGCAGTGTGACACCCGCATTCGAACTAGGTGTGAAAGTAGAGATTTGTTATAATAGTGTTTATATATTAGTGTCTCATGTAAATAGGTTAGCTTTAGAATAGTTTACTATAAACTAGGATTTTGTTTTCATGAATATATATGTAATTTAATAAAAAAAATGCCATTGGGACAGTCGGCAATAGCCGAATTTGATGTAGGGATGTTGGGGAATGGCTGTTTTATGCTACTCCGAAAATTTTTTCTTGCTAAATGGTATTGTGGATGAGAAGAAAAAAATAGCTGCATTGTTATGTCTATCAGGTAGAGGGGTAATTGCGATAATAAATAAGTATTACGAGTTACCTATTAAAGATACAGAAAGTGTATGAGGATATTGTAAAAAGTTGACTGATCATTTTAGCTCTAGTCAATCAAATTATGTAACCCAATTGTCTTTAAGAAACAGAAGACAAGCAAAGGGCGAATCTATAAAAGATTACAGTTTAATTTTAAGGCAATTAGCAAAAGATTGCTTATAAGGGAATTATATTGAGGAAATATTGCTCGATCACTTAGTATGGGATCTGCTTAATGATAGTCTGAGAAAACAATCTGCTGTGTGAGACAGTTTGGAACTTTGAGTCAGCTATCAACAATGTGGTAGCTTACAAACTAATATTAGCACATTTGGCATGTTTTAAAAATAAAACTGATGTGCAGAAAACAGATCGTAAAGAAGCAGATACAGTAAATTGATCAAAGAAATTGATAATTTGTTTCTGATGCAGTAAAAAAGAGGTGATAAAAAGCCAGTGTAGATGGGAGAAAAGTGACATAACTGTAATGTAAAAGGACACTTAAAAAGGGGTGTAAGGCAAAAGCCAGTCATCAGTGGCAGAATAGTATAAATTGAAATGAAAGTAACAGATAATATGGTGAGTATAAATAATCTGAGAGCAAGTCTGAGTAATAAATTTATGTTAGAAATGTGTAATAGAAACATCAAAATGGAAATCAATAGCAGATCACGGATTTCATTGTGCTCAGAGAAATTCTGGAAAGTGATTAAGGCAAAATGCACTGATGTTCCAATTAGACAGACAATTATAAGAACTGTAGATGTCAGTGGCAATGAAAAGCATAAAAATAGGGTATTAAAATTGCCTTTATTAATAGTAAAAGAAAAAATTAGTCTGTTAATAGGGCAAGACTGGTTTCACAGGTTAAACATATGTATAAATATTAACGCTGTGAATAATGAGGCAAGCAGACCAATTGGGAAAGCAAAGCCTATGAGTGGTTAATGCCAAGCTATGGCCATTTGCAGAAGAAGCTAAGATAGAGAGAAATAGTGAGCAAAGAAAAAATGGCTATGCGAATTTCAGAATTATAGCATCAGTATGTGGTAGAGAGAGGTCAAGTAAAACTTGGTTCTAAGGGGCAGCAGTAAAGAATCTGTCGAATCAAGCAGAAATGATTAATGGTGATTATGATGGTATAAAAAGATGCCACAAAAACCATGTTAGAAGGAGGGGGTAGACCAGTCATTGTCAAATATAGCAGGTGGAATGAAAAATCTGAAAAGAAAATGAGAAACCTTAAGACAATTAGTCACGACATAAAAATGATAATGTCAGTGGGAAAATTGTTTGAAAAATAAAGCTTGAAAAAATGTTTCAGAATAGAAAGTTGCAGTAGTAGGAAAAAAAAAATCACCCAAGCCTATTTGTAAAAAAGGTAAACCAGATAGACCTGGTGGTTATGTGTAGCAAGTTTAATAGGGGTTTCTCTGAGATGGGGGTGTGTGTGTGCTATTTTTTGTAGAAAATATATTAGGCTTTAGTAACTTGAGAGCTATAAGTTATAAAGCTAAGTTTTACTTGACAATACTGTATGGAGAGTTTTGCCTGTTTTAATTTTATTAACTAAGTTTTACTTCAGAGAAAAAACAGTAATGAAATGTAAATACATATCTAGTTTAAAAAAAGCAATAAAAAAATCACTAATAATTAATGTAAATGTAAATAGATATGTAAGTTTTTTTAAAAAGTAATGAAAAATACATTTTGTAAAATAAAGGAAACTTTATTTTGATAATTTGACTTAAAGCCTAATTCAATGAAGAAAGATTGGTTTGGTCAAGCATTGGTGGCCTAGTGGTTAGCATAGCTGCCTTCCAAGTAGCTGGCGCGGTTTCACTTTCCGGTCAGCACATTCGACATATGAAAAAAAAAAGATTGGTTTGCAGATAAATTAGACTTAAGCAGATACAGATTAATATATATTAAGACTATGCACCTAAAATGCAACAATAGGGACCTCTACAAATCTTAACACAAGATTATTGATTTTAAAAGACAAGAACGGCCTTATCTTCGACCTAATTTCTAAATATATAGGTGAATCTAAAGCTTTTTGATTTGAGAGCGTGAAGCCATAAACTACTTCACTGATTAAGTCTACAATTTCTATACAAACTAACATACGCGAAATCATTCGATTTACAACGAGTCGGTATGAAGTTCTTATAATTAAAAATCTTTTAAAACAATTTAAAGTTGTAATTAATAATTTGTAAAGTGCATACTCATTACGTAATATATATTAAGGCTATAACCTTAAGACTATGCTACTAAAATGTGACAGTAGGGACTTTACAAATCTAAACACAAGATTAATGACTTGACATGAGCGGCCTTATCTTTTACCTAATTTCTAAATATATAGGTGAATCTAAAGCATTTTGATTTGAAAGCATGAAGCTATAAACTACTTCACTAAAAGTAAAGATTGTAACTAAAAATAAAAATTGTAACTGAAAAATATTCTATAAAAGATTGCCGAAAGATAATGCAAATGAATTTTTCAAGGCCAGATGTAATTAGTGGATTGAAAATACCAAGAAAACTCTGTATTGTTAAAATCAAACCATTAAACTATTTTAGGAGAAAACAAATGGAATAAATATCTGAAACTAATTATTGTGGAATGCGAATGGTTGTAATTAGAAGTTGGATCCTTATCTTCATTATAAAAATGCATTAGTCAAATGGATTTACTTTTAAATTGGAATGATAGGAATTTATCCATGAATTCAAGCAAAGAGAAAACAATATAAATAGTGCACGCAACAAAAGAACATTGTCATCAGCTTAGCTCCATTCATCGCATGCTGTTGTGTGTTGCTGTCATAAGGACTTTTGAGAAAAGCTGAGGGAAAAGTGCCTTAAAACTTTTCTGCAATGATGTAAGTGTCCCAGAACCCATGCCTCTGAAAATGAAAGAAAACCGACTAAGGAAAATGTTTACAAACCTTACTGGTCTTTTTTATGATTTGTGTGCATCTGAGAAGGCCCAATTATGATTGTGTTTTAAGTAGATTTCAGATATTGAAACTTATTGGCAAACACTCCTTTTCAATATTCTAGTAAGCAATTTTAATTGGACAACAGTATTAGATATTTTTTGTTTTAATAATGTATAATTTAATTTCATTATCCAGTTTACTGTTAATCATCTATTAAATAGTCTGTTTCTGATATTTTTTTAGTATTGTCAGTATATAAACATACATTGTCTGTTAAATCCAAGCATTTAAAACATTTATTAGTTGACTAATGGATAACTATTAAAACACAATATTATGTTCAAAATCATTATCAATAATATGTGTCATTTCTAAATGCATTTTAAGAAGCTTAGTTCTTGGAACATTAGAGTGCAATTCAGATCTTTGTCCTCTTGATATTAGCTATCAAATGCTATTTCTTTGGGAATCAAATCTTGTTTACTTTGAACTTGGGATTGTTCTTTAAATTTTCTTTCTATCAATTAACATTTATAGTTCACTACTCAACTCTTTTAAATTATTAGAAGCTAATATAAATTCTTTTAATAAATAAAAGCAATAATATTTAATAGGTGGCGCTTATATTTGAAAAAAAAAAATTAGTAAATTGTAATATTGTTTAAAATTTCATTTATTAAAAAATAATTTTGTTTCACTATTTATAACTAAGGTATTTGTATTTTTTTCTTTTTTAAACTATGATCATTTTTTGTTTGTGAATAGTTTTATTTTTTTAAAAAAAATATTGCTGAAAATTTAAATATTTTTATCATTAAAGCTTGTATTTGTAAACTTATATGCATTCTATAAATATTTAAATCTTGTTACAGTATAGAACTTCCCATTGTTGAAATCTTATTTTAATGTTATTAATAAGCTTAATATATATGTATATTAAAATAATAATAATAAAAGTCTTTGAGCTTTGAGTGTAAATAATGTTATCTATATATATAAATGTTATACTTTCAAATTTGTTTTACTTGATAAAATCTCATTTAATTTTTACTATAGCTCTTTTATTATGTGTGCATACACAGAAATTTACTAGAATTGCTAAAACTATTAATTTTAATATATGATAAAGATTTAATAAACAGACTAAAAAAATAAAATTTGTGTTAAACTATTACAATTTTTAACCCTTTTCATAGTTTCCATGATTTTGCATTTTATAAACAAGTTTTGATCTGATTCGGTTCAAATTATTTTTATCTTTCATAATGAAGTTGTACATTTGACTATCCAAGTATTAGAGATTCAACTCTTACATGTTTTAGTTTTTCTACTTTGAGCAAAATTATTGACAATTAACAAATGAAATTTTTCACATATACAAAATATTTCATTTATTGATAAGATTAAATTTAAAAAATGAATCATATAATAATTAAATAACCAATTTATAGATTAATCAATCAGAAAGAAATCCATACATTAGCTCTCTATGCTCTTGATTGCATTATTAATAGACATACTGACATATAGTTTGATTATTTATGTTTTCATCTGCAGTACCATTAACTCCACATATTTACCTTTAAAAATCATGATTTTTCACCCATTCTAAATTTATTAATTAAGACAATTAATTCTACTATTTAGTTTCAGAGGTGGTATAAGATGTTTATTTAACAGGCTTTTTTTTTTTTTGATAATCATAGAATATAAATTTTTTATAGTGGGAAAAATCTAGACAAAAATTTGTGCAACCAATGTGACATATCTCTGGGCATCTATTATTAGGTTGCTTTACTAGTGATCTACAATTTTCACATTATAGCATTTACATCAGAAAAAAACATTGGCTTCGAAATGATGATTTGTTGTGTTTATCTTTATTTTTTATGATAGTTTTGAATTTTTTTTAATATTCTTTTGTTATGTCTATAGATCAGTTAAGCAATGATTTGTGATAGTTTTAGAAAGTTTTACCCTCCCCATTTTCATTGAATAAAGTTAATACACTTGAGATATCATAGAGCATTAAATATTTTTCATCAAATCAAACTTTAAGATATTTGGTGGTTTAAATTCAGATACAACATTATTTTCACTTACTTATTAAACTGATTTCTAGCTTTTTTTAGAACATTCTTAAGTTTTTTTCTGTAAAAATGAGAAAAAAATGTTATATTGAAATGATAGAGATTATTGAAAATATAAAACTAATATAACAAATGTTCTTGTCATTTTATCAGACCATGTCTTCTCTATCTATGGGTGTATGTATGTATAAGGTACAATAGTCTTTATATATATACAATGGCCAAATATCCAATATAAAAATAATTATTTATCCACAATGTTGTTATTGATATTTACTTAATATAATAATCAATCTAAATAAAATTAAAACAACAAATTATATTTAATAATCAACCCGGCTTTCATATCTTATTGAGACATTTTCAAGATATAAAGTTTTATACATCACATGATTTGTTAATTACATTTACTTAATCTATTAGACATTATTTTACCTTCAACAATATATTTAACATTATACATATAAACATATAAATAAATGACAAAATAAAAAACATAAAATAATAATTTTAAAATTATATAAATACATATACACATATTTTTATACACCTATATAAATAAATATCCTACTCCCCCTCCCCTTTTATAAACTCTTATTCACAATTTTACCATGATTTTTTCACTATAATTTTTAAATCTTTCAATTATCTAATAATGCCCATTTTCCATCTAAATTTTGCTGGACCTTTAACTATATTTACACATCTATCCAAAATTTTCTGAATGTATAAAGTTTCATAATATATCCTTTTTCAATAATCTTTAACTTGTTTTATAACTCTAATATTCTTCTCACAATCGATTTTATGACCAGTATCTAAATAATGTATATATGGTCCTGACCTAATATCTCTCCTATTAATTGCTCTATCATGTTCTTTCCCTCTATCACTTATCATTCATCCTGTCTGTCCTATATATACCTTATTACAACTTCCACATTCAATTTTATAAACCACTTCCCCCTTATTATTAATACCATCTATCCTATTTGTATTACATAACCATCTACCCAAAGACTTACTATTTTCTCAATCTATTCTTACATTATCTGGTAACTTCTCTCTTACTAACTTTTTATACACTTCCTTTGAATATGGAATAAACATTCACTTACAATGTTTATATTCATTCTTATCATGCTTATTTCTACTATTTATATTTTGATTTCTAAAAATAAGCATGATAAGAATAAAGATAAACAGTATAAGCGGATGTCTAATCCATATTCAAAGGAAGTGTACAAAAAATTATTAAGAGAGTAGTTACTAGATAATGTAAGAATGGCTTGGGAAAATAGTAAGTCTTTGGGTAGCTGGTTATCTGGCAACATCTTTCTTACTAAATTTTTATACACTTCTTTTGAATATGGATTAAACATCCACTTATAATGTTTATCTTTATTCTTATCATGCTTATTTTTAGAAATCAAAATATAAATAGTAGAAATAAACATGATAAGAATGAATATAAACATTGTAAGTGAATGTTTATTCCATATTCAAGGGAAGTGTATAAAAAGTTAGTAAGAGAGAAGTTACCAGATAATGTAAGAATAGCTTGGGAAAATAGTCTTTGTGTAGATGGTTATGTAATACAAATAGGATAGACAGTATTAATAGTAAGGGAGGAATGGTTTATAAAATTGAATGTGGAAGTTGTAATAAGGTATATGTAGGACAGACATGATGAATGATAAGTGATAGAGGAAAGGAACATCATAGAGCAATTAAAAGGAGAGATATTAGATCAGGACCATTATATACATTATTTAGATACTGGTCATAAAATGGAGTGTGAGAAGAATATTAGAGTTATAAAACAAGTTAAAGATGATTAAAAAAGGGTATATTATGAAACTTTATACATTCAGAAAAATTTGGATAGATGTGTAAATATAGTTAAAAGTCCAGCAAAATTAGGTGGAAAATGAGTATTATTAGATAATTGGAAGATTTAAAAATTATGGCAAAAAAATCATGGTAGAATTGTGAATGAGGGTTTATAAAAGGGGAGGGGGAGTAGAATATTTATTTATATAGATATATAAAAATATGTGTATATGTACTTATATAGTTTTAAAATTATTATTATTATTATTTTATATATTTTTTGTTTTTTATTTTATGTCATTTATTTATACGTTTATATGTATAATGTTAATTATATTGTTAAAGGTAAAATAATGTCTAATAGGTGGAGTAAATGTAATTAATAGGTCATGTGATGTATAAAACTTTATATCTTGAAAAGGTCTCAATGAGAGATGAAAGCTGGATTGATAATTAAATAATTGTAAATATAATTCATTGTTTGTTTCAGTTTTATTTAGATTGATTATTATATTAAGTCTTTACATAGTTACTCTAGGGGAAAGCTTTCCAGTATGTCTGTTATAGATTTGCTAGTTTTTTCATTATTTGAGAGATTAAAAAAAATACACACATAGTGCTCTGTAATGATTGCCATTTCAACTCCATGCACCATGGTAAGATTTACACTAAAATAAGATTTTTCAATATAATGATACTGCAAATAATATTATTATTGTTATGATTGCTCTTGCTGCAGTTGTTTTGATTTCTTTGGCTGTTGTTGCAATTAGTGCTATTGTTGTTATAATTACCCCATCTTTGTCATTGTTTAACTAGAACTAAATAAAGATTGCTATTTTTTTACTTAGTAAAAGTATTATTTTCATTTTATAAAAACAGTACATACTATGATTCATCCATTTTGTAAATACTTTCTGCAATTTGTTACAGTAAAATGAATTAAAGGTTTTTCTTCAAACAATAGTTGTCTATTTTTTAACTGTTTCCATAAATAACTCTTATGCATGCCATTTCTTGTTCAATTTAAGGCTGTATACTGGGATGAATAATTTTCAGGAAATTCTTATTTTTGTATGGTATGAAGTATTGTAAAATAGATTGCATTTTCTCTAAGTATCTTTTTTTTTTTTTTTTGATGTGCTAATCTGTAGGCTATTGAATTTGTTTCCTGTTTAATTGGCAGAATTTGATCAGCACTTATAGTGAGTTTTCAATAGTGTTTTTGTATCAAATGGTTGAAAACTACATTTGTCATTCGAGTGAAAGAATTGTAATGATTAAGATAAAAGCAGATCCAGTGGATGTAGTATTAATACAGGTATATATTCCTACTACTAATTGTAATAATGGAAAAGTTAAAAGTATTTCTGAAAGATTAGAAAAAATTTAATGACTCTGTGAGTGTACTTAAAAATTTCTAAGATGTGTGGGCAGATTTGGTTTAGGTGATATGAATTCACAAGGTGAAAGATTGATTGAATTTTGTATGCAGCATGAGATAGTAATATTCAATACATTTATGTTTGATTGATTATATTATAGTTAAATAAAGATATAGGAGTCAGATACAGTCTAGTCATGGGTTACACTGGGCTGATGAGAATAGCAATCATGCGCTTATTTTGGGAAAATGTGTTTGGTCTGGAGTATAGACCCAACCTACAGACAGTAACACTAGTACCAGTATTATAATTAATATAATATTTATTATATTTATAAATAAATACAATACAGAATAATATTTCTAATCTGAACTCTTGGATCCGAGTCTTCACAATCTACCACTTCCAGCTACACCTGATAGCTTGCCTCACAGGTAGGGAGAATGACTCTTCCGGCTGTACCAGATAGCTTGCCTCGAATCTGCAGTAGTCTTAGCAGTGTCCAGTCCTTATGTGGACTTGCCTAGCTGCGTGGCCAAATAGCGTATTGCTATTATAAGAATGGTTACTGCTGCTTAGGTTAGCAGGGCTTCTACTGGAGAACTTGTACCATCTTTGCAGGTTAGACAGATGTTCTCTCCCTTTTTCTCCAAAAGGCTGATTATTTATTGCCAGATTCCTAACCTCACTGGAGCATTCAGATTCAGCAATCATACTTGCTTATTGGCCTGTACTAATCATTGGCTATGTATTTATCTGTACATCAGCATATTGATCAGCAGCAAACAATGCTCAATCCGATCAGATAAAGAAGGAATCTGGAATAGACCACTTCTGAGGGAAAGAAGAACTATAACAATCATAGAAATGTTTATAGAATTAAATGCCATTTTATAATCTACAAATACAAAGCTAAATAGGAATATTGTTTTTTTTTTTTCTATAATCTTATTTGTACTTGGGTAGATGTAATTTACTGTGCTATAACCATTTTTAGATCCTATTTATTTTTTTGGTTGGTTTGAGTCTAAAATTTTCTGCAGAAGCTGTAATGTTCTTAGTAAAGAAAATATTACAAAATTACAGTTCTATCAGTCTTCCAGACTGATAGGATTGTAATTTTGTAATATCTTCTTTTCCACCTTCCTTAAATATCAATATCTCTTTTTTATTTTTCAAATCTAGTATATCTTTATTATTTAGACATATATAGCTTTGCTAACAATTTCTCTATTTTTTTAATTTTTTTTTTTATCAATTTTGTAATGATATGAAATTGGTAGCTTTGGCTTTGTTATATATTACAAACAACCTCAGTTAATTAAACTTAAATTGAGGGCTAAACTGAGCATTTTAAAATATAACGATAAAAAAAAAAGAAAAATTCTTTTGTTGGATGGCCTATAACTAAATGATTATATAATTTTAATAAAATAAGATAACATTATTATCATATTTTATTCATAAAAATGATTTTGAAGTTAAACATTTATAAAACTTTGTATATATTAAAAGTAATACGTGCAAGTTAGGAAGAAATTACTCAAACTCTTTTTTCATAGAAATATTGGCCTAGAAAAGAGTTATAAATAAATAATTTATAGTCTATAGGACTGATAGAGAAAAATATGAGTGTATAAGCAAAAAAAAAAAAAAAAGAGTACAAATTGAAATTAAATAATTTAAACTTAACATTTTCAAAAGTTTGATATGAATTTTTGGTGTAAAATAAAATGTATTGTGTAAATCCATTCAACAATTTAATTGAAGTTAAAGAAAAAAGAAAGAAAAATAGTAATTAATAATAATTACTGAAAAAAGAAATAATAAAAAATGAAAAAACAAAACATCAAATATTGGTAGATAATGAAAAACAAAGAGATAAAACAACCAGAGGCTTATGGAAAGAGGAGGAAGAAGAAGAGGAAAGAAACAATGTCTGTGGAGAGCCAAAGTGCGCATTTGTAACTTCATATATATATATATAGCTTATAAAATTGAGGAGGTCATCAAAATGAGGAAAAACTCCAATTGTACTTTTGCTAGCACTATTTACCATCTAAAAATTAGGCTGCTGAACTACTTTTAAGTACGGATTCAAACTAAGTTAGAATGATGAAGTTCTTCGTAAGGAAAATAATAAAAAACTGAAATATGCCAGCTAAAGGATAAATGATGTACTTCTATTGACTTTGCAAAAAAATGTCTATAAGGAGTCTGGAGATAGTAAGAAAAGATGTTTGCAACTAAAGCTTTAATTCCTTATATAAAAGGAATAACCATCAAAATCTGTTGTACTCTAAACAAGATTAAAACAATTTTAACCAGTGATCAGAAAATTGGCAGTATTTTGCTAAAACTCTAGTATTTAATCAATTTTTCTCGAAGCCTATAGTATTTATGAAATTTTTTTATAGCATTTTAACAATTTTTTTTTTTTTTACAGAGAACATGCATTGCTGAAATAGATGAGCATGTTCAAAAAATGATAATCATCATTAACATTTAATCAATATATTTTAGGTGCTAGCCATATATAGATTTTGTCAGCATTAAAGTTTTATCCAGCTGTGACATACGCTGTCAGTGGGTGATTAGAAAGATCACTGAAATTCTAAAAATGACCCAAGTGCTTTAATAACCATTAATCAGCAAAGCTTCCATCTAAATGAAAAACTTTGTAAAATATGGTAATTTTTAACAGACATTAAAATTATTCACATATTACTACTCTTAATCAGATTTCTAAATTTTGTATTGGATAAAATGACCAAATTTAGTATCTATTTTTGATAACAGCATCTATAACAGCAGATTTTGTAGCCAGATATTGTAGTTGAAATCCATCCAAAATGCTGATGTTATTATGCTTATCAGAAGCAATTACACGGATAAACCATAAAAATGTGTTTGCATATATGATAACAATCAACCCTTAAACTATCAACAAACTTAACCTGTAGTCAAGGCAGTCTCCTTGACTACAGGTTGAGATTGTTGAAAGTTAAAGCATTGATTGTTATCATCTACATTTATGAAGCTATTAAAGCCTAGAGTAATTGGCTTTATTGTCTTAGTACATATATAATATGAGTGTGTGCATTGTTGAGCAACTTGGGTGAGGCCTCTGTAGCAGTGTTTTTTTAGTGAAAGAGCAAGAATATCATTATCTCCATCTAAAGACAATTTATCATTAATCACCACCTTAAAATAATTTATTCTATTATCGTAATTTTAGAGTTAGATCATAAACTTTAATGAATTCTTATTTCATTAAATGCATAAATGTTCAATATGCAGCAGGCTTTTCATCTGTTGGACAATTTTTTTTTAAACTCCATATTAAGAATAGATAATGATAGCTAATTAGATTGCTTGTGAGCTATCTATCTGAAAGAAAAAAAAAGAAATCTGTTTGGAATCTTAAAAAAAATAATAAGTTTTTATCTGGCTCAGATATTTGAACCCCAGATTATTGGTATGATAGACAGTATGAATATTGAAACTATTATATCATGGGACTCTTAAAGAAAATGAGAAAGTACATTTGCTTTGTGGTGAAGAGTAGACTTTATATAGAATTTATTTTAGTAAAATTTGCACAAATATCTTGGTATTTAATTTTTCATTAAAAAACAAATTATTGATTGTTTTTTAAAATCATATTATATATTTATATTGATTTAAAATTTATGATTAATTAAAACTATAGTTGTCAAAAAATTAATGTAATAAATTCATATTTCAAGTGAATTCTTGTCCACAAATACTTGAAATAGAGAATATTCATTTTTTTAATGAAATTTTATAAGATGTGAAAATAAATATATTATATTATTATTAGATAAGTGAGAAAAAATTAAAGAAGTTTGAAAAGGAATATCTCGCTATGAAAGAACAGGAAGCACGTGAAGAAGATCCTATTGAAAGACTTGAGGTGAGATTTTTTCATTAATAGTATTAAGTTTAATATTCATTAAAAAGAAAAAAAAAACAGGAACACTGTAAGATTACATTTATTTTAAGTCAGATTAGAGTGAATTTGTTGAACTTCATTTTAAAAATAATTATATGTAGACAGATTGCCTGGGATCCTTGATTTTTTCTGATTTTAACAATATTGTTCTTACACTCTTATATTATAAATCTTTGATTTTTAAAGTATCAACACTTAGCTAAAAAATTAAATAATTTATTATAACAAAACCTCCCTTTTCTTATAGAACAGTAGACATAGATATATATATATTTATTGTCACACGTATACATATATGCAAATCTATTGCCCATAAGAATTTACACAAAAAGCCTACGTCTACCTAAATTATTTTCCCGACACGTATTTATGGATATCTAGCAGATTCCAAGCGCCAATTTTATATAAAATAAAAATTACGTGAAGGGGATAAACTAATGATGTGTGACTCAATTTATAACTATAGATTAGAGAGGCTTGACCGGCGACTAGCTCAGACTCATGTCAGGTGGCATTCTTGCCGGGAGTAGATATGAGTTGGAAATAATCACCCTCGTATTTCAGTACCCCTTTATAATCGAGAATCCGTCTACATATAAACCTTCATTACTGGGTATAAGCACACACAAAAAAAATATAACAACAATCTATTACACATGTGATTTTAATAGCTAACACAAAATTTATTAGATCAATTGATAATATCATTATGTAAATGAGAAAAGGACAACCCTTCAATACATGGAGTTAATGCTCTGCAGTTTGGATTAACACATACACACAGCACACTTTCATATATGCAATCTATATTTGAGGCAAAGTTTAAAAGTTGAGAAGAGAGCGAAAAGAAATTCTTCTCTTTTACTTATTTATTTTTTTTTATTTTTCTTGATTTTGTTATTTCATAACCATTAGTCTATTTTAAGGTGTGACAACAACCATTAATGGCAATAACAAGCTTACATAATTTATTATTTCTTTGTAAACACTCTTAAATTGAATTTTGTTAATAAAGTCTAGGGAATCTGTTATAAAATTTAGACCAAAATCAATACAAAAGTTTATTCTACCTGCATTTCCCTGGGAAGTTCGTAGAATAAAACACATTTACAGTTGAATATAAATCCATGTGAATATATGATTAAACATGAGGTTTCTTCTTTATTTTTCCAATCTCCGTTTCCAGAAAGTTGACGATTCACAGCTTTGATAATGGCGGTAGCTTTTAATCCAACGAAGCCTATTCTTTCTTTCTCAATTGTAGCAGCATACAATTAGTTGGTGACAGGGTTTGAGCCCGATACGTTAGATTGTCATCCCCACATTTCCATTTCTGCCGCGATTTGGTATGAAATTATTAGATCACTTTCTGCTGCATTAATGATATCTCTATATTTTGCTATTTCACTTTGGAGGAACAAGATGACTAGCATTCTGGGTCCTTTCCTTATATATCCCCCTCCATTCTTTCTAGAATGTTCACTGGTTTTTTATTTTGTGTTGCTTTGTTTTCTGCCCAACCGGATTCTTATTGAGATAAGTGAAAGCTTTTAGCACCTTTCAAATTTAATTATTCTGGAAATTTCTGTGCTTCTCATAAAACAACCAAGCAAAAGAAAAACTCATCTCTCCCCTCCCAACAGTTAAACCCATTCATGCATACATCCATAGCCCGTACATACATAAATGTTTCAAAACACTAGAGCACTCCCCCCTTTTCTGAGATATATTTAAACAACCATAACCACACAATATAATAAGCAAAACTAATTAAATGTAAGACCGCTCAATTTTATAGTCATCATATATGTATGATGACCACCACCTTTTGCGCTTGTTGTGACTGGGTTTGAACTCGTTTTGTCACAATATATAAAAATATTTATAATAAATACTTAGATTTATATGGACTAAAAAGCCAAAAAAAAAAAAACCCCAATGGTTTCTTCAACCTCAATTAGGTTTTTTATATATAGCTTGAAATAAAAATGTGGCATGTCCAGAAATTAATTAATTCAATTTCTTGTTATAAAAAATAATGATATAATTAATTAATTTCTGGAGACCATTCATTTTTTATTTTAATTTTAATATAAAAATCCCAATTGTGCTTGAAGAAACAATTATTTTTTGGCTTTCCAATCCATAGTAAATAAAAGCATTTATTGTGAACATTAATTCTTATTAAGTGCATGGTCAGCACATAATTACATATAAGACATAAACCTTAATACTATGTACTGAGTGCTTAATTTTAGAAAGTAGGTTGAAGATAAGACAGCCACTTTTATCTTTATAAAGTCGTAATCTTGTGTTAAGATTTGTAGAGATCCCTCTCATGGTAAAATTAAGCCCTCAAGGTGCATAGTATTAAAGTTTAAGCCTTATATGTAATTAAAAGCATTTATTATAAAATAGTTTTTATATACATTATTTTTAAGTTTTTAATATTCACACAGTGAATAAAAATGTTTATTATAAGATTATTTTATATATATTATTTTTAATCTTTGAGTATTTGGTTATTTTTAAAATGGAGATTAAAACTACTTTGCAATCTGTTTAATATTTGAAAGGAGAATCATATGCAAGGATCATTTGTAATATTGTTTAGTTTATGAAGAAAATATTTTTTAAAAAATCAACTTTTACAATTAAGAGAAAATAGAATTTCATACATTTTTTTTTTAAAAAAGGACTTTTTATAATAGAAAGAAATTAAGATTTGTTTTTATTTCTATTTTAAATAATTGCTAAAACATTTTAAGCTTTTTCCCCCCAAAAAATACATATACCACTGTTTCACGTGTATCACTGAAAATTTACTGAACTGGTATCAATGTATTTGAAATCTAGTTTCACAAACTGTTGGATATCATGAAAATTATGAAAAATTCTCATGTTGGATAATAAATTTTTAAATGAAAAAACAAAAACCTAAACACTATTTAAAAATACATGAAAACTGCTCAACTCTTTATTATGTATCTGGTCACTTCTGTGTTTAAACACTTTCATCTTTATATTTTAATCTGTTTTGTTCACTTTCAGAGTTTTGTTCTTTGTGCTAGTATTCTCCTAACATTGATACGTTGTATTACATTCTTGAATGTACACATTATCTAACACATTCTAAAAAAGTTGTAATTGCTACAAATCACCACATTTACTAAAAACCAAGTATTTTTATACATTTATTATATTTATTTTTTTGTCACAAGGTTTACAATTAAGTATTTTTTAAACTCTGTTTCTCATTTTTATATACATGATAGAAATTAAAATTTCTAATAGATAAATGAGTAATAAAAACCAATCAGAAAATGATGAAAATTGTAGCAAGGAAGAAGATATATATTTGTATGTAGTTTACTATATATTATTTCTATCCTTATATGCTTATAATAAGATTGTAACAACATATAATGGGTTGTGTAAAATTTTAGTCTAAGTATGGGAGTCGCAAGTGTAAAAAGGTTACACAGTACTGCTTTACAGTAACATTTGGGGACATTTGCTCTGAAAGATATCATTGCATTGTCATTGATTTCTAAGCCATGTATAAAATTTGAAAGAAATTTATTTGATAGAAGTATATTAATCATTGATTTTAAAATTTTGATTAAACAAATAGAATTTTAACTTATTTTTAAAACATGTTAGTTTTACTTTACATAATTTTGTATGTAATTATATAAATACTTTCTGTATTAATTTATTTTAATTATATGAATATAAAACTATTTAAAATATGTAGTTATTTTTATATTGGTATAAAATATTTATACATTAGTAAATGAACAATAAACATTTCCCACTGCTTTATTAAATCTATTTAAATGTTAATAATATACTATTATACTAATTAAAATAACTTGTAATTTATAAATAACATTTTTATATCCTGTTAGTCAAAACATTAATTTATTGTGTTTAATTTTTTTTGCTTCCTCCACTTCCTTGTTTAAATGATTTGTTCAGTTATGTTTCTCTCCTTTTTTTTATTTAGCAATTGATAGAATTATTTTAAAGCTCTACAATATATCAAAAACTAGTCATTTTATTCAATAATCTCTTTCTCCTTATTTAACAAGACTTATTCTTTAATTTTAATATTTTATGTGCTTCAATATAGTGTAAGAGGATAAACTTGCGAAATTATTATCTCAACTTGTCACTGCTGCTTGAAATTCACATGACCTTCCTAGTGATTAACTACCAAATTATTTTTATTTTCATTTAATTAATCACCTTATTCAATAATTTACTTAAATAAAATTGTTGGACTAAGATTTAAAAAATCAAACATGGTTATCATGGTAATTACACTTTTCAGGGAGAAAGCAGTACAATGGATTGTCTATATATATTATATAGATTACATAATAAACTTTATTTACATAATCATAAATAAGTGTCCAAACAGTGCAAACTTGTTTGTTTACTGTAAAATCTTTAATTTTAATTTTTTATGTGTGTATATTTCAAAATTAAATAAAAAAATATATTGGAACTTATGCTAGGATAGTAAAATCTCCTCTTTATGGGAAGTTAATAATCACCATTTCAATTAAGTCTATATAAGAGAAGCTTCCAAATTACAAGTATCCAGATAAAGGATATTCTTTATATATCTATACCAATACATATACTGACTAATTGAGATGGTTTTGAAATTCTTTGATGCAAGATGGTATTTAAAAATATTTCATCAAAAAAGAATAATGGAAATAAGGCAAAACATTCCAGATTCATTTGTTATTCTGAAATAATATACATTATTTAATTTTGTTTAATTACCCTGATTTGCCATGTAATTGTACATATAACTTTGCATGTATTGATGGAGACTCATTTGTATCCATGGAGTATGTAACAACTTGGTATTTATTATTTTTTTTTGTATTTTCACTTTTACATATATTTTAAAATTAAAAAAAAAGTTTTAGCAGCTACTATCCAATACAATTCTATACATTTTTAATTCAGTAATGTGATGATGTGATGATGTGATGTGATGTATTGTGGCTACTCCTTAAACGAAGTCAAGAATATCTCGGCAATTATGCCCAGGTAAACCTGTTAGCCACTTTATTTTCCATTCCCCACTCTAAATTTTTCCATATTCTGCTCCAGCCCATTTCCACAACATGATGTGATGTGATGTATTATGGCTTCTCCTTAAACGAAGTCAAGAATATCTCAGCAATTATGCCCAGATAAACCTGTTAGCCACTTTCTTTTACATTCCTCACTCTAAATTTACCCATAATCTGCTCTATCCCATTTCCACAACATAATTTTTGTCAACTCTATAACCTTTATATCTAAATCCCCCTTATCTTTTCCCAAACCCAGCTTAAAAACCAATAATTCACTTTCTGTATAATCACTCTTTTCATATTTATTTTTCCACAACTTCATTATATGTACCCTTTCTGTTTTCAAACATTTACATTCAATTAACAAATGCCTAATATTTTCAATTCCTTCCTTACATAATTTACAAAATAAATCACCCATATTTTTCCATTTACATGTATATTCTTTTGTAGCTAAAGATCCCGTTTGAGCCTTAAACAATAAACTACTTTCCTTACTATTATCATATATCAACTCACACCTTATATTCTGTTTATTTCTATATATATTTAAACTCTTTTTACTCTCCATACTATTTCTCCATCTCTCTAACTCCCTAGTCTTTAGTAATAAATTTATTCTTTTATCCCATTCCTTGCTACTATAACACTCAATAATCCTCTTAACACAATCATCCCATCTTTTGTACAAATATACTGATATAAATTCTTTATCCAAATCTTTTGCATACCGCATTACCTTTCTCACCCATCTTGTTACCTGCCCTTTACTCATAACCCAATTAAATACTATTTTAGCTATTCTTTTATTATCCATAAACTGCAATCTACATACAGTGGTGCCAGTGCATGCCTTTGTAATCAATGAATGCTAGATGTTTTTTTTTTTTTACATAAAATCCATATCTACCTAAGATCTAGGTGAAGTCCTCTCGGATCCAAGGTTCCTCACTGATGAAAGCCACCAACTAGAAACTAATCTGGGGATATTGTATAGGTAGACACTAGATACGGATTTTATGTATAAATCTTTTTGTATCTATTGATGACTAACATTTGCACTGGGTGGCACTACTGTACAGAGTTTCTAACAGGTGGGGTACGCCTAGGAAATGGTGAGCATGTGATGTTTTAGTGGTTTTATATATTTTTAATTACAAGAAATTTGGAAATTGAATTAACTAAGGAAGGATCTGGATTCTTTGTAGATTCTGGTGTTTTCTCGTGGATATCCAATTAATTGTCATGATTGGTGGCTTTTTTTATAAGAATATCACTAAATCGAGGAGTACTTGCTATTTATAATTTATGGCCTAGACTTAAATAGTCATCAGAGTCTAGATAAAGTCATCACTTATTGATAATTTTTTATCATTGCTATTCATCTGGAGTATTCTTTGGTCTTGATGATTTTTTTAAAATCCAATCACAAAAACTCTCCAGATTTATCTTATGATCTATTTTTTTCCAATCTGTTATTCTATGAGCCAAATTGATATTGTTATTATTTGTAAAATGTTGTTTATAATTGTTGGTGTTTTTATTATTGTTTCTATCTAATGATCTATTAATCTTTCGCTGCTGGTTATTTCTGACTTTTTTTTACAATTATATCATCAAACATGTATTCTATTTTTGCACATTCATTATGATATAATGTATACATGTGCTTATTGTTATGTCTTTTTGCAGTATTCACTAGAGTTGTTGACAAATCGTCATAATATATTTTTCACTACATTGCATTTGGCTAATATAATGTGATTGGTTTAAAATGTTTATTTCCATATTTTATGTACTAACTCATATATAATGATTTTCATGTTAGTATATAATTTTTTTTTTTTTGATTTAGGAAATTTCTGTCTTAAGCAATGTTTATTATTTAAAATAGGCAGCACATATCTTTTTAAGATTTAATAATATTTGACTATAGAGGCAAAAGATATGAATTGTAATAAATTGTATATATATATTAACTTCTTTTTATAACAATATTTGCATCTATTTGTCATTATATATTATATTCATAATTAAAACAAATAAACATCACTTTATATTAATTTCTTAACCTTTTTTTATTCTAGTTTACTTAATATTGATAGGATATACATATAATGCCAATTCTTTGATTTATTCTTAGTAAATAATTCTTTAATATATGTAAAACTTTATTGTAAATTTTTTAAAAATTTAAATATATATATATTTTACATTTAGCGAGAAAATAAACGCTTCCTAGAAGCAAATATGCGCTTGGAACAAGAAAATGATGATTTAGCTCATGAACTTGTTACAAGCAAAATTCAGCTCCGTAACAACTTGGATACGGTAAGAAATTATTTATTTATTTCTTAATTTAAGCTTTATTTTGTCATGTACCATTATGATTTATAATGTGTGAAAATTCTATTTGTACTTAGAGGAAGATTCAAGAAAAGAAGGCTGGCAAAAGATTTTAAATAGTCTTTTATTTTCTACATTTTTATTTTCAAATGAAGAAAAAAATTAGAATGATGTTGTAAGGAAAATTTTTATATATAATTTGATCTGATTTTTACTTTTTAAATATTTCATATATGGACAAGAAATCAAGCTATATATATATTTAATTGTGATTATAAGAATATTATTCAGATACATAAATGAAAAAAGAAATAAGCATTTAGGTTAGGACAAAAATGAAGAAAGAGAGAATGAATGCATGCATGAATAAATTATATATATAATAAATTTTTGATCCATTATATATATAAATTCTTTTTTGTATTAGTCCTGGAATCTCTGCCATAAAAATATATATTATTAATTTTGTATGGATTTAATGTTTTTCAAACTATCATTTTTTTTACAACAATTATTGAGAAATCATGGCCCTGGATTAAATTTTCTATGGATAACTTTTTTTTTTTGAAAACAGCATTTTGTTTCTCTTAAATTTTAAATTGGAAACCCATTTTGCTCTAAAACTTTCCATATTTCTACTCATTCTTTGAGTTTTTTTTTTTTTATGGCTGAATTTCCACATATACCATATTGAATATTTATTTATTTGATTGAAGATGCAATTTTTATAATAATTGAATATCATGTTAAAGATAAAATATATGTCTTGTAAAACTAACATATCATTAAAAGCACTAAAACTAAGAAATTGTAATCATTATAAAGCAAAGAATTAAAAAATTTTAAATTTATTGTTAAATTTATGCACAAATTATGAATGGAATTTTGTTAATTAATTTATTTTAATCTTTATAAAATGATCATATTTCATATTGCTTTTTTTTTTGTTGTTGACTATTTTAAAACTCATATATGAAAAGGTACTTTTCTAACAAAATAAATATTTGATTATGTAATGATTTATTTTTCTTTAATAATAACATTGATAAATTATGTTTTGGAAGTACAAATATAATTTAGTGACTACATTTGGGCAATTTATATGTAAATGTACAATCACACACACACACACACATGTAATGGAACCATAAGCTATATTATTTTGTTTCAAGTCCCTCTTGTATATAATTGCATATAATACATAATAGGTTACATTTTGTTGATAAACATTTATTAGAATAGAATATGTATTGTTTATTGAACTGCAAGTATACAATACTTTTCAACAATCACACACACCCATATATAGTATAATATGCACATATAAAGATTATAGTATAAAAATTTGGTTGTCATCTGATCCTTCGTGTTAGCCGCCAGAGGCGCGATTTCTAACTGAAAAACACATTAATATATAGTTCCCGGGATAGCGATTCTCTATTAATATTGACTTTTTTTTTGGTTTGTTTACAAAGTTTACTTTTTTTCGTTTCTGAATTATTTTTCCCAAATAATATTTTTGACGATGGGATAATAATAGTTTTTTTTTTTTTTTTTACCAAAGGGTCTTTTTTGGTTTGTGTTCAAATAGTAATTTGTGGTTTTTTTTAAAAAAAATAATATTACTGTTTTTGTAAAATTGGATTGACAAAATTCAAGAGAGAACGGGGTTTTATGATGTATCTTTAAATAATAATTTACGTTACTTTGATAGGTTTACATTTGATTGCCGAAAAAATTATTGGGAGAAGTGTTGTTTTTTTTTTTTCCGCGCGCGTGTGTTTATGTTTAAATAAAATGTAAAAGCTTTACTTTTATTGGTTTACATTTGATGGACGACCGATTGGACTTCCTTTCGTTTATAAATTATGGTTTTGGTTCTACAAATAAATATTTTTGACAATGGGACGATAATAGTTGTTGTTTGTTTAATTTTTATTGACAAGAGCGGGTGTTTTTTTTGGTGTAGATTCAAATTGTAATTTGGGTTACGTTTAAATAATAAGTTGCGGTCTTACTTTGATCGGTTTACATTTGATTCCCGACACTAATTACTGGGAAGGGTGTTTTTTTGTGTGTACGATTGTAGACAACAATTATTGGGAGAAGGGGTGTAACCGTTTAAAGAATAGTAGTTTACGTTACTTTTAGTAGTGGTGTACATTTGATTGCTGACAATAATTAGTGAGAGGGGTGGGTGTTTTTTGGTGATTGGCGACAACAATTATTGGGAGAAAGAGTTTTGCGTTTTGTTTTTGTTCGTGTGTATGTTTAAATCAAAATTTAAGTTACTTTTATCGGTTACCATTTGATTGAAAACCGATTTGACTTTCTTTTTTTTTTTTTTCGTTTATAAATTATTTGGGTTTTCCCAAATAATATTCGATTTGACAATGGGACAATAATAGTCTAGGTTTCTTTAATTTTGATTGACAAGAGCGAGTCTTTTTCGGTGTACGTTCGAATAGTAATTTGGGTTATGTTTAACTAATAATTTACTGTCTTACTTCGATTGGTTTACATTTGATTGGCCAGGACAATTAGTGGGAGGATTTTTTTTGTTTTTTCTATACGATTAAAGAATAATTGACGTTCCTTTTATTTGACCGTTTGATTGCCGACGACAACAATTATTGGGAGAAGAGGGGGTTTTGGGGTTACGTTTAAATAAAAATTTTAGTTACTTCTTTTATTTTACATTTGATTGCCGACACCAACAATTATTGGGAGAAGAAGGGATGTACGTTTAAATAAAAATTGAAGTTACTTCTTTTATCTTTGACATTTGACGAAGGTCATTTAGAATCCCCAAACAAGCTTGTCTTTACGAAGTGAACCTTTCCGTTGGCAGATGTTTTCGGACTTCAAATCTGCATATATTTGCCGCACAATCCAATCCTTTCTTTCAGCAGCAGGATGTTTTTTTCTGCTGTAGAAATATTCCAGCGCTGGCCCGTGTCTGGCAGTTCCCATCTTTTCCAAGTTTTCTGTTGTGGGAATTAGCCGTACTTTTTGTCTCGGAAAATTTCTCGCTAAAACGTGACTCAAAGCATGATTTTTAAATTTTTACGCTATTCCACCCTAATCGAAAATTTAGGAGGAATACAAATTTATGAGGAACAATCACGATACTGTTAAAATTGATAAAATGTAACAGTACATCGATTGGTCTTAAAAAAAACAAGGCACCAATGAAAATTTAAATAATTGTGACACGATCAAAATAAACACCCTAGTACGATATTGTTACATCAAATACATAACGCAGCATTACGATATAGTGCGTGACACAAACAACTACGGCATTTTCCTCTGCTTTTAGCATCGGAAAAAGCCACACCGTTTGCCGCTAAGCCGAGTTAACACTCTTTCTAGATTTTATCGTAGAAAGGAGACTTAACTTCCGAGTTAATACTCTACCTTTTAGCATAGAAAGTAGACTTAACTCCGAGTTAACAATCTTTCTAGGATTTCTTTTAGAAAGAATGCTTAAAGGCTTGGGTGCGGCCGTGGAAACGGCATATTTCTAGAAATTTAGCTAGAAATCGCGCCTCTGGCGGCTGACACGAACGATCAGATGACAAACAAAAATTTTAAAAAAATAATTTTATAATTATTAATAATATATTAAGGGGGCAAATTTATATATATTTTACTTAGTGTAAATAAAGTAAATAGCAAAATGTCTGGATTTTTCTTCGCTATTGAATATGTTCTGAGTAATATTCTTTTTTTTAAAAAATAATTTTTTTTCTTAAAGAATTATAATAATGGTTTTGTTATCAAGAAATTTGAATCTCTTTAATTAGTTTTATGTTTTAAGTAAATATCATCTTTTAGTATATTCTAAAATTTTGTAAAATTTTTAGCATTATATTGAGAAATTATTTTATTATGCAAAATATTGCACATCTTGTGCATTCAAAATAAACCAAAGAAATTTTATTAAAATATATAATTGTATATGGCATTCCTAAATGAAAAAATAAATCATTTACACTTCTTTTTTTTTTTTAATGTGATTCCATACAGCATTTAGAGAGTGAGTGAGAAGAGACTGTTTGTTTACATTTTTTTGAATACTGTATAATTGAAGTTATACTATTAGTTACTGTGTAGTTCATGGTTCCGCTGATATATCGGCAATTTTGGAGAATACATTTGACATAAATTTATTGAGATAATTCCAATATAACAAAAATTATTATTTTAAAATATCTGTACTTTCTTCTAAAGTATCTGTGTGTGAATTCTTTGTGCTTTTTCTTTTTATAAAAAAATATTTTTCTAAAGAAATAACTTTTTATAAAACAAAAATTAGTTGATTAAATATTTTAGCTAATATACTACACAATTTAAAATTAATTTTAATAGTATAGTATATGACCAAAATTTTTATTTTCATATTGAATGAAATTTGTATCTTTTTATGTTTGCAATAATAACTGCTTGGGCTTGTATATGTTTGAAATAAATTATATTACGATTTAAAATTAAGCAAATACCGTACAGTAACTGATATTTTACATATACTTGGCAACTTTGATCTTGTAAAGTTGATTATTAATTGTATCATATATGAAATCTTTTTTTTTTTCTCAAAAGAATTTGTAATTACAGTAACTAAGTTTTTTGATTACAATGATTATAATTTTTTTTGCAAGTAAAATAGTGTTAATAAAAATTTTAATCCATAAAAGTGAATGAATATTTAGTTTTTAATATAATGTACACATTTAAAAATAAAATGTTAATACCTTTGATTGTTGTACATTATCAAAACATGCATTTGATTATTTATTATACTGAATAAGGTACTTTTTTTTTTTTACATTTGTAATCATTAAACTTTATCTTGGATATATCATTAAGGAATGTATTGATTGTTTTAGATAAATAAAGCACTGTATATTAATCATATTTTAATTTTATAATCAAAATACCATATATTGTAATATTATATCATCAACAACCATTATCAATCCATTGCAGGATGAAGGTCTTTCCAAGTTCAATCCATCTTCTCTGATCTCTAGCCTCTCTTCTCCACATCATCCCTACACACTGTCTTATTTCTTTCATCCATCTCACATGTGGTCTCTTGCTGGATCTTTTACAAATTCTTGGAATCCAGTTTAAGATTTTAATTGCCTATCTATTATCATCTCTTCTAGCAATATATCCAACCCAACTCCATTTTAGTCTTTTAATTTTTTCAACAATCTCAATAACACCTATTTGTTCTCTTACCCATGTATTGCATTTTTGATCTCTTCTTGTTACTCCTAACATGCATCTCTCCATACTTTTTTGAGTGGTCTGAAGTCTCTGTATTGCTCTTCTATTAAGTGTCCAAGTCTCAGATCCATAAATAGAACTAGTAAAACGCATTTATTAAAATTTTTTTTTTCCAAACACATAGCACATATTCCCTTTTAATATTAAGTTAGTTCTACCAAAAGCACTCCAATCAACTTTAATTCTATGATTAATATCATCCATTATGTTTCCATCTGTAATAATAATCTGACCTGTAGTTGTTAACTTCTTCTAGTTCATCATAATCAATCTTTATTCATCTTTTGACAAAATCCATTGAACATGACTTTAGTTTTTTTAACATTTACCTTTAGTCCTACTTTCATCTGATAACTCCTGCAACATTTCCTGCAGCTCTAAAGCATTATTTGCAAAAACAACTCCATCATCTGCTAAATCTAAATGACTTAAATAATCTCCGTTTACTTTCACTCCTTTAGCTTCCCATTTTAATTCACAAAATACTTCTTGCAGCACTGCTGTAAAAAGTTTTGGAGATATGAAGTCACCCTGTCTTACACACCCTTCTCAATGTTGACTTTCCTAGTATCATTATGTAATCTAATTGTTGCTGTTGCATTTTTATAACTATTCTTTAAAATATGACAACATCCTGGATCGATGATCCAATGCTTTAATCACTGAAGAAATGTTTATAGAATCAAATGCCTTTTCATAATCTACAAATCCAAAGCATAATGGCAACTCATATTTATTTGTCCTTTCTATAACTTCTCTCAATACTTGGATATGATCTGCTGTACTAAAACCACTTTTAAATACAGTTTGTTCTTTTGGTTGGTGGTAATCCAATGTTCTCTGTAGACGAGTTGTAATTATCTTGGTAAAAATTTTGTATAAAACTGATAAAAGGCTGATAGGTCTATAATTTCTAATATCTTCTTTATCACCTTTTTAAAATATTAATATTAATATTGCATTCTTCCAGTCATCTGGTACATTTTTATCATTTAGACATTTGGTATATAACTTCACATTACTTTATATAATGTCACATATTTTTTGTTTTTCTATTGATTCCATAAAAAATATTATTTGACTCATCCTGTTAATTAACTTTTTGCCATTTGTCCAAATATTAATAAAAATCTGCTATGTATAATTTTTATTAATTAGGATCTCAATAAACAATCAAATTTAGATGCATGGAATGAAGGAATTATTAAAGCCTGAGAAGTTGGTAAACTGAAAACAAACCATAGATTTTAAAATTTATTAGAGGGAACATTCTGAGAGAAAAAAAGAAATTGATAAAGCAAAGAGATATATAATGAATATAGTTATATCTGCTCCTTTACTTTTTTTGCATTATGTAAAAATATTTTGCATTGGAGTGTATATGTGGAAGTTTATAAAAAGTAATAAATGAATATAGTTCAGAATTATTGGATAAGAAAATAAGTGAAACAATAATATGCTAATGAATATGAATATTGAAATAAAAAAAAAAAAAAATCAAACAAAAACATTACTTCAACAAATATGATGTATTAGGAAAGAAGTATGAGAGCAAAAAGGTCTTGGGTTAGCAATGATGTAATGAATTTAATTGATGAAAAAGGAAAAATATGTATTCTATTGTATGTAGAAAAATATCTAGAATATCTGATTTGACAATTAAAAGATGCAAAACAAATAAAGTAAGAAAACTATATGTAGAAGAGAAAAATAGATTAACTATAAAGAAAAGATATATCTGATATCTAATATATAAGGTATGAATTAATGATAGAAAATAGAAAGTTTAAGTTAGTAGTAAAAAAAGTGATGCAAGAGATGGAAATAATATAATACACCTGGATATCATTTTATGCAGTAGATAGGTTCCTCAGAAAATGCGCACAAAAGAAATCGCACAAAAATAGACTTAACTTACCTTGAAAAATGAGGGATGTGTTCCAGTAATTTTCAGAAATCGCATAAAAGCAAAGCAACAAGGAAAAATTACTTTAAAATTCGCATTAAAAAAATAAGGAAATAAAGTATGACTAATGAAAAATTTCAAATATTTGAAAAAAATTAATACAAGACAAACTTTTTTTTACTTTTTTTATTAACTGTAATATTTAATTTTACATTTTTTCATACATATTTTAATCATTATTGCTATTTGAGAATATGCGTTCATTTGTGAATCAAATTCATGATGTGATGTACAACTAGCGCCACTTTCAGTCTTGTGCTATGTTAATGGTTTTCTGTTTTTATATTAAAAAAATGAGATCGCAATCAAAACAAAAAGATTATACATTATCATTAGAAAGATTATTTTCAGTTTAAAAAATCAATAAAATCTTCGTTATTTATTTTAACAATCTAAAATTTTTTTTATTTCTGTTATATCTAACAAAATACGTTTTAAAAGTTTAAAATTTTTTAATATTTATTGCAATATTTTTATACATAGATATAAATCTATTATTATTATTTACTCATTAGTATAAGTAGGTTATTTACATAGAAGCTAAGATTCTAAATATAGCTTCAGGCCATATTCACGTTAGCTACTAATATAACATTATATTTTTGAGGAAAAAAAAAAGTATTTCAAGTCAAAATAAGTTGTTAATAATTTAAATTTCTTGATATCTAATAAATATAGTGAAATATGAAAGATATTAAGAAGAAACATGAATCGCATAACTTCAAAATCACATTAAAATAATTTGCATAAAACAAGACCCAGGTATAATTATTTATATGTTAGAAATAAAAAAAGCCATATATTAATTGGAAAAATAAGTCAAGGATATAAGGATGAAAGAAATTATAAAAGTTTTAACTAAGAAGAAAACATTAATAAAGCAGAATAAATTGTTGAGATTTCCCCTGAATTATTAAAATAGATCATAAGGTAAAAGCATTTGAGAGAACAATTATTTGTGCTATAATTAAACTCTGAATATTGTATTAAATATTTATTCTTTTTACCTGTACTATATCTATAATAAAACTAAAATAAAATTTTAGCTCCACTACTTTTTAATATTTTAAGTTTCCAGAAACATATACAAATCAAAGTTTTTATGATTTTGTATCTGAAATTTATATCATAATGTCATTTTTTGCAATTTCATCCATATTATAGAAGATTTTGATTATCGGTTATGAACCTGTGAAAAAAATTTATTATTTAAGAAAAAAAAGAAAATTAAATAATTGTCTATTATTATTGATTTTAATTTATCATGTTTATATTAATTAAAATTACAGTTAAATTACATTTATATACAGTTATTCCATTTATTGAAAATTAAACAAAAATACATTAATGGATTATGAAAATCAGGAACAAAGGCATTTGATTTGGACTTTTTTATAATCTAAAGTCTCCCTAGAGAGAAAGCATTCTGTTTTATAAATCATCTTGATATGAAAATTTTTTAATTAAAATTTCCTACGACGACGTTAGATTCTAAACTGGGTCAGTCATTAAATTTTTTTACTTAATTTTTATATATCCGTAGTTAAGCTGGCCATTAGCAATTTTCAATTACTATATTTTTTAAGATTTCAGAATGCATATTCATTTTTATTATTAGGTTTGTTTATGTAATGAAATTGATATCATTTATAGCACCTATTTGAGCATTAATTTCTTTAAGTTTTTTTTCTTCCTCATTTCTAACATTTTTTTTAAAACAAGGTGTCTGTATTCATTAACCTATACCTAAATTTGCAAATCTAATTCATACTTATTTCGAGATGTGCATTTAATTAATGTTTTTACCAAATCTTGGAATTAGTTTAGCTGTTTCATCAATATTTTATTTAAAATAATTATGATTTAAAAGCCAGAATAATTCATAGAGAGTGAAAGTTTGTTCAATTGTATTTTCAAAACAATTATTGTCATTCTGTATAAATTATTTATTTTTTTAAAACTTCTATAAATTAGATCAATAAATTAAATTTTTTTAAAAAAAAAAAAAACATTGTATAGTAAATATTCAGTCATGTTTTAATTTAAAAGTATTAATGTTTTGCTTTTATGTTCCAGGCAGAGGATAAGGCCGAGACATTAAATAAAGAATTGTTAGCGGCTCGGGCACTGCTAGTAGAGACTGAAGAGGAAAAAAAGAGATTAGAAGTTGAAGCAGCTCAGGTACGAGTTTCACATTATATTTATATTAATTTTGTATTTATTTTCTTAATTTGAATATTTATTGCTATAAAAAAAATAATATTTTATTTAGTCTTACTTGTATTTATTTTATAATTTATAGATTCATAGTAATTTTTTATAAAAAAATATTTAAATTTTTTGACAAATTATTAATTTTAGTTTATATATATTTTAGACTATAAATTTACAATGAATAGTTATTTTAAATTTAACAAGCACAAACAGTGTTATTTAAACATTTCACTGTTAAAAAATGGCATTGACTGTCTGCAGTGAAAAAGCAGCTTTAAAATATTTAAAGGGATATGATACAGAAAGAAACAACCAAATGTTTAGGAAGAATGAATGAATTCATATCCTGATGAAAAATATCAGTAGGTGTAAAAAATGTATATAGAGATGATTTTGAAGAGGATCTCTGATTTAATCTGTATTATGAAAAAGATGAAAGTCATCGGGGAAAAAACGATATAGTAACTGCTTGATATATTATTATTTTTTAAGTAAAATCAGAAAAGCAAAAATTGAATTGCTTTTAAAAAATCATGTATTATGAAATACTAAAAAAAGATGTCAGTGCATATTTATCATGTCATATTATAGTATTATATTTTTAAAATAATTGAGTTACTGTTTGCACATGCTGCATATATCCTGTGTATATGTATAGATATATATATATAGAGAGAAAGGGAAATAGAAAGGCAGAAATCGTTACTTAAAACAATTATGGTCTTAATTATTTTAATAGTAATATAAATTAACTATTGTTTTTTTTTTTATGTAAATAAAGAAGATTGTTTAACTCAAATATTTTATTATTTTAATATAAAAAAAGTTTATTTTCGTAATTTGTTATTCTTTTCATTGGTGATATACATATATGAATGATAAGAATGAACTATTATATAGATAACATTTTGATTTTGGGTTTTTTGAATTATGTTTATATATATTAGAAATAAATAAATGTATATAAAGGTTGGCATATGAGTCTGAAGATTGGAGGAAAGATGCTGTAAAAAATGATTTACTTTGTTCATGAATTATTTGATTTAGTTGGACACCTCTAGGTTCTTCAAAAACCTGGAAAATCATTAAGGCTGAGTTCAACTTCAATTTTTCTTAGTCTACCCTGTGTTTTGGATGAATATAGTATTAAAAAAATCTTCACAACAATATTACTTATCATAACTATAGCAGCAATAATAAATACAATGAAACTGCGATATGTGCTGTATCAATCTACATCACTTTAATTATACACTATCCAATATATATATATATAAACAAATGGAACATTAAAATTCATAAATTTGATAAATTTTGCATTATAACAACAATCATTTTTTCATCTTAAAGTGTCATAGACATATTACATTTATTGATATTTCTTTGGATTACATTGGAAGCATATACATTTTATTTTTCACTTTAATTATTTTCTGAATTTTGTCATTTTACAGTATTTCATGTAAAAAAATGCTTTCTAAGCATAAAGTTTTATGAAGTTTTAAGAAAATTCATAGAAGTGTCTTTCTTAAATGATAAATTGAAATTTATCAATTTAGTAGTGGCAGAAAAAACCCCTGTAAAAACGCCTTGTATTATATCAGAAAACTTAGAATTTGAAGGATGCCTTGTATTATATCAGAAAACTTAGAATTTGAAGGATTTAACTAAGAATCTGAATTGAATAACTGCTAGAAAGGATTACTATTTCATAGAGGTGAAAAAAATTATTGAAGAAAAATAATATCTTATAAATTATTTCATTGTTCATTTTATTTAAAAAAAATAATGATAAGGTACTATATATGTTGATACGTATGTATCTATTGCATGAGAGTAGTTATGAAGTTATTACAGCAAGAAATACAACAAACAATTAAACAGATAATCCCACAAATAGTGACTATTAATAATACACTTATTATCATATTAATTTGTTAATATTTTATATATAATAACAAACTCACATTAGTAATAATCAATAATATATACAATTAATATACAATAGTCAAATATGTTTAAAAATACATATATACAAGCAACAAATATTACAAATTATAAAATTATCATAGAAAAGCTTTTTTCGGCAAATTATGTTTTTTGCCCTTTTCAATATGTCTCCACGATTTAAAGCACATACAGCGACATATATATCAATACATGAGAGAAGACAGATAAACAAATGGATATCTGACATGATCTATTATGTGAATTTTTTTTTCCCCTCAATTCTATTACAAAATTACTCTGTTATATATATTGAATGGATATATATCCACATATATTAATTAATTAACTATCCATTCTTTATCCATTAACCACTTATTATTTAACTTAATGGATGTTTTGTATATATTCATACAGTTGTTTTTATTATACATGATATAGTTTGTTTCATATATTTTACTTCTATTAACATTTTTAATATAATCAAGAACACTTATATTATCAATACAATTTATTTTATGTCTGTACTGCAAATAATGAACATATAACGCAGATCTATCATCTTTCCTAGCAATAGCATCATTGTGTTCTTTAGCTCTTTCTCCCAATTGCTTTGACGTCTGGCCATAGTAAACCATATTACAAAAATTACATCTAATTTTATAAACCATTCCTCTTTTATATTTTATATCATCTTTCATCCTACAATTAGTTATCAATTTATCCAAATTTTTGCTATTAACCCATCCCACATTAATGTTTTTATCTATATAATTTTTACTTTTTTTTATTTAATATATTATATACACTAGGCAAATATGAAATTTTTATCCACTTTCATATTTGCCTAGTGTATATAATATATTAAATAAAAAAAGTAAAAATTATATAGATAAAAAAATTAATGTGGGATGGGCTAATAGCAAAAATTTGGATAAATTGATAACTAATTGTAGGATGAAAGATGATATAAAATATAAGAGAGGAATGGCTTATAAAATTAGATGTAATTTTTGTAATATGGTTTACTATGGCCAGACGTCAAAGCAATTGGGAGTAAGAGCTAAAGAACACTATGATGCTATTGCTAGGAAAGATGATAGATCTGCGTTATATGTTCATTATTTGCAGTACGGACATAAAATAAATTGTATTGATAATATAAGTGTTCTTGATTATATTAAAAATGTTAATAAATGTAAAATATATGAAACAAACTATATCATGTATAATAAAAACAACTGTATGAATATATACAAAACATCCATTAAGTTAAATAATAAGTGGTTAATGGATAAAGAATGGATAGTTAATTAATTAATATATGTGGATATATATCCATTCAATATATATAACAGAGTAATTTTGTAGTAGAAATGAGGAAAAAAAAAAATCACATAATAGATCATGTCAGATATCCATTTGTTTATCTGTCTTCTCTCTTGTATTGATATAGATGGCGCTGTATGTGTTTTAAATCATGGAGACATATTGAAAAGGGCAAAAAACATAATTTGCCGAAAAAGGCTTTCTATGATAATTTTATAATTTGTAGTATTTGTTGCTTGTATATATGTATTTTTAAACATATTTGACTAAGTGCAACATAAAAAAGAATTGGTTTTAATTCTGATTCTTTTTCTGTATACAATTAGTATAATAGAATAGAAACATAAATATACAAATATCATTATTTTTGGATTTTCAGAGGTCAGCTACACTGGGATCTTAACCACTTCTATTAAAGGTCTTCTGTCGCCTTCTTTCTTTCCTCATCAATCTTATGTCCAGCTGCTTCAGCTATTGAATTTCCAAACAGGTTAATTTGAATAATTTTTTTTGAGGGATTTTATATTATCTATTGCTACTGTTCTCTGAAATCCCTAATTGATATTTTAATTAATTTTGTACTTAGTCCTGCCATTCCATAGTTTCTGATTTTGATCTTGACTATAATTAGAATTTATCTAATTAAGAATGTAACTAATTTTTTTTTCTTTTCTGTCAGAAATTTTTAATTTATTTCTCTCAGGATTTTTTTTACTCAACTGCTTTTAATTTATATTTTTAAATTGTATTCTTTTTTATAAATGTATATACACACCACTCCTCCCCTTACTTCAAAGAACTATGTTTTTTTTTTTTCTCAAATAATGTAAATTTTTAAGATACTTTGGTCGGCTTCTGCAATCTTTGAAATTTATACTTCACTGTTGTAAGCTTGACTTCCTCATGAGAAATTTCTTGTATTTCTTTTCACTATCCATGCATTCTGTATTTAATTCTTTCCTTTCTATTTCAGTTGTTTGGTCACTGATCTTTTTTTCACTAAACTCCTAACATGATTCTACATAGGATAAGTCATTATTTATTACAAAGCTGTCTTATATGATTAATGTGAAGTTGAAATTGTGTTTCTATTTTGGATTCTATCAGCACAGTTTTAGTGATAGTTATGTCTGCTACTCTTTTTTTTTTAAGGAATCTCTGACCCAAATGTTTTGGCCCACTGCCAATTCATTGCATTTACCTGCCATAGTTTCTATAGAATTTTGTAGTGGACATAATAATGACAGTCTTATTCTCAGTTTCCACCCTAATAATTTTTTGCTAGTGAAATTATTGTTAATGCTATGTATGGGAGTAGAATGCTAGTATCACATTGCTGTATATAGAATTCATGGAGTTTTAAAGCTGGTCCATTCAACTCTGGATGATATGGCGGAGTACAAACATTGTTATACTCCTCTCATTCATAAAGTCTTTAAACTGTTCTAAGATGAAGCCAGAATCATTATATTTTACAGGCTTTCTGGGATTCTATGGAAAGCAAAAATCTGTTTAGGATTGATATTGTTTCAGGCTTTTTGGGGTTCCATGGAAAGCAAAAATCTTAGGGTTGATATTGTTTCACTGGACTCTATATTTTCAAACCAGTCTACATTTTACTTAGTTAGAATGAGTCAATTATAATCAAAAATAAGTGCCCTCTGGCTTAGTTAATTTGTTATTGGCCTTGAAATATATGTTCCTGGTTTCTGTTTTGCATTTGATCGGCATTTTACACATGCTTTTATTATGTTTTCAAAGTTTTTATCTATTGCTTGCCTACAAATGAGCATGCTAAAGCTTTGGTTCAAACAATTTAACTCTTGAGATTTCTGAGCAACCTTGAAATGGTATGAGCATTTGATCACTTACCAGTATGTATCACTTATTTATTGGCATTTGGGTCTCATGTTTTCCAAAATGCCACTGGAAAGTTGTCCAAGTCATTTATTGGGCCATTTATTACATGTTCAATTGCATAATAATTGATATCCATTGTCTGCTTTAGTTCATTTTACTACCCTCAGTATTCTGAATTTGATTCCTATATATCTATATAATTTATTAAATCTTGCCTTATTATAATACTTTCCTTATCATCTAGTATTTGGACAGCAGATTTGTGTGTGTTATAAAACTGTCTTTCCTGTATTCAAGTGTCTAATCCTATTTTGGATAATATTTCAATCTAACTTAGCATATGTGGGTTCAAATGATCAAGTAACTGTTTTGATCTTGTAAAAATTCTCAGTAATGCTTTATGGTTCAGTTATAACAGTAAAATTTTGTCCATATAGATACTAGTAGAATTTTTTAATCTAGGCTGTAATTTCATTTAGCCTTTGACAATGTTTTTGATACATAAGCTATAGGTAGCTTTTATTTATGGGGTGACTTATGCCTGCTCGCACTCCATACTCTATTGCTTTAGTGGTTAGTATTACCTATGCATTGTTATTTTAATTTAATAGGTCTTCCCATGTCAGCAAACTTTTAGTCTTGTTCTGGCTCCATTTTCGATTTTTCTCTATTAACTGTTTAACTTTTTTACTATATGGGCTTTTTTTATAAGAAATCATTCAAAATATCCAATAAGACCAAGAAAATATTGCAATTCTTTGATGTTCTGAGATATTTTTGATAGCTCGTACCTTTTCAAGCATTATTTTTTTTTACTACCCCTGGATATTGTGTCTTATTCCTGTAGTATTCCAGATACATTTTTCTTCATTTAATGTGGCTCCTAAATTTGCAAGCTTCTCACAAACTTCATTGATTTTGCTCTGAAAATGGCTCTTTGAGTTCTGTGGCCATTATCAAAGTACCATCAAAATAAGACACTACATTGTTCATTCCTCTGAGTAGTTGCTCATGTTTGATTGAAAAAATATTTAGTGCATAGGTAATCTCAAATTTTAACTGGTTGCATTTGAACAGGCCAAAAGATGTGGTCAGGGTTAAAATCTCTGCTGACTTTTTCTGTTACAGATATTTGGTGGAATGCAGTCTTGAGATCTGATTTTGTGTAGTGAGTATCCCCTTTAAGGGTAGTCAAAACCATGCACAATTAGTACTGGATAATTACCTTTTATTTAGATCTGGATTAACTGTTATATGTGGTAATCATGACAATTGCATATACTGCTATAGGTGCAACCCATTCTGAATTTTCTGTGGGCATTAATATCCCTTTATTTGTTAATTCTTCTAGTGCATTGGCCAATATTGCTCATTGCACATACAATATCTTCTGATGGTTTGCACAGCATATGATAGCATTCTCCTTCAGCTGTATTTCAGCTAATATCATTCTGATTTCACTTAGTTCTTTTTAAACAATGCCTGGATTGTATTGCGTATTTCTTTTTCGATTATTATTTTTTTACATTATTTTAATACTCACAGACTTGGATCAGTCTCTTCCAGTTATAGGTTTCATTTTCCTCTGAACAATATGTAAAGATGGTTGGATAATTTTATCATTTATCTGTACTCTAAAAATAACATTTCTAATATTCCTGAATCACTATTGATTTCCATGGAAACTGTTAGGTCAAATATTTTAACTGATAGCATTATTTGATTATTTATAGTTTTTGCACATTTAATCTCTGTTTGTTAGTCATTTCCAGTAACTGTCTTATTGAATTGAAGTTTTTTTTTCTTTTCAGTTTTTCTGCAGACTTTCTTCAAGTGATCGATTTCCCTACAATTTTGACATTTTTCACTTTTCCAATTACAGATTCTAACCATGTGTTTTAATTTTTCATAATGGTAACATTTGTTTGCTTCATTTTTATCCAGTTCATTTGTTTTAACCACATTGTTCCAATCTGAAACTGTTTTGATTATTTAACATTTGATGGCTTTATTTCATTCATTTCATTTGTTTTAACCATATTTATTTGATGCTATTCAGCTATTGTTTCAATCTGAAACTGTTTTGATTGCTCTAATACTGTTTCATGGATGGGATCATTTTGATTATTGTTTTGTATGTAAAGTCAGTGACTGTTAGTAACTGTTCTCATAGCCTCCCATTAGACATGGTCCACAAAAATTGTTGTAATAATGCTTCTTCTAAACAATTGCTGAAACACAATTTTTGTTAATTTTGTCATACCAAATTGAATTCAAGGATTTTTTTCACCTCTGTTTTATCTATAATTCTGAAAATTTAGGCATGCTACATATTTAGCAGGTTTGGAGTCAAAATAATTATGTAATATTTTATTTAATACTGAATATTTTAATTATTCAGATTTTTTTAGGATTGCATAGATGATTTGCTGTTCAAATTAAGTCTAGGCCCACAAAGAACAATAGGGTGGCAATTTTTATATAATGTTGACTATTGTACATTAAAAAAATATTTTTCTATATTACTTTTATAGAGAAAGTCATTTTGGATGCTCTATGCACATCAAATTCTCCAATATTAACATGTGACATAGTTATTTACCCAATTCAGATTTATAATGGCATCACTTAAATAATAGCTAATTTGCAAATAGTTTTTGCAATTTTTCCAATTACTATTTTTGAGATTTTAAAAATAATTTTGAATATCCTAATAGTATGTAGAACTGTGTAAACTGTTATTTGGCATTAATTAAAATATTTTGGAAATCTCAATGGTTTGTCAGACTATACCAATTGATATGTATTGATCTGCTGTGAGAGGGAGTAGCTTTGACATTATTATAGTGAGACCTAAAACGGTAAGTTTGTTAGATAAACAATCCACAAATAGTGATTATTTGCCATTTATTATTTGCATTAATTTGTTAGGGATTTAATATGCAATAATCTCAGATTAGTAATAATCAATAATACATACAATTAACATAGTAGAATAAAAGCATAAATATACAAATATTATTACTTATATGATTACTTGTTAAATCTGAGCCCTAAGGTATATCAAAAAATATTAAGATTAGTACAACCTGTAAAAGCTCTTCTGTCACCATCTTTCTTTGCTCATCAATCTTATGTCCAGTGGCTTTAGCTATTGAATTTCCAGACAGGCTAATTTGAATTATCTTTTCAAGGGATTTTATACTGTCTACTGCTATTGTTCTTTGAAATCATTAATTGATACTTTAATTAATTTTGTACTTAGTTCTGCACTTTAATTAATTTTGTACTTAGTTCTGCATTCCATAGCTTCTGATTTTAGTCTATCTATAATTAGAATGTATTTGATTAAGGATGTAATTTTTTTTTTTTTTTTTCTGTCAGGAATTTTTATTTTTCTCAGGAATTGTTTACTTAGCTGATTTTAATTTATATTTTTATCTTATGTATATACACATCAATTCATAATTATTTTATTTTTTGAGTGAATGAATAAACATGTGTACAGTATATACATATAAATATGGCTCCCTCAATTTATTACTCATATCTACATTATTATTTTTTTTTAAATTACATTATAATCTTAATTTATATTAGCATACTATATACATTAGAAAGGGTCTATTATATATGTGTGTGTAGAAAAATGCTGTACATTTGAGGTTCAATAAACAATACATATTGTAATCAAAGCTTAACTTCAAAATATGAGCTATTATATGTGATGTATGATGTATACCATAAAGGCCTGGAACAAAATATTGATATTATGGTTCCAGTGTAGCTATTTTATTTGCTTCTTTGCTTTTTCTAGATCTTTTTCCATCTATCTTCTTTCATTTTTTCTCCATGATCATTATATTCAGTAAGTTATTTCCTTCATAGATTAGGAAATCATTACCTTTTTTAGATCTATATTTTAAATGCAGCCATTTCTAGATAATACACAAAAGAATTTTAATTTAATATACATACTAACACTTTTAGAATATGCAAGTTATATATAATTCAATCATTTGTCAATGCTTCAGTATACATTTTATTCTAATTTATTCACTAAGATCTATTAATTTGTCAAAGTATATTATTATTATTTTCTCAGCAATTAATTTCCAATTGAGTTTGAATTCTCAAGCTATTCTTGGATGTATCTTTACTCTAATTAACTTGCTTTCAAAGTCTAATTACTATATTTAGTAATATTTAATCATTCTATTAGTTAAACATTTTTTTAGAAGATTAAACTTAATTACAATTTAATAAGTACACAGCTGTTCATCTTTTATGATAGTAATTATTCTATTTACCTATCTGTAACACTGACAGTATGTTGTGATCATATCATAATCTTCTAAATATTAACATATATATGAGTAAATTTGTATACAATATTTTGGAAATGGATTTCTTTTCTAGCGACACTTTATAAAAATCTCAATGTTGAACTATTTTCATAATTCATGATTGTGAATCTCCTTATAATAAATATCAAATGCTTAAGATCATTTTTTGAACTGTCCACATTTTTATGCCCAAATTTAAATAAGCCAGAGTCAAAATCTATCACCTAGTTAATTAATAAAATTATTAAAAGAGAAATATCATATCATCAAATAATATTCATTAAATTAAAATATATTTAAAAAAATTCTCGATGATGGTCCACTCAATGCATATATAAAATATCTCAAATAAACATCTTTCTTGGCAAATAGGGTTCTTTAACTGCATAGAGCAAAGTATTAAAATTATCATTCTTTGAAATACTACAGATCTTACTGAAATATCAATATGGCTTATATAAAGCACATTAATTACATACGGCAAAGATAGAAGGCTGACAATAAATATACACAGTGATTTCAAAAGTTGGATGGCTAAATTATATTCTCCCTTAACATAAACATACTTTCAACTCTGCATTTCAAATTATAATAAATATTCTCCTTTAACATAAACATGCTTTCAACTCTGCATTTCAAGTCTTAAATCACTGTGCTGGTATTCAATACTGATTGTTATCTCAATTACATACAATATTGACAATATTCCTTTAATTCTTGGTCATTAATTAAAATAAATTCTTATTATTCTGTTGTTGTTTTTTAGCTCTTTAATTAGACTGCATCGAAGTGTAACTGGATTATAAACATTTTTTTATATTTTAAATATCTCTGTAAGTTCTTAAGAATTAATAACTCATAACATTTATTTCATAGCTAAATAATAAAAGTATTCATTTCCAAACATATCTAATTAATGAAACAAATCTTTTAATATGTTTATTTATCCACATTAAAAGTAAAAAAATATTTAATTTCAAGTTTTAACTTAGCTGACTTATAATGTTGAGATTTATAATGTAAATCTTTTATTCTGTCATTTATAAAATTAATTTTTATTTGTGATGCAAACCTTAATAAAACAAACTCGTTTTGGTATCGATTTAAATTTTTTTAAGTTAATTTAATATTCTGCTGTATTTCTCTATTTACCATGTATAAAAATAGTACCATAGTATATTTTAAAATTCCTTCTTAAAATCTATAAATCCATCATATAAAAGAAATTATTGTTTCTTCTTTTGTTTTCCCTTTTCAAATAAATATGATATTAAAATGTATTCAATTTATATTAGAAGATTGGTAACACATTTCAAATCTTAATACATAATTGATTTTATCTAAGCCAAGATTAAAAAAACTTGAATGATATCATTCAAGTTTCTTTCTCTTTTAGATTTTCCCATATTTGAAATATGCTTGACTTTTGAACAATAAAAGTTATTTTACTGTAAGATAAATATTTTCACCAAAAATTAAACTAGCAAAAAGAGAAAAATTGGAGAATATACAGTTAAATATTTGAATGACCTTTTTTTTGTTTAATATATGTTGTAATAAAATAAAAGTTTATATAAAAATGAATTATTTATAATTTCTTCTTTAAAATAGAAATCTTTTGGTAAAATAACTGTGTAGCTCCTAATTATGAATGGATTTGTTTATGTGACTTTTAACATAGTGATATACAGAATTGTGTTAGTACAGTAAAAATAGTTTTTATTTTGTCAACTATTTTTGTATTGTTTTCAGAAAACTATAATGAACATTTTCTTATTGAATTATAATTCAACAAGCTTGAGATAAAATTTTCATTTTTAACACTGAAATCAGATTATATTGTAGATACATACATGTAAAACATAATAAAATCCTTCACCAAGCAAATGAAAGAATATGCAAATATTATTCAAAACTGGAGCATAATTCAAAGAGAAAGTTATAAGAAATTATTAATTATTCATCTATGACTTCTATTCTAATCAGCTAATATTTTTATTATCATTTGGTTTTCCATAATTCACTGTTTCATAGTTATTTTAATTAAATGCAGAGTCAATCTTTTTTTCTCCCCATATAAGTTCCTTTTTAATAGTTGGTTCTGTAATGATCTATTGAAAAATAACTTTACAAAGCCAAATTGCAGATCATCAGTAATTTGTCACACGTACTAGTTAAACAAAATAATTTTTCTCTTTATTTAGTTTTTATAGTAATTAATGAGGCAAAAACTATCTGGTTAATAATTAACAAATTTCAAGTACAGAACATTAGATTATAAATTAACACTAACCACTACATAGTTTTGTGCTTTTAAACTTGCTTCAAGAATTTATGTGGTAAAGCAAAACAATTTTTTAATTGTTTAGGTACTTTTCTATTCTATTCTATCATGTCAGAAGCTTGATGTCATTAATGCTAAGCAAAAAACCCATAATATAATGTTACCGTGCCCACCCCGTTCTTTGTGAAAGAATATAGAAATCGTATGGGTTAATGTAATTCATTAATTTCCTTAATAACATTTACTGGAACAATTTTACATAAACATACGTTATTGCAAATATTCTATTGTAGTAGAATTGCTCGTGTGGCAAAATCTTCCTTCCCCTCCTTCCCGCAAACTTTACAACTACATTATGGTGGCCAAAAAATGATGCTAATAATACTTTAATTACTGGAATGTCTTTTACTTTTTCGGGTCATTTTTGAAAAAGGTTAAAAAAAAAATATTTATTTTATTTATCGATTGATTTCTTACAATAGCTATCTTTGAGAGATAATACGTGTATGGATCTTAATGGCACACCTATTAAGAACTAGTAATAATTTCCAACTCGATCGGCTTTTTTTAAAAATTTTTTTATTATTATGCCTTTTTGGTTGGGTATTTCAAGATTAATTAATCAATGGATTAGGTTTCTTTGGATATAACTACAAAAATTTTCACACTCATACATCCTTCTTTTTTTGTTGTTGTTGTTGTTCGAAGGCTTAACGTAATTCATTCTGATTTCCTTCATCAATTGGCCAGAGGACTATTCCTTTTTCACATCAACAAGAATTAAAACTTTATCAATTGGTCTATCTTATTGCAAAGATTTTATTCCAATAGAATTACTAAATTCTCCATGCAAGCTGGTTTCTATGGACGGCAGTTGGCCTGATTTCAACATGTCAGCCATTTTATTTGTCGCGGACGTGTTCTCGTGAAAATGTGACTCTTCATGTGAGCTTGTGGAAATCTTGCTTAGACCTAGCCTTTCCGAATTGATTTCAAGGTTCCATGTTAAATAGGGAAGCGTGGCAATGGGGGGACAATTGTTAGGAGGTAATAGTATGTCGAATGACTTGACATGCATATTTGAAAAGTTGTGGCAGGCTGAATTCCAGACACCCTCACATGATACCATAGTGAACATTAAACTGTGAGCATTGGGATAAAGTGTGTAATACTAAAACAGGCCGACCGCCACTAAATGGCATCTTTTCTGGGCTTTATAGCATAGAAATGAGTGCAATTATCTGTGGCCGCCGGCTGCCGCATATTAAATGGCCTCTTTTTGTGCTTTATGGTATAGATATATAGGCCTAGAAGGCGGCAGCCGCATAAATGGCATATTTATGTGCTTTTGCATATAAATAGCACCATCAAGCGACTGACACGATAGAATGGAAAACTACCGTTTTTTATTTCCAGATTCTAATTGTATTATTCTTATTCCTTAATCAACTTTATTTTGAAAAATATTTACATTAAAAATAAATTTAATAATGAAAGTGTCTAAATAAATTATTTTAAATTATTAAATTTGAATTAAAATTATAGAAAACAACTTTATTTAGTTAAAAGAAAATTATTTAAAAAGAATGATTTTAAAAATTAAATTTACGATTTGCCTATTAAAAAGAAAAAACTGAAGAAATATTGTTGTTTTAATTTATTAAATTGGTAATTGAAAAATTTAAATTTTCTTTAAATTTTCGACACAAACATTCAAACATGTACTCACAAATAATTTAATGTCTGTTTGATAGATATTTAATTATAAGTAAACTTTAATTAAACTCAATAAAAATTTGGAAGCTTAAAACAACTTTCTGAATTTCTTTTTTTTTTCTTAATAACTTTAAATCTCTGTCTGCTTTTTTTCTTGCAAACTGAAGAATTAACTTTTATATTTAAATACAGGCAGCCCTCTACTTTTGTACCTAATTGATTTTTGAAATGTGTATGAAAGTTGAAATGTATAAAAGTAGAGCAATGTTAAAAAAAAAAAGGGTTTTGAAAATATATGTATATATTTCTGCTAAATGTTATGTTTCTATTTAAAAAAAAAGTTTAAGGAATTCTTAATATACAATAAATTTTCATACTTCATAAATATTTTTTTTCTAAACTTTTTTATTTTAATTGAGAAAAAAATGATGCTAGATATAGTATATAGACATGAGCGACACAATCATATGCATATAAAATTCAGACAAATAATATTAAAAAAGTTTAAAAGCATAAAGGAAGATTAACTTGACAGTGTATGAATTTGGAAATATTCCATAATTTTGTTCTTGATTTTCATTATTGAATATATTGTTAATCAGCTTAAATTATACGGATGATTGATTGAAACAAAAGATTCGTCTTGATCGTATGTAGATTATGAGACCTTGATTTCTTTTTGTCCATATCAACACTGCTGCTTTTTCATTTTTAATTCATATTTAGGAATTATTAAGGGTGAATTTTTTCACCAAAACAGAAATGTACAAAAGTGATAGTATACATTCTAATATAAATTAACAAGATACAACTTATCAACACATGTTAACTCAAAACATCCCTCCTTAAGACTGAACATGTGATGCTGAAAATGGATGCAATTAATGTCAGAGAATTAGGGAATGAACTAGTGACTAATAGTCCATGAGAGAGAATCATTACATGAAAGTACACACATTTTGTCATATATTGATTAAACGTGTAAGAAATAGCGAATTGTATGAAAGTAGAATGTATGAAAGTAGAAATCAAGGCAGCGTTCTTCATATGTTAATATAACTATTGAAGCAGATCTGATGCTCATATCCTTGCTTCACAGCCCACAACCAATCTCCTACCATCTAACTATATTCAAACCCATCTTTACGCATGTATATACATATCTAATAATACGTATATATTTCTTTTGCTTAGTATTCTAAAATAAATCACAAACACTTATGTATTTTAATCTAAAAATATTTTTATTTAAAAATATTCTCATGTGTATACGGGCGTAAGTAATAAATCTATATATTTCAGTGTAGGAGATTGCAAATAAATTAATAAAGTTATGTTATATATAAAGTATCATATATGAAACTTATTATATTTTCATATGTAATTTTGTAGCCAGAAATGATGCGATCTTGTTAAAAAGTCTCTCGAAAAACAATTACTCGGAAGATCCCTTAGATAAAAGTAAAAGATTATGATTTTGGAATAATAAAATAAACCCATTAGTGGAAATTTTGTCCATGCTAGCTTGTTTTAAAATCATAAGATTTATTTTAAAACAATCGTTCAAGAAACTGATAACAAAACATTGTTTCAAAAGTCTTACCAGATAAGAAAATATCCGGTCAAACTATTCCAGATGAACCTTAAGTGCTTAAACCGCCTCAGGTCCAGCAGTAGTTGCTAAGTTACATCTTCAAAATAAAAGTATATATACTGCTGGATTTGAATCCACAAGAGAGGAGACCACAAAACAATTATGTTGCTATACATATTTCATGCCAGTTTTGATTCTCACTCAATGTGCCGTGAGTAGGGGAAATTTTGCCTTTTCCCTCCGTTCTAATATGCTGTTCCCATAAGCAAAGTTCTGCATCCCGTACTGATGAACTTAATATATATTTTTCCAGTAAAAGTGAATTGCTAACTACCATATAATAATGCTACCCTAGATCTAGTGAAACAATACCGATGGACTGACTCGTAGTAAAATCGATCTTCCAAATAGCAAGGTAAAAAGAACTTTGATCGCTCGTAATTCTCAAATCCTGTCTTCTCTGTAATATTTATTATATTTTCTAATCATATATATTAAATGTCTTCAAATATATAATTCTTATAACTCTATATAACTAATCACTATTAAGCCTCTTATAAAATGTTTTTTTTTCTTTTATTTCCAAGCGGCAAATAATTTTCATTTAGATTTATGTATTTATATTTTAAACAGAAATGCCAATAATATTTCTAAAATCGCAAGCATATAATTTATTTTCATTTTCCCCACCCATCATTTATCGGGTAATTAACTTATAACTTAATCAAAACAAGTCTTATTTGACTTGCCCAGGTGCTCGCGAATTTAGATAAACAAACTAATTATTTTTTTATGTTTACTGTAGAAAAACAGATTGACATCTGTTTTTTTATATTTTCCTTTCTAAATAATGCGCTATCTCTCATTATTAATTTATATTATATATGTAAAACCGATCTTAGCTATTACCACCACCCATTTATTTTGTAATAATTTATATATTTTCATAAGGGCATTTATTAACCAAGATTGAGATTTATTAAATGTGTGGGAAGTAAGGAATAATATTAAGTAACATAATGTAAGGGGGGGGGGAATCTTCAGATCTTAGTTTTATATTTAATTAGAATTATTATCCATGTTTGTTTAACGAAGAAACCATACCATTACGCCGAGTATTTCACGATTTATGGGCAGTAAATATGTTTAGATAGTCTTTAAAGCTATAGTTATATTATGTTATTAAGCATTGCTTGCATATAGGCCACTTCGTTTATATATATTCGTGCTTCTCTCTCACATGGAGGTATTTGCTAAGTCGAACCCCATCATCGTTTCTCAATGTCCTTGAACCAGGCTGTAAAAATACTCTGGGGGCATATTTGGTCATATGTGCATGATTTATACAGGAATCGCTCTGGAAAATCCAGCCCGATAAAGACATAGCCGACCGTCCTTCGTCTCAACAATCGGTCAATTTCGTTATTAAAATTCATGAAGCACACTCCAGGATCCATAATTGGACCACCCCAATCTGTTCGCCATGCACGCACCGCCTTTCAGTGTATTATTAGTCGCCCAGAAATAGCCATAAGTCGTAATGCGGTGATTTCTCTAAACAGACATATTTCCATTACTTTACTATGCGTATCAACGTGATAAATTTATTATCATTTATATAATTATTCATTATCCGTCTCGCACATTAATTGTTTACAACTCAAATTAATAATAATATTGAATATAACAAAATGTAATATATGCTTGTAAAATTATTTTCTTTTTAAATCAAGTAAATGCTCTTTTCGTCTTTCTGGGGGTGTAATAGTATTCCGTAATGCATTCCAATAGCGCTAATTCCTTAAGTCACACACATATATTATTGGCATAACCGCAAATATCAAGATACTGTAAAATATGAATTAAATATATATATAATACTTATGAGGCTACTGTCGGATAAATAACCCGACATGATTTTTGTTATTAATCTAATAAATCTTAAATATATATATCAACTCTCGAACCATTGCTTTCTTTTAGTTAAGTTAATACATTAAGTTATTAATTATGCTCAATTTGACTAGATGATCTCCACTAAATACATAATTAATATGCTAGGGCACGAGCCTTCATTGCTCATAAAATATAGCTAGTTGTTAAGTCAGTCTATCATTAAAATTTAGCCTAGAGTCTTTTTGTGTCTACGATGAGCGATGCCGACGGGGACAAGTAAATTAAATCGATGTCATCGGGATTGTTGTTCATAATGTTATAGATCTGGGAAATAGGCAAATAGGGCAGAGTTCATGAGTGTTCCTGACCTGTGTATCTTGCGCACGATTGGATTCGAGCTACTTTTGCCTAGGTGCTAGATCTTGTTACGTGAACATACAAATCCGACCAGCATACTATGAAGACGGGTATGAAAGTCATATTAAATGTTTTTAAGATATATTTTATTTTTTATATATAGTAATGCTGTCAAGAGATATGTGTTACAAAACAAACATATATAATAGCATTACATAGTTAATATTTAAAAATATATGATAAATTTAAGAAATAATTAGAAGTAGATTTTTAAAATGCAATTTTGTAAAATAAAATAAAAAGATTGTGTTATATTTTTTTTTAAAAAAAAAAGAGAATGGGGTAGGGAAAGATTTAAAAACTCCCTTTTTTTAAAGAAAACTCTTTGTAGTGAAAAGTTAGAATAAAATTTTGTTTGTAAAAGAAAACTTTCACAAATATAATTAGTTTTAAAAGATTACTGGCTGATAAAGAAAAGTAAAACTAACAATTGAATTAATTAAAAAACTATGTAAACTATCGATGCAATAGTAGATTATTCTAAGAAAATATTAGATTAACCCTTAGAGGCCTGAACGGCCATTTTGAATTACCAGAAAAAATTACAGGACATACAATTTTAAATGAAATGTCTAATTTATTACAATAAATAAAAAAATATATATACATTTTTATAAAGTGCAAATATGAAAGAATGTAATAAAGCTGATAAAGTAGTCATTACCACAAAAAAATAATAAAAAAAAAGGTTATTTTTCACATTTTAAAATTTTTTATTTTTATATTGGTTCACAAACTCTCAATTTTGAAATGTATAGCCTAAAATTACAATTTCATAGACAGCTTCATCACATTTGTCAGAAAATGCAGAAAAAAAAATATAACATGACCTACCTGAGTTACAGTTTGATGGAGTAATGTGGCAAAAGGTGACAATTTCAGTTTCGTTTTTTTACTAACCAGCCTATATGTTCAATTTTTGCAAGCAGTTGTTTTTCTAGGCCCTCTATGCGGGATATCTATTAGAAATGCAAGGTTTTAGTGTGGATCAAAAAAAAAAAAAACAGTAATAACTTTAGTAAAGTGTAAGTTATGGGGGTAAAAAATACTTACTATATTATTGGAATATCATGGGAGAAAGGGCGAGCTAAATTATGCATTATTTCATAGGAGACCATAATAGCAAAGTATGCTTCAAAGTAATTAAAAACTTATCTACAATGAAATGAATAAAAACATAGTAAATTCTAAGTTATGAGTGTAAAAAATACTATATTATTGGAATATCATGGGAGAAAGGGCGAGCTAAATTATGCATTATTTCATAAAAGACCATAATAGCAATGTATGCTTCAAAGTAATTAAAAACTTATCTACAATGAAATGAATAAAAACATAGTAAATTCTAAGTTATGAGTGTAAAAAATACTTACTATATTATTGGAATATCATGGGAGAAAGGGCGAGCTAAATTATGCATTATTTCATGGGAGACCATAATAGCAAAGTATGCTTCAAAGTAATTAAAAACTTATCTACAATGAAATGAATAAAAACATAGTAAATTCTAAGTTATGAGTGTAAAAAATACTTACTATATTATTGGAATATCATGGGAGAAAGGGCGAGCTAAATTATGCATTATTTCATAGGAGACCATAATAGCAAAGTATGCTTCAAAGTAATTAAAAACTTATCTACAATGAAATGAATAAAAACATAGTATGTGATGAAATAAATTAAAAATTTGTTTCTAAAATAAAATGAATAAAAACATAGTAAATTCTAAGTTATGGGTGTAAAAAATAATTACTATATTATTGAAATATCATGAGGGTGAGCTAAATTATGCATTATTTCACAGGAGACCATAATAGCAAAGTATGTTTCAAAGTAATTAAAAACTTATCTACAATGAAATGAATAAAAACAGTAAATAAAATAAAATAAATAACCCAAAGGAATTACAAGCAATTATTATATATCAGTGGGAGATGATGATGATGACTGTTGATTCAGCATTGGGAGGCATTGTAAATTATTTAGAATACCAAAAAATTGATCTCGGGTTATAACTCTAGCAAGTTAGCAAGTACCGGTTGATGCAAATATTCATTTTTAGACCAAATAAATTTTAGTTTTGGTATGCATGATATAGTACAAACATGAATAATCATACCAAAAAATGCATTCAACTCAGCAGGTGACAGACCAACCTACCTCGGTAATGCCTTCCACTCTGAAACGTACCTATTGCTTTCAGTGCAAATATATAATTTTGTATAAAAAAATAAATGAAATAGATCAGCTACAAATATATAATTTTGTATAAAAAATAAATAAAATAGATCAGGAATTGAATACTCACGGCTAATGGTGAAATATGACGAAACCTCAGAATCAAACACAAACAAAAAAGTCTTCGTCAGAATCAATCAAAATTACGTTCAGCGGCAAAAGAAGCCATTTGTGCAGTTATTTTGTTTATATGTTGATAAAATCTAGAAAGATAAAAAAAATTATAAAATTTTAATAACGTACTTTACAAAAATTGCTATAAAAAATCTAATTTTCATCGCACAGAAAAAATTTTTAGACGTACAAAAAGATAGAAAAATGGCGGAGAGAAAAAAAACCCGTAACTGTGACGTATACGGTTTGCATGCTATTGCGGTTGAAATTGCAAACTTTTTTTAACGTGGAAGAAAGTGGTTTTCGGTCTCGAGGGGTTTTAAAGCAAGTGTAAAAGTCAATTAAGTAAAACGAAATGTAAAAATTAATTAAAAAAAACAACCATATTCAATGTTACAATCAAAATTGAAAATAATGATAAGAAATTAAAACAATGAGAGAGAGAGAGGTATATAAAGTCACCATCTGTTGTTATTTATTCCGGCCTTCATTTTGTGATCGAATTATTCCGCTCTTGAGTCTGTGAATCAGTCCGGTCTTCATTTTGTGCTGTTACATTATTCATTGCTCCAGAGATCCAGAAATCTAAAGACAGAATATACCCATTCATTACTGCTGTGCAGGATATCATTGCAGAAGCTGCAGAGACTTGTTAGAAATGGTCAACGGGCTTCAAGCCCTAAAGCCTTCTGCAAATCAACTGCCTCGCCTGGAACCGATACCTGAAACAAATGCCTATATTATTAATAGATGCTGTCACAAACTCTCTCCCATTAGCAAGACAAAGAAATGGAAAACGCCTTGAAACCACCGACAAAGACCAAAAAACCAACTGGATGGAAACAAAAACAATTGAAAATATATACAAATGAAAACCTAGATAAAGATATTTTAATACTTGTCTATAGACACTATTATTTTAAATGAACTATAATTAACGAAGGACTATTATAACTATAGCTTAAAGTCATTACTTATATTTCTTTATGTAAAATATTAGATAGATATGTGTGTGCTTGAATAAATGTTAATGTTTGCTTAAATATTATTTGGTCTATTCTCTTTCTCTTATCACTGTGTCACTATTAAGTTAGGAGTATAGTTATTTTATGTGTTAAATAAATGTTCTGGACTCTGGTTAAGAGTATGAGCTAGCTTGGAATATGTTAAGTGCTGGATTGGGTGCCTGTCATTCGAAGCATGCCAATTATATAACATATGGTTGGATGACTTCTGAGTTTGATCCTCAAAACAAATGAAACACCTTAGCTGGCAGGGGTTTGTTCCAGCAGTCGAGGTGGGCCACAGTCAGCAAATATAGTCGTACTATGCTTTGTATAGCTCGATCAGGCCATAGGTATCATTGATGGTTATGCTATCAATGGTATTCTCACCCCTGCTTGAAGGGCCAGTCCATTCCTGAAATATTAAAAAGTTATTATAAAAGTATTCAAACCTAGTTAATGTAGTTATTATTCGGGGAACCTGGTTCAATATATTTATTTTCAATATGAATTTATTATATACCAAATATATATATTCAATTTATGCAGTATTTTTACATATACACTGTAAAGAGTAGCTTGCAATGCACACATTCCTAAAAAGATCAAGCATATTTATTGAACCCAATCCATTTGGAATTTATATTAATAATGGGAAAATTATTTGTTTGTTATTTATTACATATATACATGGAATGCATAATAGATTATTTTATTATAAAATAAAATACGATCAGTATTTTACAAAGTAATATTGTATATATATAAAACTATTTGATTAAATAAACTGTAATGTATATATATATATTTACCTTAAAATTGAATATTAATTTATAGTTAAATGAATTTGGGATAGCCTGAAGTTAAGTTGTGGTGGGCATGTGTGAAAATAAAACTGATTTTATTATTATTTTTTTTTTATTTGTAATAAATGAAATGTATTTAAACAATACATATAAAAATCTAAATGAATTTAAACAATAGGCAGTTAAAAATCTTAGCGTTCTCAGCATTTTATATACAAATAGAAACTTTTTACAAATCCTTTTTCTTATCAAAAGAGATAGCAGCTACAACAATAGACAGTCGTTTAAAGTAAAATTTAGAATGCTAAAATGGAGTTTTGCCTTTTATTTTATTTAAATTATAAACATTTTTAAAAGTCAAATGCTGTAAGTAAAAGTTTACCAAATTCAGAAGAAAGAAAATGAAATAAGAAGTAAGAATAATTGATAAATTCTTAAATAATTAAATTGTGTTTTAAAAATTGTTGGAGTAAATTTGAATATTTGAAATCTTTTCAAAAAGAATAACAAGAATTAAGTCTGCTGAAAATTGGAAAAGAAAAAAATGAAATAATTTTCTTAATATATATTTAAAGCGCTTCAATACTATTCAATACAAATATGTGATTATAAATAATTATTAAATTGTACTTTAATATGAAAATGGGCTAGAGAAAAACATGCTATTGTGTGTCATGGTATTTCCTACCAGCTGCATTAAACCTCTCTCTATATATATATTTTTCTACTTTATTGTAAACACACAAGAAGATGCCTGCAGTCCAAAGTAAACAAGGATTGGAATACTTTATGGTGAATCAAATGAGGATCAAGGTGTTTACCATTAAACACAACTACAGGAGACACCATTGTACCTATCTATCCTTGCTAAGGAAAATGATTTACTAAGTGAAACTGTTTTGAAGAATAACTTGCATAACTATCAACTACTACTACTTCTATTATGATGATTTTTAAGAACTTTGTTCCAATTACAATTTTTAATCAAAGAATCAATATTGTAAATTTTTGTTTATTTATTATTTTTTTTAATTCATGTTATCGGTTGTATTTTCACACTCTGATGCTGAAGCCTCATTTTTTTTGAGAATTAACAAAGAAGAAAGGGGGGGTTATTCACTTTGATACTTTTTTATTTTCATTGTAAATAAAATTTAAGTTAACTCACCTGCTTCACATCAGGTTATCCACATAAATATTGAGGTAAGATTCTCTAAATTTATTTTCATAGGTTAAATTACAACACTTATAGCATATTATATATTTTATTTTGTGATTAACCTTGTATATATATTTTTCACTATGTTTGACTAATCAACTAGTATCTGTCTCTATCATATATATAAATTGGGGGAACTTGTTAAATAGGTTGTTAACATCTGCAAATATATAATTTAACTAGCCAGCATCTCAATTATATTAAATAACTAAAGTTTATTTTTCTATATAATTATAATTTGTAGAGAATGAGTGACATAGGTGGATTTCTACCATGGGGTATAAGGGTTGGATGTGGAGGATAATTAATTAATAAAATGGTAGAGGTTCACATGTGACACATGTACATATGATGATTATTATTTTTATATTTTTTTATCATTACTGTTGTTGTTATACTTGATATTTATTATTGTTAATAAATGTTTGAGAGTTTGTATTATTCCGGTCTCTGGTTTATTGAATTGTCTTGACATTCCACAGTCTATAAACAATTAGGCATGCATACACATCTATTTTTCTTATCATATAAAAGCTTGAAAATAAAACAAATATAATAAATGCTAGTTGTAACCTATATATAGGTGCAGATGTTGCTATATGTATCTGTTCATACCTGCTAAAGGAGTTAAAAGCAATATTCTCTCTTGGCTTGAATATTAGGGCATAACGGAATTAAAAAGGGGGAAAGGGGATGAACTAACCTAAATTGCATTTAATATTATTAAATAGGGATAGAGTTAGTCAATTAAAGTGTATGCAATCATTGGTTAAGCATTTCATCAGGTTCTCATTAGCATTCTATCAGATGACCCATAGTCTGAACATAGTTGGATGCAACTTTTTTCTCTTCTAAACCTGGTAGGTCTCTGCAGATTGTTTCATTAGGGGTAATAAACTAGAGCATATTAACTTATCCCCACACCATATTGCTACATCTGCATAGTAGTACAGTCTGCAAGTTAGTTGACCATCCATTACATCTGGTGCACCATCATTGGGCTTGGTTAGTTTATGACTTTTGATGAAGAGTACTGCCCATTATACTGGTGTTAGCAATGTTTGGGATTAGTTGTAATCATTCCGTCCGTTATATCTGGCGTCGTCAACTTTTGGGGCAAGTGGTCATTGTTCCGTCCATTATATCTTGCACCAGCAACGTTGGAGCTCGATAGATAGGTGTATCATCACATAAATACTTTGTGTAAGTTGGTCATACATTGTGATCGAACCAGCTGATTGTTGAATCTGATCAATATATCCAAGTGAATCGTTCCGTTCGTTATAACACATATGTATGTTTTACATGTATACACACATGTATATATATATGCATCACACATGAATTTATTTTGAAATATATTAAATTACATTATTTAACTCTGTCCATATAAATACACATTTTTATGAAAAATGTGGGAATATTTATTATATGTATACACAAGTATATTATCACAGAAACACACAGGCTTATTATATACCTGGGTTTATATGTGTAATATATAGGGTATATGAGCACAGACTTTCACACGACCCAACCACTCTCCACACTATCTCATAATACTGATACACTTGAACACATATATGTTGAAAAGATAAATAATCACCAATATACGTATTTCATGCTAAACCAGCAATCATCAGTTGGGCCAGATTACCATCTCTACACATATATGCTATAAGTTCTCAGATATATATTAAGATAGCCAATCCTCATACTTTATCTAAATTTTTGTATGACCAATCAATTAATCCTAAAAGTATTTATTATATATATATACACACATAAGTTTATTATCTAATTTTCTGCTTGATTAAAAGTGATAAATAAATTAATTATAAGGATGTTTTATATCCTCTTCATCATTAGCAGTCATTTGCAAATGAGTTAAATCATTCCAACCCAAAGGAAAAAAAACATACTAGAGATGAATTTTGTCATGATTGAACATGAAACTGAAAATACTTTATTATTTATAATGTGCTGGTCTATTAATCTGATTCATTAATATAGTGCAATGTTATCTTCTAATTTCTTCTGTAACAGTCTTTTTTTTCTGAATTATGTCAAGAACTCTTCATTGTGTTTTATCTTCAGCTATATATTCCTAATAAAAGATCCAGCATGACTTATGTAGACTGCTCTTTTGCAATAAACTATTTTTTAAATGTCCAAATTCACTGTAAATTGTTTTTTTTTTTTAAAAGGAAATCTTATATTTTTAATTTTTTTAAATTTCTAATTCAGTGAAGTTGTGATTTTACAATGTATATTTTTAGTATTCACATAATGTCACGTTATATATGACTTGCTTTTTTAATTATTATTATTTTTAGTATTATATCCATTGAACCGAAGAACATTGATTAATTTAGGTATCTTTGCTGTCATATTTTTAGAATTTTATAGAGCATCTTGAACAAAATTTTTGTAATGCATTTATGTTGTTGATAAAGGGTTAAAGTCTTTCTTCCATACAATACAACAGATAAAATAATATTTCTATTTTTAGCTAATTTATTAGCCATAGTTAAACCATTATGATGGAATATGCAGCACCTTAGAAACTGCTGCACTTCAAAATCTAAGCTTTTTACTTAAAAAAACTATTAAGATATTTAATTAAATTAGCTCTCATTCTTAAGTTAATAATTATTCAAGCTAAAAGTTGTCAACATTTGCATTTTTGAATCTTAATAGCTAAATTAAAGTCTTTATATGTTGCATTCAAAATATCTACATTTTGTAGATCACTTTCTGAATTGGAAAGGATAGAACAATCATCAACATATTATAAATCCAAAAGCCAAGATGATGAAATTTTTGTTTTTGCTTTTAAACAATTCATATTAAAATTGCACTGTCAAAATCTGTATTCCATTTTGATCCCTGATTCAAACAATTTAAAAAGAGTACTATCGTAAAAATCAAAAATAATTTTGGAGTAAGTATAAATCCTTATTTTATACCAGCTTTCATTTTAAATGGCTCAAATTTTCCATATGCAATAGTAATGCTTCCTTTCATTTCATTATGTAGAAGCTGTATAATATGAATGGACTTGGATAGACAATGATTAATTTCAAATATTACCATAGAACTATTCAATTAAATCAATAAAAGCAATATACAAATCACTTTTTTGTTTTCACGTTTCTTGCATTTGTCTGACATCAAAAATTATATAGAGTTTTTTGATTCTCTTAAACTACATTGAATCTCTGATAACGATTCATCTGTGATTGAGCATTCTTTTAATAAAATCCATAAAAATATCTTTATTTGCTATAGTATATAACAATGATATCTCAAGATAATTAACTTTATTTTTGTCTATCTTTTTTACATTTAAAAGTTGAAACAATCCAAGTATTCTTAAGATTATGTGACATAACTTTTTAAGTTCATATTTTCCAAAAAACTTTAATATTTTTAAAGCTAATATCACTATACTATATTTTAAACTTTCAACAGAGCTAAACTTCACTAAGTTGGCAAGATATATTTGTCAAAATCTAAATGAATAGATAGAATGAATATATCATTAAAAGTTGTCTAACCACTTGTTTGATATATTATTAATATATAAAAGAGAGCCATTGATGAATTTGATAGGATTATGATAATGATTTTAAGGTCTATATGTTATTTTCAATGCATCAAAAAATGGTTAAGGTAATCACAATCAGCACATGTCAATATTTCTTTTACAATGATAATCCATCAATCATTTTTAAGCCTTTTTATTAGTCATTGAACTTCTATCTTTAAATCATTTATATTGGTCATGAAGTTCCACTTTTAAATTATTATTCTGCAAGGCAGAAAAATACTGCATTTTGCCTTTTAATTAAGTCACTAATTATGTAATCATTATCAATGAAACCCTCATGAATCTTTTTTTAAAATTAAATTCAAGATTAGAATTTCCTGTATTCATAATATACTCTTTAAGAGAATTCTATTTCTATATCTCAAAATATGACAATTCTTAAAGTTCAAATTAGCAATTTTAATGTTCAACAGCTTCTAGAGAATGAACAACAATTTTCTTGTGACCATGATTAAAATAAGACTTAGTTTTTAATGTAATTGTTATTTTAATCTTGGCATTAGTCTATAATTTACCAACAATCTGCATTTATAAGTACCCACGTGCAGTATGAACTTCTATATTTTGACTAATTATTTTGTAATCTATTTAATGTCATTGTTTTGACTATGTATTCACATTTCTTTATAGTAGTTTTTCTGTCTAAACAAAATCTTTGTGATAGTTTTTCTGCTAAACAAAGTGTGATAGTTAAAAAATTCATTAATAGCAGACCATTTGAGTGTACAGTACCAATATCATTATTTCTTACAACTTTTGGTCAAAATTTAGTGTTCATATAAAAATGTGCATTAAAGTCTTCATGAGGAAGATTGTAATCTATCAATGATATTGATATAATAATGCTACTTGATGTTGCATATATATTAATAAAATTAACTCACATATTGTCATGTAAAATAAGTTTTAACACCATTAGCCTTTTGTTGACACATTAAAGGATTCCTAAAGTAGAAAATACTCATTTAAACATTATACCAAACCCAACATCTTGCCATCTTTTTTCATTGATTGTTCTGCTCTTCCAAAAATACTTGCAGACATCTAACTTTTTTAAAATCATCTTTCTCAAGAAGATAAGTTTAAGATCAGTTATATTAAATTTGAATCTTAACAGTTCTTTAGCTGCAGTTATTATCTTTATTTCAAATCTTGAAGACTTTATTTTAAATAATGTTCTGTATATATTGTGCCTTTGCTTTATTATATTTAATGTAACTGGAGTCTTATACTTTTTTTCTGTTAGAATCTATAGGTTAAAGATTTGAATATTTTTTTCACAAGCTGTTTTTCTGTTCATATATTAATTGTTCTATTATGCGCCCCCCTCTCCCAATTGTTTTTCTGCATATACATAATGAATTACATCACAATTTCATCAGTTAATTTTCCAAATTATATTTCATTCATTTATATATCATTGTAGAATTTAGATAAAATTCTTGCTATTTTTTTTGTTTTTGTTTGATCATTCACTGTTTTTGTTTTTATTTATATTATTTTAATATTTTGTTGATGTTTTGTAATTTTTTAAAAATTATTATAGGTTACATAGTGTAAGTCAAGCAATATTTTAAAAATAAGTCTTAATGCTATATGTGGAGAATTTATTGTGTTTTATTTTCATGTAAACTATCATAAGGGTTAGAATTCTTTATAGTACAGATTCAAAAGAGATAGACATAAAATGGTTAAAGATTTACAACGCACAATGCTAATGGATTTAGTAAAACGAGTCGATTCTGATATATTTTTGCATAATAATCTATAACCACATTATATGTCAGTTCTTATCTTTACCTTTATTATTGAAAGTTAATATTGAAATCATCACAAAAAACTTAAAAGATGTGTGCATATTCTTAGTAGAAATGATAAATTCGTATAATGTTTTATATTCAGCTTGTTAAATTGGCAGGAAATAATGGATTAGGATTATAATTATCAACTATGCTAGTATATTTTGAATTTCATTCATATGTTATACCACTTTTGTTAGTGCATCCATATATTTTAAAATAAGAAGTCATATACTTAACATAGTTTTGAATTTTAGCCATTTTAAATGCTGTTGTAAATTGAATATGTTAAATCGGTACTGTTTTTTAATGTAGTGGTTATATTAGTTAAAGTGTTATTCTATCAAAACTACCCCAAATCTAAAATTAAACCAGACCAGAATAAAAATAATATTAAAACACAACCTAAGGTTTCACTGCTACAAGCAGACTTCTCAAGTGTAAAGAAATAAAAAAAAAAACAAACCACACATTATATATACTATTAAAAACTACCCACAAATCCATTCACTTCCCATCCACCCTTAATATTAAAAGAACTCTTAAATAAGTTAATTGCTTCAGAATAATAAATTTTCAATAATAAAGACTCTTTAATTCTTCTTTTGATTTCATTTCTCTCAAAGAAGACAACCTTAGCTTCATCAAAATCAATAGTGTGGCCTGTATCTTTTTCATGGACATACAAAGCAGAACTAAGATATCTATTTTTAACTCTACTTTTATGAACCTTTACTCTTTCATTTAAACTCAAACTACTCTGACCTATGTAAACCTTCTTACAAAATAAACAAGGAATAAAATATACCACACCAGGAATAGTCTTTCTATCAAAAACTTCTTTTGTATTATTTAATAAATTATTCAATGTAACACCCCTTTTCCAAGCAATTTTCTTATTTCCAAACAATTTACTATTTCTATATACAATTTTATAAGAAGACAATTTAAATGGCAAAGAAATAAAATCATATTTTTCTTTAACCTTTACATCCTTACAAATATTACTATTAAATAAAATACTTTTAACAAATTTATCAGAGTATCCAACACTCAAATAATCTTTATAAAATTGATATTTCTGAAACAAAGCTACCCCACTAGAATTATTTAATTTAATATTCCTATGACAATAATTCCTTAAAGCAGCTACTTTATGAGATACAGACTGATAGCTATCAGGTTTAATTATAGATCTTAATTCTTTACTTTTAACTAAATGACTGCACAATAAACAATTAGTTTCTATATTTCTAATCACCAAAAGATCTAAAAATTTTAACTTACCAAAATCTAACCCCCCTCCTTCTAACACAAATTTTATAGAAGGATCAAAACAATTAAATTCATTTACAAATTCCTTCAATTTATCATTCTCAACAACAAATAAACAATCATCAACATATCTGACAAATAATTTTACATATAAACAATTCTTTTTAATAATAATTTCCTCTTCCATAAAACTAATATAAACTGAACATACTAAAGGAGAAATAATATAACCTATTATCCACCCTTCCTTAATCTTATAAAAATTACCTTTATAAGTAAAATACATAGAATCTTCCAATAACAAAAGCAAATCTTTAATTACCTTAATTTTATTTTTTGATAAAGAACTTTTTTAATCAATACAGACAAAAGAACATCAATACTGCTTAACCTATTAACAGACTGATACATATTTTCAATATCTAAACTTCCAAATACCCAACTACTTTCCATTTTAAAATTATTAATCTTATCAAAAGCCTCAAAAGAAGAAGAAACTGTGTACTGACCAAAATCAACAAATTGTTTTAAAAAATTATTCAAGAATCTAGAAATACCCTCTACAACACTACCTGTAAAATCAAAAATAAATCTTAAAGGAAAACCATCTTTATGAGTTTTAATATTCACAAACATCTTAGCTGATGTAAAATCATTAGGATAGCATTTTAAATAATCTACTCTATTAAAAAGTTTTAAATTAACCATTTTCTTCATAATATCTATCAATTTTCTTTTAATCAAATTACCTGGATTTTTATCTAACAACATATATTTACCATTATTTAATTCTCTATCCATTTTTTCTTTGAAATCATCTCCTTTCATAATAACAAACCTACCAGCTTTGTCTTCACGAGAAATGATTACATCATTAGCAATTAACCTATTTTTAAGATGTTTAATCTCAGCAGGATTAATAACAAATTTTTCTTTCCTTTTTAAACTTTTATTCAAAATCGATTGAATACCAACTTTCTGCTCATCACTCAAATTACTAGATTCAATAAAAAAAAAAAAAAAGGAAAGAAAAATTTGTTATTAATCCTGCTGAGATTAAACATCTTAAAAATAGGTTAATTGCTAATGATGTAATCATTTCTCATGAAGACAAAGCTGGTAGGTTTGTTATTATGAAAGGAGATGATTTCAAAGAGAAAATGGATAGAGAATTAAATAATGGTAAATATATGTTGTTAGATAAAAATCCAGGTAATTTGATTAAAAGAAAATTGATAGATATTATGAAGAAAATGGTTAATTTAAAACTTTTTAATAGAGTAGATTATTTAAAATGCTATCCTAATGATTTTACATCAGCTAAGATGTTTGTGAATATTAAAACTCATAAAGATGGTTTTCCTTTAAGATTTATTTTGATTTTACAGGTAGTGTTGTAGAGGGTATTTCTAGATTCTTGAATAATTTTTTAAAACAATTTGTTGATTTTGGTCAGTACACAGTTTCTTCTTCTTTGAGGCTTTTGATAAGATTAATAATTTTAAAATGGAAAGTAGTTGGGTATTTGGAAGTTTAGATATTGAAAATATGTATCAGTCTGTTAATAGGTTAAGCAGTATTGATGTTCTTTTGTCTGTATTGATTAAAAAAAGTTCTTTATCAAAAAATAAAATTAAGGTAATTAAAGATTTGCTTTTGTTATTGGAAGATTCTATGTATTTTACTTATAAAGGTAATTTTTATAAGATTAAGGAAGGGTGGATAATAGGTTATATTATTTCTCCTTTAGTATGTTCAGTTTATATTAGTTTTATGGAAGAGGAAATTATTATTAAAAAGAATTGTTTATATGTAAAATTATTTGTCAGATATGTTGATGATTGTTTATTTGTAGTTGAGAATGATAAATTGAAGGAATTTGTAAATGAATTTAATTGTTTTGATCCTTCTATAAAATTTGTGTTAGAAGGAGGGGGGTTAGATTTTGGTAAGTTAAAATTTTTAGATCTTTTGGTGATTAGAAATATAGAAACTAATTGTTTACTGTGCAGTCATTTAGTTAAAAGTAAAGAATTAAGATCTATAATTAAACCTGATAGCTATCAGTCTGTATCTCATAAAGTAGCTGCTTTAAGGAATTATTGTCATAGGAATATTAAATTAAATAATTCTAGTGGGGTAGCTTTGTTTCAGAAATATCAATTTTATAAAGATTATTTGAGTGTTGGATACTCTGATAAATTTGTTAAAAGTATTTTATTTAATAGTAATATTTGTAAGGATGTAAAGGTTAAAGAAAAATATGATTTTATTTCTTTGCCATTTAAATTGTCTTCTTATAAAATTGTATATAGAAATAGTAAATTGTTTGGAAATAAGAAAATTGCTTGGAAAAGGGGTGTTACATTGAATAATTTATTAAATAATACAAAAGAAGTTTTTGATAGAAAGACTATTCCTGGTGTGGTATATTTTATTCCTTGTTTATTTTGTAAGAAGGTTTACATAGGTCAGAGTAGTTTGAGTTTAAATGAAAGAGTAAAGGTTCATAAAAGTAGAGTTAAAAATAGATATCTTAGTTCTGCTTTGTATGTCCATGAAAAAGATACAGGCCACACTATTGATTTTGATGAAGCTAAGGTTGTCTTCTTTGAGAGAAATGAAATCAAAAGAAGAATTAAAGAGTCTTTATTATTGAAAATTTATTATTCTGAAGCAATTAACTTATTTAAGAGTTCTTTTAATATTAAGGGTGGATGGGAAGTGAATGGATTTGTGGGTAGTTTTTAATAGTATATATAATGTGTGGTTTTTTTTTTTTATTTCTTTACACTTGAGAAGTCTGCTTGTAGCAGTGAAACCTTAGGTTGTGTTTTAATATTATTTTTATTCTGGTCTGGTTTAATTTTAGATTTGGGGTAGTTTTGATTTTATATTGACTAGTTTAGCTTTATGCTTGTAATGTTTAGTGTTATTCTAGTATAACTTTTTGATGCTAAATTAATATGTTGTAATCATTGGATAGGTTCTCAATTAATAAAAGAGCTATCATACTGAAAATTGCATATGCTTCAAATAGTTTTACTCTATATTCATGAACTCTGTGAAATTATAGTGCAGACAAGCAACTGTAAGTATTAATAAAAGCTAAGTATTATGGGTAGTCTGAAAAGAGAATTATCCTGTATGTGATGTGAAATATGATTGCATTTTGATCTTGGCTTTGTAAGAGATAATATCAATAACTGATAAACTAAGAATCATTTAAATTTTAATACACTTGCATTGAAACCATTTAAAATTTAATGCAAATTGTATTAGTATTTTTATTATTTTTCTGATATTGATGATAATGTGTTAATAATTAAAGCTAATTCTTATTTTATAATAATCAATTGATGAAACACTTTATTACTTTTACAATGCTTTATTATCCACCCTTTCCTTCAGTTAACAGTTTATAAAAGTAATAATGTTTTGTCAATTGATTATTATATGGTATACATTTGACAGTGCAATAGGAAATAGTAGTTATTATAATTCTTATTTTGCTGGTAAATTTGGTTTGTGAATAAACAATTCTTAATTGGTGAACCCTGTCAGCACAGTAAATGAAATAATATATGAAGTTTGGTCTAATGTGTGATTCTGAGAGATTATTTGATATTTCTTTTAACTCTTTTTGTAAACCTTACCAAGTAATGAATTAAATATGTTTTGTTCAAGAAATTCTGTCTTGTTAAATGAAAAGTCACTGATTACAGTTTTCAATCTTTTTAATTGTCGATAATAATAGAATGTTGATAAACTATGAAGTGAGAATTGATGAAAAAAGTATTATTTGTTGGTACTAGTTGCAATTTTCATTTGAGTGTAACAGTAAATGCAATATTTTTCTGCTTCCATGATTGATTTTTTGTTGAAAGTATTATATTATAAATTGCCATGTCTGACAAGCTGTGATAATTTGTGTTTAATAGTCATGTTTAAAACATGATGGAAACATTGATAATTAATTTAATTACTACTATGTGTAGCTGAAAAATAATATTTTTTTGACTGATTCAAAATAAATGGGAGATGTGAAAGTAAGAATTATAAAACACTTATTATAATTATTTATATATGGACTAATCACAGAGACATGTGAAAGATTACAATCCAGCTTGTTCTCTTGGTTGGTGGAAATCTGATGTTCTCTGTAGTTGAGTTATAATTATCTTGGTAAAAATTTTGTATAAAACTGATAAAAGGTTGATAGGTCTGTAATTTCTAATATCTTCTTTATCACCTTTTTTAAATATTAATATTAATACTGCATTCTTCCAATCATCTGGCACATCTTTATTATTTAGACATTTGGTATATAACTTTGCTAAAAAAATTTCTCTTTCTTCACCTGCTTCTTTTAATATATCAACTATAATTCCATCATTACCTGGAGCCTTTCCTTTCTTCATACATTTAATTGCATGTCTCACTTCTTCATTTAAAATTCTGGGCAATTCGGAAGATGTAATAGATATAGGAGGAGGGTGCTAAGAATCCCCTGATTCCGGACCCAAGCTGCCATTTGATGACGACTTTTTATTTAGGTACTTACAACTGCAGATCACTTTCAAGTGAAGGAAGATTGCAAGAATTAGATGAAGAACTGTCTTATATTAAATGGGACATTATTGGACTTTGTGAAGTTAGCAGAAAAGGTGAAGAGACAATTGATCTAAAAAGTGGACATGTACTCTATTATAAAGGCACAAATATTGGAAATACAAGTGGAATAGGATTCATTATGAATAAAAAGTGGAAGAACAACATTGTGGAGATTGATGGTGTATCGACAGAGTGACAAGATTAGCTCTACAACTTAATAGCAGATACTAAATGCAGATAATTCAAGTTTATGCCCCAACAAGTTCTCATAGTGATGAAGTAATAGAAAATTTTTATATGGATGTACAAAAGGTTTTTGATCAGAGCAAACAACATTTTAAAATTGTTATGGGTGACTTTAATGCTAGAATTAGTAAACAAATGAAAGATGAAAGTGCTCTAGGTAATTTTGGTATGGTAATAGAAATAAGAGAGGACATAGACTTGTGGAGTTTTCAGAAAAAGAAAAACTTTATATTATGAATTCTGTTTTTGAGAAAAATGTTAAAAGGAAATGAACATGGAAGCATCCAAATGAAGGTATAGCAGAATTGGATTATATTTTGACTAACAGAAAATACATATTTCAAGATTGTATTGTGCATAATAAATTTATCACAGGAAGTGATCATCGATTACTAAGATGTAAGATCATGTTAATGCAAAACTAGAGAGATGAAAATTATTAAGAAAAACAATATTTACAATTGATATTCCTAATCTTCAGAAACATTCTAATGAATTTAAATTAGAACTTACAAATTGGTTTCAAGTATTAGTAGATTTTGAACATGATTCAGATTTGAATGAAATTAATATGAAAATAACTGATACACTTTTAAAAACTGCACCAAAGATAGCCAAAAAGCAGCATTTGACCAATAAAATATTTGTTGAGACTAGAGAATTTATGAAGAAAAGAAGGAATATGAAGATATACAAAAATGATGTATTAAAAAGGATTGAATATCTCGAATTTTGTAAAATGGTGTGGAAAAGACTTGAAAATGATATAAGAAAATATAACTATGAACTAGCAAGGAAAGCTGTAGAAGAGAATAAAAGTCTCAAGACTGTAAAACAACATTTTGATATTGGTAGGAAATTTATGTCCGCAATAAGAAAAAAAGATGAACTTATTACTAAAAAGAGAGTTGACATCATGAAATGTGTAGAAAACTTTTATCAAGAATTATATAGTAATAAAAAACAAGTACTTCCTATATCTATTATATTTTATGAATATGTACATATGCACCTATGTATGTATATGTATAAGTTATAAATTTCAGTTTAGTCATATAATTGATTTTGATATATTTAAACATTATTTAAATTATTAAATTTTTATGTAGCTAATGTAAAGACCAAAAAAAAAAAAACAAAGTACATCATTATAAATGCAGATTAAAAAAAAAAAGTTGCTCATTGTGTAAGATTTATTAATAATAAATAACAATGGAGACATTTTATCTAAATTATTAATAATTTGAATATTTATGCTTTAAAAATTTAGTTATATATTTATATAATTTGATAAATTAAATAATTTATTTATTAAAGCCCATATAGAAAATAAAATATATACTTTATTAAATTTTAAAGTCTATATCAAGAACTTATATGAAATGTAATAATTTTTAACAATATAAAAAAGAATTATTATTCTTTTGGGTATATACTGATAGGAGATTTCTATGAATATGCCTAAAGTTAGAAATTCATATAATTGGATAATAAATATTAAAAATGCATAAAAAACTTTTTTTTTTTTTTACTTAATCATAACAACTACCCTTATATATATATATTAAAATTCTCATCTGTAAGATTTATATTCAAATATGTATGTTCATTTAATAATAATTTTATGATGGTAAAAGTTATCATTTTCTTCAGATTCATGTTCTTATATAATTTTCTTTTTTATCCACAATGAAGATGTTGTTGGTCTAGAACAGGGATTAGAAAATGGCAGCTCGGGACCCACATGCGGCTCTTATTTTGGATAAAAAAATATATATGTAAATTTTATTAAAAATTTAATATATTATAAAATGAATATTTTATTTATGGTTTAAATTTAAAACCGCATACCACACATTGTTTTAGGGCATACTTAATATTATTAAATTTATAAATAATCAATGAAATTGATTTCAATTTGCTGCTCCCTATATTTTAATTTTTCTACGTTTTTTGTCAAAATAGCCCTCTGACTCAAAAATGTTCCTGACCCCTGGTCTAGAACAATTGAAACATTTCAGATATTATAATAAGCATACAATTAAAAGTTTTTTTAATTTTTTTATTTAATAGACTTAGATAAAGGATGTTTATGAAACAATTTATATAATAATCTATTGAATGACACATGAGTTCACTATAAATGGCAGCTTGCCTATGAGTACAGTTTTAACTTTCTATATATTTTTTTTATTATCATTTTTAGTGGTCATTTTCTTTATATCAACAGGTACATAGTTTGCATATTTTGCTTTAAAAAAATAAAAATGTATGTATTGTTACCAGGAACATATCATATTGATAATGGTTCATAGATTGATGCTCACATACATACATATACATTAACACACGGATAATATTTCTGGCCTATAATTACATTGCTTTAAATCAGTTTGCATTTTGTCATTTTACCAAAGATTAACTGAAACCAGAATTTCAATTAATTAAATTTTAATTAAAATGGATATTGATAATAATGATCAAACCTTCTGATTCTTATTGAATTGCTTATATAAGGTACCCATGTCATATTTACTCATTATACATAAAATCCTATTACAGAGGATCATACTCAATAAATTTGTTTGAACATATAATATTTGAATTCTATTAACTTCAAATTTATGGTACCAGTTTTTTCTAAGAAAGGCTCCCTATGAATATATTAAACTCTGGTAATGTTATTGCAGTTTTCATGATATCATCCTTCCCAAACACTCTTGTTTAAATAGAACGCGAATGCTTAGGATCAGTGGAAGACTTATGTATGCATTTTTCCACGATAAAATTTTTGTTATGTATGCATTAGAGGTGAAACTAATGAAAGAAGAATGCACAGACAATTAAATAATTTAAATAACAATATTATTTATATTTCAAATAATCTCGATTGATATAATGAAATTGCCTCAACATTATTATTTTATGAATAAAGTAACATACACAATAAAAAAAAAATTGTTAAAAATTAATTATACATTTCTGAATTAAATATATATATTTAAAAAATATATATATATATCAATTTCTGCTTAACTAGTAATATTCATCAATAACAAATTTTAACAATCTTTGTACCAAAAATACTTGCAAAAAGTATATGTATGAAATTTATAAATTACAGGGGCCTCTTATCTATATTTCCATATAAATATATAAAGTCTTATCTCAGTTTCTTTAAATAGTTCAGGTAACTTTTTATACAGATTCTTATCTGCAGTGTCATAGACAATTAAATCAGATTGGATTTTTCTTGGCTTTGATTGTCTGTTGGTTAAACATGCAGGCTATATAAGTGCAGGCAGTGAGAAACAGTTCTCCCAGGACAAATAAACTATATTTCACAGTTTTTTCTTTTAAATTTCTTATAGATGTTTTCAAAGTTGATTGAGTTATATTGTTCAGGCATTAGCTGGTATATGTTGGGTAGGCTTAGCCAATCATTATTATTATTTTTCTATACAAGGTTTAGACATTAGAGATGTTACAACAGCAGTCTTTTAAAATGATATATAATGCTTCTGAAACTAAAACTGAAATCTTTTTATGTCATACAATGCTGGCAATGTACACTTTTACTCTGTACTGATGTTGTTTTTCTTCTCTTTTTTTATTTTTTATTACCTGAAGGGCAACCCTTCCCACAAGCCTCAGCTTGCTTATCTTTAAACCTGGTTTTTTATTGTTTTAGTGATTTACAACTAATCTTTATTTTTTTGTTTTTTATTCTTTTATTATCTTTAATTGATTCTTGTTTTTTTTTTTTTTTTATGAACAAATTTAATTTGTATTATTTTTAATTAGTTCTTGTTTTTAACTTTGATTGTATTACATGATTACCATTTTTTATGCTTGCTCAAGCTGTTCATTAAAACAAGCAAAACTCTCCATACAGTAGTGCCACTCAGTGCAAACCAAAGTAATCAATGGATGCAAGAAGGTTTGTGCATAAAATCCCTATCTAGTACCTACTCATCCAATATCCCCAGATTAGTTTCTAGCTTGTGGTTGTCATCAGTGAGGACCTTGGATCTGAGAGCACTGAACCCAGATCTTAGGATTTAATGCATTCTTCCAGCAATTACCTTTTATCTCTACTTAACTACAAAACTATGAGTCTAAAATTGAAAACACATTAGCCTATGTAATCATATAGGTTTGAACTCAGTTCAGTATCTATACATTTTGGTGTCTTTAGTTCTTTAATAATCATAGCCACCACTATCCTATTAGGCAGAATTGGTATTAAACCACCAAACATCATATGATAACCAATTCTTATACTTGCCCAAGCTGTTAAAACAGGCAAGACTCTCCATATAGTAGTGCCACTCAGTGCAAGCCAGAGTAATCAATGGATGCAAGAAGGTTTGTGCATAAAGTTTGAGCAAGCATAAGAAATGGTCATCATGTGATGTTTAGTGGTTTAATACCAATTCCGCCTAATAAGATAGTGGTGGCTATGGTTATAAAAGAACCAAAGAATGGGTACTGAACTGAGTTCAAACCTGTGACTATATAAGCTAATGAGCTTGGATTGAAAATATTGTGTTTTCAATTTTAGACTCATAGTTTTACAGTTAAATAGAGATAAAAGATGGCTGCGGAGGGTCGCATTAGATCCTAAGATCTAGGTGCAGTAATCTCGATCCAAGACTCCTCATTGATGAAAGCCACAGGCTGGAAACTAGTCTGGGATATTGGATGAGTAGGCACTAGATGGAGATTTTATACACAAACCTTCTTGCTTGCACTGAGTGGCACTATTGTATGGACAGTTTTGCCTGTTTTAACTTTGATTATATATTTTTGTTAATAACAATGTATTATTCTTAATATATGTATATGCAAAGTTTTACAAATTTTACATATATCTTTTTATGAATAAAAATATGATTGTTATGTTGCAATCACTTAAATATAATTAAAATTATATATCCAGATGGGTATAAGGTATCAGTCAAAAGAATTTTTTTTTTTTTTTTGACATTTAACTTTTCTCATTTTCTTGTCTTTCTCTATTTAAGTTGGATTGATTGAGGATTATTTATGATTACACTAGAGCTAACCAAACTCATATCATTAGAATATATTGCAGTACATGGATTAAAAAAATATCATGAAGCTTTGAACATGGTAGCTGTAGATATTCCAGGGTATACCAGTCTTATAAATAACATTTATTTTGTGTCATGGTCCATTGAGTATTTAATTTTGAGGAAAGAATAGATTTACAAAAGTGAAGATATCCTCCAAAATGAATTCTATTGGCTGAATATTTTTGAAAATTATTTCATAAATCTATGCGTTTGCTACTTACATTGCTACAACATATAACGATATTATAATATTCTGTGATACTTCTTTATTATTCTTCCATAGGAAAAAATATTTTTTATTTAAATTTATCTCCAAGTCATTTAGACAGTTTTTATTTTCTGTCATATGGATTCATTTTATTATGGTTTTCCTGTTTGTTATACACAGAAAATTGCATTTTACTACAAGGAAATATTTTAAAGTAATAATAGGCCTTGGACAGCATTATTAACTATAGGCCCTACGTCTTTAATGTTAATCTTGGTAAAAAATGAATAATATTCTAAAAAAAATTTTTTTTATCAAAAAAATTTATCTCACATACTTGGCTTGGTTGTAGAGCTTTTGATGGTAGGATTTTTTCCACACTATTATTTGCTATGATTGTTTTTTAAATTATTATTAGTTTCATCAATGAGTTGATTATTTTGTGATAGCTTGTTTCTGATTAGAGTTTTTTCAATTTTATTTTAATGTTATGGTTATACATATTTCTATTTAAAATCATAAAAATTATTGTTTTATTGCTTTTTTTTATGAAAAAGTTCTGTGGTTATGATAATTGTTTTTCAAAATATAAATATAACTCATTTTTAATAATAGTTATGGGGAGGGATGGGGAGTGAGTGAAAAGGGGCAATATAATTCAAATTAAAAAAATTTCATGCAAGTGTGTGTATTAAAGTTTTTAAAATATATTTGTGAGTTAATTTTTGTAGTTGATATACATTGTACACATTTATTCTACAGGTAAACATTTAGGGAGCAGTACTTGACTTGACCTAACAGAGAAAACATTATTGGCTGAAATGAGTCTTGGAAATCATTAATATGCCCCCCCCCCACCACCATTATCTGAAATTTTATGTTTGAAATGTATGTGTCAAAAAAAATGATTACTACATAAAATAAATAGTTTTATGTATTTATGATTAAAACACAAAACTCTCCATACTGTACGCGATTCAGTGCCAACCAGATTAATCAATGGATGCCAGAAGGCTTGTGCATAAACTCCCCATCTAGTGCCTACCCATCCAATATTCCCTGACTAGTTTCTGGCTTTTGCCCTTCGTCAGTGAGGTTTGGATCTGAGAGCACTGCACCCAGATCTTAGGATCTAATGCAACCCTCCAGCAGCCACCTTTTATCTCTACTTAACTACAAAACTATGAGAATAAAAGCTCAATAGCTTATATAGTCATATGGGTCTGAACCTAGTTTAGTACCCATACATTTTGGGGTCTTTGACTCTTTAACAACCATAGCCACCACTATCTTATTAGGCAGGATTGGTGTTAAACCACTAAACATCACATGATCACTGTTTCTTATGCTAGCATATAACTTATTAAAACAGGCAAAACTCTCTATACAGTAGTGCCACTCAGTGCCAACCAGAGTTATCAATGGATGCCAGAAGGCTTGTGCATAAAATCCCCATCTTGTGCCTACTCATCCAATATCCCAGACTAGTTTCTGGCTTGTGGCCTTCATCAATGAGGAGCTTTGGATCTGAGAGCACTGCACCTACATCTTAGAATCTAATGCAAACTTCCCACAGCCATCTTTTATCTCTACTTAACTACAAAACTATGAGAATAAAATTTGAAAACAGAATATATTTTAAATTTAAGCTCAATACCTTATAGTCTGAGGATATTGGATGAGTAGGCACTAGATGGGGATTTTATGTACAAGCCTTTGACATCCATTGATTACTCTGGTTGGCACCCCACAGCCACCTTTTTATCTCTACTTAACTACAAAACTATGAGAATAAAATTTGAAAACAATAATATTTACAATCTAAGCTCAATAGCTTATAGTCTGGCAATATTGGATGAGTAGGCACTAGATGGGGATTTTATGCACAAGCCTTTGACATCCATTGATTACTCTGGTTGGCATCCCACAGCCACCTTTTATCTCTACTTAACTACAAAACTATGAGAATAAAAGTGAAAACATAATATTTCCAATCTAAGCTCAATAGCTTATAGTCTGGGGATATTGGATGAATAGGCATTAGATGGGGATTTTATGCACAAGCTTTTGACATCCATTGATTACTCTGGTTGGCACTGAGTAGCACTACTGTATGGAGTTTTTGCATGTTTTAATATGTGCTAGCATAATAAATAGTGATCCTGTGATATTTAGTGGTTTAACACCAATCCTGTCTAATAGGATAGGCTATAGTTGTTAAAGCGCCAAGACACCAAAATGTACGGGTACTGAACTGGGTTCAGACCCATATGACTATAAGCTATTGAGCTTAGATTGAAAATATTATTGTGATTTCCAATTTTATTCTCATAGTTTTGTAGTTAGGTAGAGATAAAAGATGGCTGCTGGAGGGTTGCATTAGATCCTAAGATCTAGGTGCAGTGCTCTCAGATCCAAAACTCCTCACTGATGAAGGCCACAAGCCAGAAACTCGTCTGGGGAATATTGGATGATTAGACACTAGATGGGGATTTTATGCACAAGCCTTCTGGCACCCATTGACTACTCTGGTTGGCACTGAAAGACACTACTTTATGGAGAGTTTTGCCTCATTTAATAACAATAATGTGCTAGCATAAGAAATAGTGATCATGTGATGTTTAGTGGTTTATTTATGATTAACAAAGGAATGAGACTATGGTTAGTATTTAATTTTGTAGCTGTATTATAGAATACAAACTATATCTTTAAATCATAAATAAATAATTGAATAGGGTTTATTATCCTGGAATTTATATGAAATTCAGCATTGGAGTATCAGAACTGGAATTGATATGAAGTCATGCTTTTGGAGCCTGACACATTACCATTGCCCTAAATCATGCAAACTATTATGTTTATATGAGATGATGTATGCAATATATATATAATCAAAATTATCCCAAATTTACAACTCAGCCAGGCTAGCCAAGAAAATAAATTCTAAAACACTGCCAATGATTTCACTGCAACAATCAAACTTAAGTGTTAAGAATTACACAATAACGTATTTAAACTAAACATTACCAACAATTCTACTTTTTATACACTTAATATTAAAAGAACTTTTAAATAAGTTAATTGCTTCAGAATTATAAATTTTTTAATAATAAAGATTTTTAATTTTTCTTTTTATTCCATTTTTCTCAAAAAAGACAACCTTAGCTTTGTCAAAATTAATAGCGCGGTCTGTATCTTTTTCATGAATATATAAAGAACTAAGATATTTATTTCTAAACTTAGTTTTATGTTCTTTTATTTTTTCATTTAAGCTCAAATTACTCTGACCCTTTTACAAAAGCAAGGGATAATATACACTAGTCCAGGAATAGTCTATCAAAAATTTCCTTTATAATATTTAATAAATTTATTCAAAGTAATATCCCTTAATAATTTATTCAAAGTAATATCCCTTTTCCAAGCAATTTTCTTATTTGCAAAACAAATTTACTATTTTTACATACAATTTTTTAAGAAGACACTTTAAATGGCAAAGAAATAAAGTCATATTTTTCCTTTATTCTTTACATCATTATAAATATTATTACTACTAAATAAAATACTTTTAACAAATGTATCAGAGTACCAATACTCAAATAATCTTTATAAAACTGACCTTTTTGAAACAAAGCTACCGTACTAGAACTATTTAATCCCTTATTTCTAAAAACTAGCTGCTTTAAGAATTTATTGTTATAGAAATATGAATAAATAATTCTAGTGGGGTAGCTTTGTTCCAAAAAGATCAATTCTATAAAGATTATTTGAATCTTGGCTACTCTGATAAATTTGGTAAAAGTATTTTATTTAATAGTAATATTTGTAATGATGTAAAGGATAAAGAAAAATATAATTTTATTTCTTTACCATTTAAATTGTCTTGTTATAGAATTGTATGTAAAAATAGTAATTTATTTGAAATAAGAAAATTGCTTGGAAAAGGGATATTACTTTGAATAAATTATTAAATAGTATAAAGGAAATTTTTAATAGACTATTCCTGGAGTAGTGTATAGGTATATATAGAGCAGAGTAGTTTGAGCTTAAATGAAAGATAAAAAATGAAAGTAGGGTTAGAGATAAATATTTTAGTTCTGCTTTATATATCCATGAAAACGATGCAGGCCACACTATTAATTTGATAAAGCTAAGGTTGTCTTCTTTGAGAAAAATGAAATAAAAAGAATCTTTATTATTAAAAAATTATGATTCTGAAGCAATTAAAGTAATTTTAATATTAAGGGTGTATCGCAGGTAAGTGGAATTGTGGGTAAAGTTTAATTTAAAGATATAGTTATTTTGTAACTCTTTATATTTGAAAAGTCTACTTGTAGCAGACTAATCATTGGTTGTGTTTTAGAGTTAATTTTTTTGTTTTGGCTAATGTGATTAAGTTGTGAATTTGGAGTAATTTTAATTATTTATCAACTAGTTTAGCTTTATACTTTTATATGGCGAGTGTGTAATTAAACAATCATGTAAGTTATGTAGATAATAACATGATCATTATTTCCATGCTTGCTCATAACTGTTGTTAAAATAGACAAAACTCTCTCCATATAGTAGTACCAGTCAAAGCAAGACAGAGTAATCAATGGATGCCAGAAGGCTTGTGTATAAAAATCCTTATCTAGTGCCTACTCATCCAATATCCCCAAACTAGTTTCTGGTTTATGGCTTTCGTCAGTGAGGAGCCTTGGATCTGAGAGTACTGCACCTAGATTTTAGGATCTAATGCAATCCTCCAGCAGCCACCTTTTATCTCTTCTTAACTACAAAACTATGAGAACAAAATTGAAAAAAACCCAAATATTTTCAATCTAAGCTCAGTCGCTTATATAGTCATATGGGTCTGAAAGTTCAGCACCTATACATTTTGGTGTCTTTGGTTCTTTTATAACCATAAACCTTTAAACATCACATGATAACTATTTCCCATGCTTGCTCATAACTGTTATTAAAATAGGCAAAACTCTCTCCATACAGTAGTGTCACTCAAAGCAAGACAGAGTAATCAACTCAAAAGCAAGACAAAGTAATCAATGGATGCCAGAAGTCTTCTGCATAAAATTCCTATCTAGTGCCTACTCATCCAATATCTCAAACTAGTTTCTGGCTTATGGTTTTCATCAGTGAGGAGACTTGGATCTTAGCATCTAATGCAACCCTCGAGCAGCCATCTTTTTTCTCTACTTTACTACAAAACTAAGAACAATTTAGTAGAGATAAAAGGTGGCTGCTGGAAGGATGCATTAGATCCTAAGATCTAGATGCAGTGCTCTCAGATCCAAGTCTCCTCACTGACAAAGACCATTAGCCAGAAACTAGTTTGGGAATATTGGATAAGTAGGCACTAGATAGGGATTTTATGCACAAGCCTTTTGGCATCCATTGATTACTCTTTCTTGCTTTGAGTATCACTATTGTATGGAGAGAGTTTTGCCTCTTTTAACAACAGTTATGGGCAAGCATAGGAAATAGTGTCACTATCATGTGATGTTTAAAGGTTTAATACCAATCCTGCCTAATATGAAGGTGGTGGCTATGGTTATAAATGAACCAATGACACCAAAATGTATGAGTGCTGAACTGAGTTTAGACCCATATGACTATATAACCTACTGAGCTTAGATTGAAAATATTTGTGAAATAGTTTTCATAGTTTTGTAGTTAAGTAGAAATAAAAGGTGGCTGCTGGAGGGTTGCATTAGATCCTAAGATTTAGGTACAGTGCTGTCAGATGCTCACTGACGAAGGCCGTAAGCCAGAAACTAGTTTGGGATATTGGATGAGTAGGCACTAGATAGGGTTTTTTTGCACAAGCCTTCTGGAATTCATTGATTACTCTGTCTTGCTTTGAGTGGCACTAATGTATGAAGAGAGTTTTGCCTATTTTATGTGAATAATCATGAAGTTTTTGATAGTATTTATATGGAATTATAAAATGTATAATGTTTGTTATGTTTAACCATATAATATGATGCAGTGATAAGCAATAAGAAATGCTGCCATGAAAGAAAGATCTTGTTTCAAGAGTTGATTTTCATTCAGATAATTTAAAGGATTCATTAAAGTTTAGAATATAACCCCAAAGTTGAAATGCTAGAATTAATTATATCAAGAAGACAAGCAATAGCAAACTACCAATACTGATTATCAGTGAGCGCTATCATATAGTCATATATCCCATAACTTAATTACTTGAACTTGCCTCTGAGCAGATACATTAATTTATAGGTATAACATGATATCTTCCACCAGTTCAATTTTTTTTAAATTTAGATTATATAACACATACAAATTTGCACACAAGGCTGTATTAGTGAAGTGTTGTAAATTTGTAATTGAAAACCATGACTATTCCTCAAAGTGCTTATATTTGAATAAAATGTCAGAGTAACAAATTGTACAAGATTTGTTTTTGTTTTAAAAGGATTAATTTTCAAATAAAAGTTAATTCTTTAGCTGTTAGTATTTATTCAAGTTGTGATGAAGATGAGATGCCAATAAAATCAGAAGACATAAGTAAATCTGGCTTTACTAAGCATGATGACAACCAAAGCTTAATAATGCAGAGGGAGAAAGAGAGAGATGGAGGGAAGAAGGGGAGAGAGATAGGGAGATATGGAAAAATATTAGCATGAGTTTTATTATGACAATTTTAGAATTTATATATATATTCTATATTGGCAGTATGACTATTGATATTAATATTTATTACTTTTTAATATGGAATATAGCACAGTAGTAGGTTTTTTTGTATACTGCTTGATCATCTGTTATTGGTGACATTCTATGATTTTCTCAGTTTCTGGAATTCTTTTATTATTTTTTTTCCAAGTTATTTATCTCAGAATCAGAAATGTCCAGTTTGGATTTTTTTTTGTAATTTAAGTAACCTATCTTGTGTCATATTTGTCATCAAATTTCCAGTTGAATAAAGTTTTGTTTCATCAGCATTCCTCATAATTCTTTATTTAATATTATTTTCATACACTGTACTTAGAATACCATGAAGCATTTGTTGAAAATCTCTAGCTTTTGAATTAGACCATGTTTCATATTCATGTATGCTATGTAATTGTGGATATTTTAAGTGATTCATTCCGAAAAGCATCAATTATTAATTAAATAAACACTAGACAAACTAAAAATCTTGACAAAACAAGTTTATTCACTTATGGAGCAAGAATAGAAATAAAGTAATTACTAATAGAATTCACTTTATTCTTGCAAATATTTAATATACATTATCATGTGGGAACAAGTTATTTCAAAAACACAGTAGTAATTATAATATTGTCAAAAACCCAGTAGTAATTATAATATAATCAACATCTCTATTAGTTTTTATTATTAGGTGTCTCAGGACACAATATGATAAACTTTAGCATAACAACTTTACATCCAGTTTAATCAGTCTTCTCTATAAGTAACTAGTTTTGCTTATCTGTCCATTGGTAAGCTTATAAAACAGTTCAAGGTTATGGTTTGTTTCCTTTTCTCTGTCACATGTTGCTGGTTCCCTTATTATCACTTCATTTGTATAATGGCAGCTTGCTAACATAATAGTAACTTCATTACTATTCAATATAATAAGTACCATATACTAAATTTCTAGAGTCCAAATTATAATTGAGGTAATTATAATCTATTTTTTATTTACAATAATATACATAATTAGAAGAGATTTGAACTCAGACTTTCAAGTTCTCTACAGGCATCCACTCTATCTTATACAACCTGGTGATCTCTAATATACATGAACCAACCCTCATTAGTTGGTCCAGATCTTTATCTCTCACATATATGTAATCAGTGCTCAGTTTATACTAAGCAAATTTTCAAACTTTAATGGATAAGCTTCCATCTTTTCCACCTTCCAACTCTTCAACCATTCATATCATAAATATGTATATATAAATGTGCATACAGCAGTCCGCACTTTCCTTACTCTAGAAAATAATCATTTAATTATAAATACAATCCTTTAGTCTTTAGTTTTTTGCAATTTTGTACATCATGGCAGAGATTAAACCATTAAACATCATATGATCACCACTACTGTATGGAGAGTTTTGTCTGTTTTAATCTTGGCAGAGGTGCAAGGGTTTTTTCTATCATGATCTGCTATTAAATCTACTTGATCTAGATGTCTTGATGATGAAACATCCTCTCCTAGTTCTGGCATACTATTGTTTTATTTGAGTATTTGCTTTATCCACCTAAGTGATACTAGTTATTTTCATGTTTTGATCTGATCTACATGCTCCTCAGTTTCATTAGGCTTAGGTTTTGTATTAGCTAATGGATGTTAGTCATTAAGTTCATGTGGTATATCAAAACTGATGAGATTATAAATGATTAACATGTCTCCTCATGAGTAGCCCATTATCAAGCTTGATTACTCTAATTACTAAAGAAATTATGTCGATTATGACACTAGGAATCCATTTTCTTTTTAACATGTTTCTCACCCTGCCTTATTCAGCAATTTTAAAATTTCTGGTCAACTCTAGAATTTCTTTTTTCTAAAGTGTTATTACTAATAACATTGTCAACTGGCAATAATTTTGAGAGTTGCATGCAACATTTTTGCCACAATAACAATTATATTGGCCATTTCAAAGTTGATCCACTTGGTGTTTGCATTGTTGGTAAAGCATAGCTATATCAACATTTTTATATATTTAGATGATGTTTTCTTATGCATTGACTTTGACTATCAGCTAGACATTTAATATAGATGGGGTAAAAATATGGAATATTTTTTATCTGCCAAATTTTTTTCTAACTCTATATAGGAAAATTCAGTTTCATTGTTGGTCATCAGTTTTTGGATAACCTTGGCTAACAAAGACCTATTGAAGGGCTCTAATTGTACACTCTATGTTAGTGTTTGTTAGGAGCTTGTATTTGACCCATCTTGATTAAAAATCAATGGCTATTAGAAGCAGGTATCTGTTTATTGGGCTGGCATGATCTACATGATTCTGTCACAGGGTTTTAGATTCTATCCCATATTCAAACGTTTTATTATATCAGTTCACTGTAGACTGGCATTTGGAGCAGTTTTTTACTGTCTGCTCAATCTCTTGATTAAGTTTAGGTTACTAAGATCATGCCAAAGCTTTCATGCTTGTAATGCCTGTATAGCATTTGAAACCCCCTGCCTATGATCCACAGCTGATTTTAACATTATCCTTTAACAGAATGCTACCATTACATGTAGATAAGCTTTGATGGGCATTCTAGATAGGCTTTGCAACACAGTTTGGCTGACTTTTAGGCCATTCTAATCTAATCTAATTTTTAAAATCTTTGTAATTGCAATATTTATTAATCTATTTAGCAGCTTTAGTGCTATTTAAATTTTTGCAATTCTTGATATCAGAAAAGTTTACTTCTGTAAACATTAGCTGTACTTAATACAGGTATTTGGCAAATGTTATAAAGCAACTGTGTGGCCAATCTCTTTACCAGGTTTGTAGACTAGTTCATAATAATAGGAAGATAATAAACTAATCCACTGAATTATTCTCTGGCTGACACGTTCTAGACTTACCTTATTTGCACCGAAAATTCTAAGCAAGAGATGATTATTTGTATATAACAAATATTTTATTTGTTCATATATATATTGATGGATTTGTTTCACTGCAAAGATGGTAGCTAGGGATTCATTATCAATTTAACTATTTTTTTCAGAACCTGACAAGGTTCTCAAAGCATACGCAATTGGATATTCTCCAAAACAGTGGTGTGAGATGACAGCTCTAGCTCCAAATTCCAAAGCACCCATGATTATAAACACTTTCTGGTCATTGCAATAATGTACTAAAGGTTGATTAGATGTTAATAAATCTTTTGCTTTCTGAAATGCTAAATTGTGATTCTTTATCCGTCTCTAGAATTGTCATTTTCACAATAGCTCTAAAGATGTCACAATGGATTATTTTCTACTAACAAAACTCTTGAAGAAATTCAATGATCCTAAGAAAGCTTTTTTTTTTTTTTTTATGTTTTTAGGCTTTGCAGCCTTTTTTATTACTCTAACTTTTTCTGGGCTCAGATATTTTCTCTTTGGAGGAATAACAGAGCCTAGAAACTTTTATTTCTTAGGTAATCCATATACACTTGTCTATATTCAGCCTAGCTTCAACTTTGTCCAATTTTGAATGGAATTCTATGATTTATATTTTTATTTCATGCTCTGACCAGGCAATTATAAGTATATCATCCAGATACAGAATAACTCTACTCTTTGAAACAAACCATCCATTTTTGGCTTGGAAAATTTTTGGAGCAACTATAATTCTTTAAGATAACTTACTACATTTAAAAAATCCTGTGTGAGTGATAATTGTTAGCAATTCTGCCATTCTCTCCATAATAAATATTGGGTAGAAGGTTGACTTTAAATCAGTCTTTATAAATATGGTGCTTTCTGTAGTGAGGCTATTACTTCATGCACACTTGGTATAAGATATGTTCCTTTGTTGATGTATTTATTAAGTGTGATGTGATTATCATCACAAAGATGAATAGTACCATTTGGTTTTCTTACTATCACCAATGTAGCCTATGACTAGTCTTCTATCGGAGGTAATATATCTTTAGAAACTAATGGAACCTTACATGGTTTAAACACTGTAGCCTGAGTATCTCTCTGTAGTTCTATATCAGCTGACCATGGTTTTAATTTGGCCAATTCCAGCTTAAACAAACAAGGAAACTTATCACTAATTGCAGTTTCCAATTCAATTTTCTTAATTATCTTAAGGTATATCACCATTGGACAAAAACATTTTTTTTTTTTTCCAGTAATGGAATTATTTTTTTCTTTACTGTAAACAATGATAGATATTTAGTCCTGGCACTAAATTTTACAGGTATCACTATCTTACCACATATGATCTATCTTATTACTGTTTACATCCATAACCAGTATTATATTTTCAAATGTTCACTTATGTTTATTTTTACCACTAGTAATATTTCAATCTTTTAATGATAATAATGATAATCCTCCTGCACTACCTCAACTTGCATATTTATTTTCTTTTCACAGATGAACCCATCTAATGAAATATGGTCATTATCAGTGTTATTTATCTTTCAGATATCTTCTCGCTCTACCTCTCTTCAATTTAAAGTTCAAAATTTGGTGTAGCTTTTGAGCTCTGGTCTTTATGATGACATGCATGAACTAAATATCATTTTATGTTGCACATATGACACTTTTCAATTTTAAATTTACACATTTTTTTAATGTGACCTTTCACACTGCAACAATAACAGGTAAAATTATCTTTGCAGTTTTTAAACCCATGCTAACAGCTTGTGCTTTGTTCCCAAGTATCGAGATTTCAGCACACAAGTTGGAGGTTGGAATTCTGACATATTCTCTAGTATAAACTCCTGTGCAGTGTACTTCCTAATTGTTATTTCATAAAATAGTGTGGTCTGACATTCCAAACAACAATTGACCAATTGACATTGCCTTACAAGTTTAGACAGTGCTAAATCGTAATCATGATATTGCTTGCTAGGTGACTGTTTTCTTCTTCAAAAATATAGTTGTGCCATTCACTTAGATACTGCTGGATGAAAATGAAACATTCAGGTTTTTTATTAAGGCTTGATATGGAATGTCTTTGGGATTTTTAGCCTCACATAACTACTTATCTACCTGTAAAACTTCTTTTCTAGAAAAGAATAACAGAATAGCCATCTTAACTTTGTGATCTTCAATTTTAATCTCGTACAAATTTCATGCCCAAGTGTTATTGATATCGAATTCATGAGTATTGTGACTTGGAGGCACCATTCTTAGTGTTACACTTTTCCATTATTAATAATTGCACACAAGTTTTTCATGATCTGTTGACTGCAAGTATTTCACTATTTACTTGAGAGTATCTCAAATGATACCAGCTGAGTAACACTGAGACAAATTAAAAACTCAACAAACAAGTTTATTAATTTGTAAAGAAATAATTAAAATAAAGTACAATTACTGATAGAGTTCACTTTACTCTTGTAAATATTTAATATATATTGTTGTTTGGGAAATAGTTTTTTCCACACACAGTAATTATGACAATATAGTCTGCATCTCTGTAAGTTTCTATTTTTAGATTTCTCTGCACACTAATATGATAAACTTTAACATGACAGCTTTATTTCCAATTTAACCAGCCTTCACCGTGAGCCACTGTTTTACTTATCTGTTCATTGGTAAATTACAAAACAGCTCAAACTTAATTCGCATTTTTCTTTTTCTCTTCCAGCTTTCTAGTTCTCTTATTTGCATAATAATGGCTTATTAACGTAATAGTAATTTCATTACTATTTAATATAGTATTCATTACTATTTAATATAGTAATACCATATGCTAATTTTCTAGAGTACAAATTATTGTAGAAGTAATTATAATAATGGACTATCTGAATTGACTACAAATTTCCAATAAACTATTTACAGTAAAGTAAATGTGGATACAGACAATATAGAAAAGGGGATAGTTATCTGTCAAAGATCTGCAGTTTTGTTTTGTCTTCTAAATTGTTATAGAACTTTTTTCAGTGACTTCTTCTGTACTTTCATTTTGAGTAATGAAGTTTTCTAGATAACAAAACATTTTCATCTTTGATATTAATTGCATGAAAATATTGTTATTAAAACTTATGATATTTTAAGGTAAATTTGATACATTTCATCCAGATATTATTTTATATTACTCAAAATTAATAGTAAACAGATTTATTAGTTTCTTTTAGATACTAATCAGCAGGCTACCTATCAAATTTTTTCCCTTAGTTGTTCACATCAGTCCTGTTTTCATTTTTAATAGTATTTCTAAAGGGTATGATATTTTTCATCTTGTATTCAAAATATGTAGTTACCAAGCATTATTATTAAACCAGTTACATATTAAAATGGATTATCTTTACACTAAAATATCACTAAAGATATTGCCATCCTGAAAATGATCTTAATTAACTGATCAGGTTATTCTAAGAAATTCGAGTATTTTAAAATAATTTTATTAATGCATTGATTTATAATGATCATTAAAATTTTATTCTTGTTTGCCTCTACACCCAAAAAACCTGCAGAGGGGAAACCAAGCCTTTAAAGATAGGGTTTTGTAATGTTTTACTTTTCATAGTCTTGTTTTCATTTTGTCTTTTATGAAGAGAGATGTTTGTCATCAAAGTAAAAATCTTTGATAAATATATGATGATGAAAAATAAATTGTTTTATTTTGTTCTAATTTGGAATAAATTTTGGTATTCCAAGGGATTGCAATTGTTTGTATTAATTTTTTACTATGAAGCTAAAGGTTTTAATGTGGTAACAATTTTGGTGAATGATGAGTTTTTTATAATTTTTGGTTTTGTTCTACTATTTTTTTTATAAAATTTTGATGAATGATGAGTTTTCTATAATCTTTTTTTCTATATGTCGGGAGGCAAACTCGCAACAACCGTCTGCAACCAACTGCTTGCTTGCAAGGCAGCTGCGCTAACAATGCTTGATAACTATTTTTTTTATAAAATAATCATTTTTGTTTTGTTCATATATCAGTGTTTTATTGTATTTTTTTTTATGAAACATTCAATATATTCCAGACATTGTTCTTATAATTCCTCTTCATAATTGGCTTGCAGTTTTTTAGGTGTTGAAGCAAAATATCTACTTAAATGGTTATTCCTTTTTATTTGGCATAAAAAATATATGCATATATTTAAAACTGAAAATCTGATTTATCCTCATCAAGAATCACATTACCTATGAATACAGACTGTGTAGAAATAGTTCTAGTTGTAAAGTAGGACCATTTTGCATTTGGTTTGTTAGATTACTTACTTCAACTTCCATTAATGAAGATTGTTTACTTTGTTAAATGCTTTGAAATAGAAATAATTATTGTGTAGAAATGTATTTATCAAAATGATCATCTGCTCTGACAGCCATTGGTGAGACTAAGATACTACTTGACCATATTAGGTCTCATAGGCAGTCAAGACTCTTGGCAGTTCAACTAGATATATCAGAAGCATTTGATACAATAAACATAAGAGTACTGCTACAATCTCTCTCAGATATAGACATTCCATCTGAGACAGTACAAATCATAGAAAATTTGCTAATCAACAGAGAGATACATATCTCACTAAATGGCATAATCATTGAGGGATTCACCCCCACATCGTCTATTTCACAAGGATTGCCTCTCAGTGCCCTGCTATTTGCGCTATATGTAAATCCACTTCTCAGGAACATAGATTTTCTACTACCCGAAGTCTTCCTTCCAAAATTGAAAAAAAAATATAAAAGCGATAGCATATATGGATGATGTACTTGTCATCCTTCCATCCAAGAAATACCTATCACATCATCAACTCCTTCTCTGACATCTCCAGCCTAAAAATCAACACCAGAAAATCATCTTCCTGGTATATCCTAACACACAAAAAAAAATAGCATCAAACTATCATGCTGATCCTCAAAAATTTTCTGGGATTTCCAATATACAAATCCCAAACAGCCATGTCGAAAAAACTACAAGATAACATAATTCAAGCAACTGAAAAAATAACAAAAATCCTGTCAAGAGTGTATCTCTCTCTACAGGGAAAAGTGGCTTTATTGAACATGGAGGTAATGAGTAGAATCGCCTACTATTTGCCTGTCATATCCACACCAAACTCCTTCATAAAAAAAATTAACAGACTATGTGCAAGGCTCTTCTGGAGGAATAAAACAGTGGCTATCAGTATAGGTAAAATACAGTACCGTCGCAAATACAATGATATGTCACTACATGCCATCCCAGCCATACTTATACAAAAGACACGCACCCTCCTACACAACCTAGGAATCAAATATGGCTACACACAAATACTAGTAGCAATACAGCCAACAGATACACCACCCCCAAAAAGAAATAGCTGGCTTTATACAAAAGCTCATAATATACAGCGCTATGTTGAAATCACAATAGAACGGCTTTAAAAAAGTAAACATCTGGGAAGCGCATCAGTTAATAAATCCAGAGCCACGCATCCAAAAAACGAAACTGGGTTTAACCAACCATAGGATAACCTCGTTATTTAAATACTGGGCTCTGGAACCCAAGTACCTTGATTTCGTAATCAAATTAAATCTTGAAGCTATGCCAACTCTATCCTTCCTTTGTCATAGACGGCATATCACAAAAGTAGATCCAATGTGCACCAGATGCCCTAGAGAAGAGGAGTTCTACAACCACATCATTACAACTTGCAATGTGCTGGAACAGTGAGACAAATAATATATAATAACATCAAGACAAACTATTACACTATAATCTCACTGCAAAAAAGCATCAAAACTAAACAATTCCCAATCATCAGATTATCAATTTTTATAACATTTTCAATCTGGTTTGTTAGGTGTAAAATGACATACACACAGCCTCACCCAGATCAAAATGCCTGTTTTACGAAAACAATGGAAAGATTAAAAATAGGGATCAACTATTGTCATCTAAATTTATTTTTGAAGAGACTTGGAAGCTATACAAACTTCCCAACCACTCAAATATACATGGATAATCACATCAATTGTCAATATCAGACAATCTTTCAAATTTCAATTGTTTAATAATTGTCTCAATTATTTTCATTCCTTTAATTATGTTGCTTTATATAAAATGAAACCTTTATTAGACCTAATAAAATTTGTTTTTAAAGTAAAAAAAAAAAAAAGATCAATGTGAAGTCAAAGATTTTATGAAGGTAAGCTTTCTTAAATGAAAGTAATTATATCATTTTTATGTTGATAAATCTTCATTATTAAATTAGTGTACTTGTAGTTTTTTTTTTTTTTAAATGGAGAGATTTCTCTACAGTGGGTATTGACTAGCTAGCATGTTTCTTTCTTGCTATTAATCTTTGTCATTTCTCTTCTTAATAACCCAATCTGGCAAGGTAATAATAGCTGGCAATTCCAGATTTAATGCTAGACAATTTAAAGTATAATTTCAAGTTGCTGTCTTTTTATTAACCAGGAGTTTGTGTAAGATGAACTCTGTTTTTGAGCTACTTATTGGGGGGGGGGGGGGAATAGTATTTACATGCATATATATATAATCATTCATTCATTTAGACTTTTTTTTTAAAAAAAGAAGGTAGTAAATTTTATGAAGTTGAGTCGAAATAAAATGAGTTATTGTTAAAATTTGATGTTCTCTTGTATTTTGTTTAATTATCACTATTATACAAATTTAATAACACAAACTCGAGTTAAATTAATGAATTATGTAATTATTGTAATTTTAAATGACACATAATATAATATTTGCTTTATAAACATGAAAAGATGAATTTACTTTTCCTTCCTACTGTTTTTAATTTTCTGTAAAAAATTGCACAAACTTAATTATCATCTTTTCTTTTGTTGCTGATTTATTACTATTTTTAACCACATGGTGGCATTAGTGGATCCACACGGGAAGGTAGTTAATGTATTGACATACTGACTATTGAGTTAAATAATAAATGAGCATTGAAAAGTGTTGCTGTTTGACATGTTTTCCAGTTGATGTGATAGATTATATGATATGAATGTTCCTGCAATAAGGAAATTAAGGAAATAATAACCAATTCATTTTTCTCACAAATTATTTGTCATAATATCTTGCTAATGTAATTTTTTTTACACACTAATTTAAAACGATTTATTATTGGAAAAAAAAAAAATCATAATTTGCAGATCTATAGTGTCACATTTTCTATTTCAAGTTTTTCCTTAAATGTATTCATTATATATTGTTTTCTCTATTTAAATTTTTATGGGTATGTTTTTATATATCAATAATATACATTGAAAGAATGCTAGTAGAGGCAGTAATTTATAAATCAAGTTCATTTATGATGCATCCATTACACTGCAGCAAAAGGAGTACTGAAAACAAAGGGATACAAAAAGTGTAACACTATAGATCAGTGGTCTTCAACCTTTTCACACCTGTGGACCGGTAAAAATAAGGCTAAGGTTCTGCGGACCAGCAAAAATAACGATAAGATTTCGCAGTCCGGCAGAAATCTATAGATAAATTTTCTTAAAGATAAGCATATTTGTTATAACTGATCAAAACAATAATGTTAAATATATAAGATAAAGTTTTTTATCTATATGGAGTTTATATAATAAAAAATTTAATTCTACTCTCCCCTCCCCCATAAACATCTGTGATAACTAGAAAAACAAATTAATTTATGAACAATTGATTAGATTTTGTTTTCATTCTGTTTTCTTTTTTTTTTAATTGGTTAAAAATGAGATGAAAAAATAAATAAAAATTGGCTATATTAATTAAAAGTTTAAACTCTTATTATTACAAACTTTTTACTGCCCGTCTAGCACGCGGACCTGCAGAAAAGTTCCGCGGCCTGGCACCGGACCGCGGACCAAGGGTTGAAGAACACTGCTATAGATAATTGAATTAGATTATTGATAAGAATCATTTGGACTAACAAAGTGTAAACATGGAGTGTAGATATATACGATGACCTCCCATTTATTAGTAATATGTTTTTTTTTTTTACTTTTCACTGATGACCTCAAAGATGCCAAGTGAACTACCATAAAAACTTTTATTCCAAATTGTAGAGTTGTTGCTGAATAAATGTATGAAATAAAAAATATATAAATATATGTATGAAATAATAATGTAAATTATTTAGAATTAACTATTGAATTAACTAAATAACTCTGGTGCCCAACTAAAATTAAATGTAATTTACTATTATTTTCTTTTATTCAATTTTAATTTAACATCATAGTTTTGAATCATCTTATATTTTATATAAATACACGTGATATTAATATCACATTTTGGGTATAATAATTAAAAATAAGATTAAGTTTAAATTCTATTTACAATTTATTTACAATTGTTATATTCAGTTAAATTTGTTATCTAAGTAGAGTTGCCTTTACATACTCAAAAAAAAAAAAGCAGTCAATTATTAGATTCATATTTAAAGCTTAAAATACATTTAAGGTTTTTGATAATCAAGATTATTGCTATTCCATATAAGAAGTATTTATATTAATGGAAGAAGTTGTCAGATATTAATATTATATACTTTATTTAATTGATTGTTGCAGAATTATGAAATCCTGTATTTTTGTCTGCTATGACTAAACCTTTTTCAACATTTGAAGCTAATAAACTATCTTTTAATATTTCAAATATACTTCATATATGTATCTTTTGGGAAGATTATATTTCTTAGCCAAATATATATTTCTCACATATCACATTATAATTCAGTAGCCATTATCATTGGAAAATATTACTTATTGTTCTTTAGTTTTCAACATTATGAACGTTGGCAAAGTAAAGGTTTATCCAATTGGGTTTATTAACTATGACTGAGTGTGCAGCAAATTAAACCAGGTTCATAGCACTCGTAGGTATCTGAGAAGTTGTAGTATTTATATTCTAGCCTGCCATGTGTGTAGTCTCACTTCCAGGGCAATATAATATTAAATATAATGGGTTAGCTCAGTTAATGATTACGTTTGGTTAAATACAAATAATTGATAAATAAAATACCCTGCATTATATTAAAACATTCTACTAGCAAAATAATGAAAAGGTTCAGTTTATAAAATAAAATAAATAAAATATTTATTATATCATGAGACTTGGAAGTGAAATACAGATGATAAGAAAGATTACATTGAGCCAATATCCCACAGGATACTACCTCAATAGCTTTCTTACGACTTTAATAAAACCTGCTCATTAAGATTAAACTAATAATTAAATCTTAATCTTTTATCTATAATAATTTAGCTCAATAAAATCTCAGGTTCATAAAATTATTCTAAGTTAATTAAAACACTGTAGTAAAACATGATAAGGAATTTTTATGTCATACTCTACTACACCTAACTAATAATGGTAATAAATAATAATAATATTCTTCATTGGATGGACTAATTTTTATGTATCTTTTCTTTACTATAATTTTATTACCATAATAATAATACGAAAATACTATAATATAATCTTTTATCTTCATATAATAGTGTAATAAATATGTGGTAGCATTTTATAATTTGAAAAATATATGTGTGGCAACGGATAGCATTTATAATTCAATGTGCTATTATAATAATCAATTTATGACCATAATATAATGTAAAATGTGATTTTTTAAATAAATAAATTTCAAGAAAATATTAGAATTCTTAAAATAATACTTTATTTATTTCTGTGCAAAAATGTTATGTTTGATTCAATTATTCTGTGTTTTTAATGCATTGTAATGGGAAAAGAAAATAGTCTGAACACACAAAATTTGAAAACAAATTTAACAAAGTTTTATTATAACAATAGAATAAAAATAACAATTTATTTACAATATTTACACTTGATATCCTAAATTTGCACCGTTATACATTTCTTATTAATTATAGTTATTTAAAACAATAGAGAATCTATTTAAGTCTTCACTCTGACTTAAAAATAATAATAATAATAATAAAACAATACAATTTTATTTATCTCTTTGTGATCAATTTTTATGATGAAATTACATTTCTTTATACTTATTTTAACATATCATATCTTTAAATATTATTTCACTATGCTTCCTTTTAAAAAAAACATCCATTGAAACATAGTACGGAAAACACAAAAAATAATAATATCGAGTATGGATCTTTTTACTAGACAATTTCGTTTTACAATGTTGAAAAATACTATATAAAATATCTACTGTTAATTTATTACTAGACTATGTGGACATTGTTGTTCACTATACTATGATTATTAAATACAATGTATCCTATTTAACATTACTCTAATACTAAATAGCTGTAATCATTGATGTATTCCTTATTATTTAAATAAATACAAAACTGTACCTATGCTTATTGTTTATATCATTTTGCTTTATAACATTATATCTTAAAAATATGCAATACTCATAAAAGAATGAAATAAAATATTTAAAAGTTATTTAACATTTCAAAGAGCAACTTTGTTTTATTTATTTTTCTTCTGAAATTTATTTTATTTTCAAAAATAAATTTAGAACATATTCTATGATTTTTTTTTCCTTTTGGGTCCGTTGGATTTTCAATTCCAACTTGCACAAACTCTACTCCTTCTTACAAGTAAAGGAACTTATCTTATTCATACGATAACATATCTTAAATTCTAAATTATTTATTATTTCTTTACAAAATATTCAATACTGTACGATGTAGTTACTTTGGAAATCGAGATAGCGAATTGATGTGTAGGCCTAGGGAAGAAAAACTAGAGTCTAACTCATAGTACATATTGAATAAAAATACAATGGCACAGTGTATCTATAAAAATAGAGGCATGACCTATTCTGCCTAATGCCCTCCACTACTAACAATGATGTCAAAGCTATTCCTTCAGCTTTATTGAAACATCAATACTTAAAGAAAATAGACACTGCCCACAATTAAATATATCACTTACAGGGCATTGTTAACTATACTGTATACTTAATAAGATTACAAAAATGCTACTCCTATTCGCCTAATACATCCTACATTTTTATCATCTCTTTGGTTTCATATTCTCCAGCTTACTCCCAAAGTCACACATTTCTTAATAGATTTATCAAATCTTACACCGACAAATGACTAACTCACATATTCAAAATAACAAAAACAAAATTCAATTGTAATTAGAACGATCTCAATAATCTACAACAAAAGTCTGCTTTACTTTCCTATTCCATTTTCTTAAACACATACAAACTAGACATATAAATACGTTGAATATCCAATAATATTAAAGTTTTTAAAAGAATCATATAACTATTCATCATCATGTTGTGTTATATTACTAATATGAAATTAAAGTATGCATATTCCCAGAAATAAATCCTAATCTCATAATTTAAAATGTGTTGTACAAATGCGTTTACATACAACTTACATTCATACTTCCATACATTATAATTCATTGGCAATCTGCAAAAAAAGAAAAAAAAATACATCATAAAATATATCAATATTCACAACTATTACCTAAGTGATATCGACTTGTCATCACTTATGATGTCTTCATGTCCATCAATTAAATAAAACATTGCATATATGAAATACATCCATACTTTTACACTTAAAATGTTAACTTATTTAAATTATCAAATTATTTTACTATAAGATTATAATATCATTAATACTAAATTAATATTCATGTTCCTATTCTTCTAATTAAAATAATATTACACTTTAAAAATTAATAAATAAGTCAAACCATAATTACGTATATCTTCAGCTGACGAATGTTTTTCTTTATAAAGTTCAAATGTTTTTATTTTTCCGCAAGAGGTTTTTTTTAAAAAAAAAGTTCTCCTAAGAGCAATTTTAAACCCCCCAACCGTTGCTAAGTTTCTATTGCTTGACAACGAACAACCGCCCAAAAACTCAACACATGCATTGTAACTCCTTCTGGCACGATGAGCGAAGTTTAAAATGAATAATAAAATAAATAAATTACGACGTCTTAAAATCATGGAAAACTAATAAAATAATCATTAATCTGTTCTGGAAAAGTTCATAGAATAATAGTTTAGGTTTTTGTTGTCCAGAACAATGATTATTAAAATAATAATAAAATCATAAGATTAAAAAATAATATCTTGAAGCTTTCATTCTAGAGAATTCTGTATCAGCTTAGTGATGCAGCATGTCCCGGTAATTTAACTATGGGTAATCCGGATAAAACTTTTGTGTAACCTTAAAATATTTCTGTAAATTCCATATTTCTGTTTACTCACATATTCCATTTCTTTATAATTTACTATTTATTATCCAATTAAAGCTGATTCCATTTTTTTGTTTAAATTATCAGTTTTTAAATAATTTTTACGAACACATATAACCTTATATAATTCAGGTTTTATAACATACGCTTTTCTAAAAATACTTTCCATTAGTTTTTACTTATGATAGTTTTTTTTGAAAATATTTACAATGTTTTTCTTCAAAAAGGATAAAACATTTATCTTCATAGCATTATATTTCCATAAAATTATTATATAACTTATCATATTACTTGTCGGTTTTAAACACTACTATCTCGCTATTATATAAAAATGTGTGTTTCACTTTTAATCTGCAAGTAGCTTTTCTGTTAAGCTTTCTGTACAATGTCCAAAATAATTCTGTGCTTACAAGAATAGTTCTCTTGGTCATTACTATTAATATTACATTAACAATTATTATTCTTATTTTTAAAATACTATTAATTAAACATGTTTCACCTATTGGCATATCCATATTTTTTACTGCGAAGTTATATTAAGTTTTGACGAGTAATCCTGGTAAAGGAAACTTTAAATTAGCAAGACATATTTTTAATAAAGTTATTAAACTATATTTATTCTACGCTCTCTTTGCAAATACTAAAAATTAATATCCTATTAGTTTGCAAATAAATTATACGAGAGCACTAAAATTGACTAAAATAAAAATTTTAAAAATTACTATCACATCGATCACCACTGACACCACTGTGCAACAGTATTTATACCCTACAAAATACCTCATTTTATTGGTGGATTTTTTACTTTTCATTTGATACCGAATTTGCATATTGCTACAGTCTTACATAATTAAATTTTTAAAAATAAAATATGACTCATTATAATTTTAAAAATATTAATTTTAAATCAATTATTATACCTTACTAAAATTAATTAAACATTTAAAATGACTTTTAAAAACAATATTTAATAAATTTATCCCACTTTTAATATTTAATTTATCTATTTTATTTTAAAACAAAATATTTAACTTTTATTAGCTGTACTTGTCTTATAATACTATTTAAAACATTTTATAACGACTGATTTAATATTTTCTTTTGTGATAGGTAAATAAATATATCCAATTTTATAATGCAATTTTGAAATATTTTTGAACTTTATTAACACAAATACTAGCAAGCATGTGTTCATGGCTATATTACACAAGACACATGACTAATAGCTGAGACAGATCGTATCCAATTTACTGTCTGAAAATAAATGATAAATTGCAACAATTATTATATTAAATATATAATACAATAATATAAAATTTGGAATAATAATTTGGAAAATATAGAATTAAATATAAGTTTTATTATCATAATTACTTTTAGAATATATGATATTAATTATAATTATTAAATATTTATAATTTTAAATATAGCATTTATTTAACTATAAGTTTAAACTATTAAAATTTAACTTTTTAAACATACTTTAAACCTTTATAGCTGCGTTATTTATTATGGCCAGCTTTTCCAACCATATGTAATTAATATGTTTAGCTTTACTTAACTGTTTTGAAGTTATTTATCATAATTTTAAGCATTACATATTTTTATTTAGCTTTAAATTGTACTTTTAAAATATTATCAATACAATATAACTATCATCCAAAGAGAACACATTCTAAATTTAAAATTTTCAGTAATGTACTGTGATGAGCTGATTCTGACCTATAGAAAAGGGCACAATATATAAATGCTAATTTTTTTAAATTAATGATTTCCATATTCCATTTTTTGGAGAGTTGTATGCTATTCTCTTTTTTATTAATGGTGTGTTTGTTGGTAACAATACCAAATTTCTTTGCATTTTTCTATCATTTCTCTCAATGCAGATCAGTTTTACATCTATTGGATTGGAAATGTGGCCAGATAGTTGTTCTTACTCCAAGCAGATGGATTTATATACAGGATTATTTCTGGTGCACTTGGGCAAGTATTTATGGTGGGATATTCTGATGGCTATATTTGCCCTAGACTTTCTATAGTTTATTAATTTACTAGTGGCATTATTGCACTCTATCTTGTACACTACCTGAGGGGTTTGATCCTGGGATATTGTTTTTTGTTATTTGGTAGTTTGTTAGGTTTAGGAAGGGTTCTCAGATATATGTTATATGAGTTGGTGCAGAACTTTTTTATTTTATATGAAAGTTTAGGTATATATGCTATGGTATACTTATCCATGGTTTGTTATCAGCTGGAAGTTGTTCTGCTTGCCTTATTTTATTGTAAAATTTCTTAGTTTTTACTAAAGTATATTGCAATATACTATTTTGACTAAATCATTCATATAAATTTCAGTATTGACTTTCCAATCTGCTTTATATTTGCATAGTTTTAGATTTCTATATAAAAAAACTTTTTATCCTGGTGAGTTTGTGTGTCATAAGCATGAGAGAAGGGGGGAATAGTGCTATGATTTGCCCATAAGATGAGTAATATGTAGCTTAACTATCTACAGCCGAAGAAAAAATTATTCCTAAATATCTAAACAAAGACCCTAATATAATTTATAAGCACTTATATCGAGGATGTATAGATATGTGTGCCTGCTGAAGGCATTGTAAAATGTGAAGAATTAATGCAAAAAACTGAACTCCAATGGACAATTGAGCACGAAAATACCTCTGGTGGATAGACGTTTTTAGACTTACATCTTCAATGAAACAAAAATGTATTAGAATTCAGAATGATCATAAAGCCAATAGAAATTTGAGGTGCTATTCCCCCACCTTTTCTCATCCCTATGACATAAAAACTTACTGGGATAAAAATTTAGAAATCTAAAACTATGCAAATATGAAGTAAATTGTAAAGCTAATATTGAAATTTATATAAATGATTTAGTCAAAATAAAGTATTGTAGTAATATTTTAAGAAAAACTATTAAAAAATTTTCTAATAAAATAAGGCCTGATAACAAACCATGTATAAGTATACTGTATGTACCTAGACTTTCACATAAAATAAAAAAAATCTGCACAAACGTAAGTCTGAGAACCTTTCCTAATTTTAACAGACTACTAAATAACATAAAAGACAAAATATCCCGGAATTAAACCCCTCGGGTAGTGTACAAGATTGGGTGCAGTAACGCCACTTGTAAAGCAGTATACTGTGGGGAGTTTAGGGCAAATATAGCCACCAGGATCTCCCAACATAAATACTTGTACTCGCATACCAAAAATAAACCTGAATATAAATCTATCTTTTTGGAGCATGAACTATCTGGCCACATTTTCAATCCAATAAATGTAAAAATGATCTACATTGACAGAGATGATAGAAAACGCAAAGTCAAAGAAGCTTGGTTATCACTAACAATAACCACACCATTAATAAAAAAGTGAATAGTGTACAATTCTCAATAAAATGCAATATGTAAATCATTAATTTAAATAAATTAGCATTCATATATAAATACTACCGACATTCCCAGATTAGGGTGCTATGAGGCTAACTTGGGTGAAAATGTGCTCAGCCGCAACTTATAAATCAAACTAAATAATCCTATTCTTCGCCAATGTTTGTAATGTTGAAAACCATCACGCATATAAAATCTCTCAATTTTACACTACAAATATTTAAATTTCTATCTTTTCTCTCCTCCTTTTTTTATATACTAAATAATTTAATCTCTAGAAAAAACTATTATAAATTATTATTACATGTATATTATGCTAGGATAGAAATTGTTTGCTTATCTTTTTAGACAATATCATATAAACTAGTATTAGTATGCTAAGATATCTTTGCAATTATATATAATTATACTTAATATGAATTTCTTAAAAAGGTTTGGCATGAGGAAGAGGAATTTAAAGATTTAGTTATTAAAAAAAAAAGTAAATTTTGCTGTCTGAAAATTGCCTTGGAGACAAAAATGAGATATTTTTATTATTTTACATTAGAAGTTTAGAAGAGAGAGAGATGAAAAAAAGGATAATAATATTGCAAAAACATGTAAAAAGAGTCAATCAATTATTAAATGAATTTTTCATGGAAATTTATTTTTTCCTGCAGTCTATAAGAGCCAAAATTTCAGATTTAACATCATGTATCCTTTTAAACAGTAATACTGTATTAAAAAAAAATAATAATGGGATTTAATTTAAATTTCAGTATTAAAATTAAAGGAGACTTCATTGGAGTAAACGTTTTTGCCATAATCAAGAACATAAAAGTAAAATGGTAAATATATGTGAGTAAATGTTTCCACCATAAATTAAAGAAAATAAAAAGTAACAGTTTATTGTTTAGTGATTATTTTCTTGAAGTTCTGTTTAATTGAATTTATTAATTCACAATATGTTTGAAAATCTCATAAGAAAGAAATTGTCTTTACAGTCTATTTTATATTTTGCCTCTAAAATGAAAGGCTGTCTGAGTCCAAAGAAAATAATAATTACAATTAAAATAATAATAAAAAGTACGAATTATGTTAAGAGAATGATAAAGAGTTTTATATCCTGTATTGTAAATTATATTTATTCTTTTTTTCTTTTTTTTGGTAAAAAATGTATTATTATAATTTGAAAATTAATAAGATTATTGCATTTACAGAGTTGGTCTAGAATTTGAACACACACTATGATACTAAAATCAGCTAATAATGATATAAGAAAATATAATTGCAAATTGATAAGAAAAGTTGTAGAAAGGAATCAAAGTCTCATAATTATGAAACATCTTGATATTAAAAGAATAATTGCTTGAACAATAGAAAGAAAAAATGCAACAATTACTAAAAAGAAAAGTTACATGAAATGTGTGGAAAAGTTCTATAAAAAATTATATAATAGTAAAGAACAAGAAACAAAGTATCCCAATAATTACTACATCTGAATTATCAATTATTTTAAATGAAAATGTGAGACATGCAATTAAACCTATGAAGAAGGGAACAGCATTGGTAAATGATGGAATTATTATTAATATTTTAAAAAAAGTAGATGAAAAAATAGAAGAGTTATTTGGCAAAACTATATATCAAATATGTAAATGATAAAGGTGTATTAGGTGATTTAAAGAATACAATAGAAATATTAATGTTTAAAAAATGTGATAAGGAAGACATTAGAAACTACAAATCTGTCTTATATCTGTTCTTTATAGAATCTTTATCAAGATTATTACAAGTTATCTACGGTGAACTTTGGATTTTAATTGACCAAATGAACAAAGCTGAATTAAAAGTGATTTTTGCATAGTGGATCATATTTTAATATTGAGAAAAGTTATATAATGGAGTAATGAATATGAGTTAGGTACATTGACACTTTGGATTCATAGATTATGAAAAGACATTTGATTCTTTAAGCGTTCCCATAGTGAATTAAGGTTTGAACCATCATGATATAAATCCAAGATATTGTAATATTCTTCAGAATATTTATCAAAATGCAACAGTAGTAGTTAAATTACATCACAATACTAAGATGATAAACTTTGATAGGGATGTGCAAAAGTGTGATTCCATATCTCACAACTTTTTACAGTGGTTTTGAAGATGTATTTTGTGGACTAAATAGAAGCCAAGGGAATAAAAGTAAGTAGAGATTATTTAATTCATATAGATTTTGCAGATGATGTACTTGTTTTTGCAAATAATGTTTTATAGCTTCAGGAAATGCAAGAGTTATCAGTTGAAAATAAGAAACTAGGGCTAGAGGTAAATGCTAAAAATTCTAAAATACTGATCAGTGGCTTTTCTTAAAAGAAGAAAATAAAGATTGATAATTATGAATTGAAAAGAAATAATTATAAATACTTAGTCTGATTATTAATACTGATGGAAACTTAATGAATGAAATTAATTATAAAATTAAATTAAGATGGAATGCTTTTTGTAGAAATAATTTAGTATTAAAAGGAAATATGCTTATGGATTTTAAAAAGAAGTTTTTAAAAGATATATTTACTTGTTTTTGGATCTGAGACATAGACACTTAACAAAATATTAATACAGAGATTTCAAATTACTCACAAAATATGAAGAGATATAGATTAAGAATAATAATAAGAAATGGACAATGAAATTTCCAGATGAGGGAACAAACAAATATTATTGATATCATTGAAAAAATTAAGACTGCAGTTTCTCTTCTACAATGATGAAGGGTGGTTATTCTCTGATATATATTCTGTAGGATATTAAGTTTAAACCCTATATTACAAATCCCAAAAACCTCAGGAGGAAAGTGGGAGAAAATTTTTTTTCTCTTTCTATTCAACTGATTTTATTAGTGAAGGAAGATAATATATATGTCTTTGAATAGTTTGATACTTATATTTAAGAATTAAAAGTTTTAAAGCACATATAAATAGTTGTCTGTAGACATAAACTCTATAGGATATTATTTTTCTAAGTCTACTTATTAACTTTCTATATTTAATGTATATCTAACAAATTATAATGTTCTTTCTTTGTTAACAGTATTTTAATATTTTGTTATCACTAATTTATTCCATGACTTTAATACTAATAGTGTTAATAATCTATAGCTTTCAAATCTTTTAGATTATTTTTGATAGGCAGTTTTTTGACAGTTATATGAGTAGAGATATGTATATGTGTATGTACAAACACTAAAGCACAAACATTTACAAATATATTAAAAGAGTTTTTAAATAATTTTGTATTTTTTGTGTAAAAAGTTGTTTTTCTTATATATTATTTAAGTCCAGTTTTCTTATTTATTTGAAAGGGTTAAGAAAGGTTTCACACTAATGTCAAAGTTGAGAGAGAGGAGAGAGGGAGGGAGGGAGAGGGCGCACGCGCTAAGGTCAACAATGTGAGGAATTTAGGGGGGGGTGAGAACAATGACTCATTAATAAGCTATTAAAATTACCAAAATACCCAGATCGCTTGAATCACACCAAATAATAGATTTTGAAAAAATATAGAGATAAGAGAAACGATTATATCGCAGCTGCACTAATAAAGTATAATTTATTGATAGCTGAGTGTGTGAGGTCATCAGGAGGCAAGCACATATATAGTCTGAAAAATAAGATAGTTGGACAGAATAAGTCTTATTTCCTCTTAGAAGCCACACACCATTATTTTTATATTTGAAGGTTTCTTCAGCCACATGGAGGGGTAGAAAAGATATTTTGTTGAACAGTCATAATGGCCGATCCCAAAGAACTCAACTCTATGCATATCAAAAGAGTTAAAATCTAAAATGGAAATAGCGAATAGCATTCTATGGCTGATCTCCAAAGTCTGAAGAAGACTTCTGAGCTTTGTTATTGCTTTACCTATGCCATTGCTGAATTCAAATAAAAGCACGAAGTAAAAATGCTGAATTTTATACTAAAAGCAGAAAATATCCATTTGTCTATAGAAATAATCATACCCAGAGCAGAAGAAATGAAGAAACCATCCCAGTGTTAAAATGGTCCCTAAAGAAACACACTTTATCTCACAGCATCATCATCATCACAGTAAAGCAGGAGAATTGCAAGCCCAAGCCAAAAATATAACTTTTCTAGTAACAAGTGCTAATACTCGTTTTTGAATAACAATATGTGGCAGAATTAAAATTCTTAACCTTGAACAAGATGACTTTCAAATGAAATTCACTAGACTCATTGAAATGGTCTCTCCATCGAAAATAAAAAGAACTTTGTAATATCAATTTTAATTTTGTTTTTCAATGACTATTAACAAATCTTTTTTAAATAAATCCATTTGTCTCTCACTTTATGTATTAAAAGTAATAATGATAATTAGAAAAGGTTTTTCAATAATGATAAATATTGATTTTATCAATATGTTATGTTTTATTCGATTGTCAATACATATCAGCAATTTATATGTGTAGTTTTTTGTTTGTTAAATGTCTTTATTGTGTATTAATTCATGTATCATGAAAATTTGTTTATTCATATTATATGTAAAGATTAAATGCATATTTTATTGATAATGGGAAGTAACATATTCACACACCTATTGCTACAAATCTGCCTACATGAATACGTGTTGAGTATATATGTGCAAATCGATAAAGGTAGAAATTTAGCATCATGAAAGATGGATTCTAAAGTTGTTAGTAACCCAGATTAATGGAAATTGAGATAAATAATTTGAAACCGATTGTATGTTATATGAAATGTACGTGTATGTGTGCATGTATCGAGTGTTTATTTCAAAATTAAAATGTTTCTGTGATATTTGTATTCATCCACTAGTGGTATGAACTACACAGATCGTGCTCTATAATATTAACGATTGAGTTTAAGTTTCATTATGGTGAGGGGGGGATGACTTTTGGTTATTATTATTATCACTTGAATGTAACTAATTTTATTATTAATTATATAAATTTTTCTGTTTGTATATTGATGATTAACCACTAATAAATTTTAATTTGTTTTCATTAAAAGAAGTTTATATATTCCTTAGAGTTAATCATTGTCTTGTGAGGTTAGTTTGGTCATCATCATCACTGATGGGTGTCAATCATTAAAACATAGTTTAAATATAATAATATTTTGGTAAATAATTATACATTGATAAAAGATAAGATTTGTGTTGTGAGTTAGGTTATCATCATCTTATTAATTAATAAATAGTCTAAATAAATATATTAAATGGTCATATATAAACAATGGTTCTTACTGTGTTTGTGTGTTATTTGTGAGCCATCGTAAGACATAATGACTACTTTCGAAGATCATTCAAGATTTAGTGAATTGCCATCGATAATATATAATATTAAATATGAGCTAGTAAAATCTTATAATATTATTAAATATGAGCTTGAAAGATTTATAATGGTAAACTATTATCTACATAAGAAGTTGTCTTAGAGTTTACACAAGAATTTACCATTAATACAAGTGCAAGTAATATTGTTATGAAATGGAAAAGTCTACACACTGTTATAAATAATGTACCAATTGAGGTTCAAACCAGGTTTGATTATAAGTAGCCTAGTGGCGCCCAGATTAGCAGATACATATGAAAGAAAGGAATAGATTGTAAGTTAGTTGCAGGGTGGTTCGTCCTATTGGGGTATAAAACTGCTTACATGGTTATTGGTAATTATCTAAAATCATTGATCTTTTGTGAATGACTGCCCCAATAACATTAGTAAGGAAATGGATGTTGTGTAGATCAATTTCATATTCAGTTATAAAGGACAGCCAAATCTGTGGGCTATTAAATAAAAGCATGGCAGTACATAGTATATAGATTTTGTACATTCAGATATGTCAGTTGCAGAAAAGGCAATCCAATAAATACTTATTATCTACTAGATTAAAAAAAAGGACAAAGAATTTAAGTTTTTTTTTTTTTTTTAAAATAACTTGTTATAATATTTATTAAATGTATATATATATACAAGAATAAATGGAAGTCCATTAAAAAATAGATAGAAAAACAAATTATTTATTATAGATTACAAATTGTAACAAAGAACTTATCCCAAATAAAATGGTTTAACCACAATTATTAATTAAACTAGCAGATATATTTAATTTGTATTGTTCTCACTATTGGAGAATAAACTCATGGAATCGGAAAATATATTTTATATGAATTTTCTGCAACTCTAGTGATTATTTTCCTGAAGGCTTTACAAATAATTTAGACCAGGTGCCTGTACAGAATTTCCCTAAATTCACTTTTACATGTTAGGAGTCTAATTTCTTATCCTGGAATGCATTCTTTATTGCCAATAAATTATTCCTTTACTCTGTAATCAGGAAGTCAGATTTTTACAAAAATTATGTTATATTTATAAATTATATAAGTATATTGCAATACAGAAACATATATATAAAACATTTTGCTCAACATATATGCATATATATTTAGCAATTTCTCTTCCTCTTATTTTGGAGAAACTGCTCTTACATATTTTTTTAAATATTTTGGAATCCAGTGTTTTCTTTTGCTTTTATGAGTGTGACTCTTGAAAACAATATCTGCTAGATTCACAGCTTTGTCTTTTCCATTATTTCATTTGTTTTTCCTGGGATTTGTTTAAATGTTTGGCACCCTATTATTTCTTTTTTACTGCCTGCTTGGGTTTCTTTTCAAACCATCTGCTACACTTATTTTTATCAAGTCATCATTTGATTTCAAACTACAATGATTAATATGTTTTTTCACTTTATTTCCATCAGCCATTATTATCTCAATAATTTGAACAAATTATTTAACACTTTCTTTGATCTTTTTTATTTTTTTGAAAAATGTTTTTAAAATAGAATTTTATTATCTACTACAAATATCTTTTGTTTTGCAATAGTTTTCTTGAAGTTTTCTTTACTAGAAAAGAAGTATGCTTAGTTTAGTTTTAAGATTTTTTTTGAGTAATAATTGAACAGGTGATTTTCCTGTTACAACAGCTAGGTTTGAATTTGTTGTAGTAAGTATTAATCACTGTTTCTTGAAAATTAGTTGTTTTAATTTTATTTAGTGTTTGTTTTAATATTTCAACTGTATTTTTCACCAAACCATTTGACTCTGGATGGTATGAAGTATAAGAATATATTTAATCCTTCATTCAACTAAATATTTACAAAGTTTTTTTGAGAAATAAAGCCAGAATGATTATCAGATATGATAGTCTCTGGTAAACCTACATATGAGAAAATTTCTGTTTGTTTTCTGCATCTATTGTTTACAATTCTACATTCTACCCACTAAGAATATGTATCTAAGACAACTAGAAAAATGTAACCTATAAAAAGTTTGGCTAATATGAATTTACTAAATTGCCATAGGTCATGTTATAAAACTTTTTTGAGTAGCTTAAGTATGGATTAGCATGGTTAACATTTTTAATGAAGTTCTTGCTTTCATTATTAATATTATTCATCCTTCGTGCTAATGCTTTAAGCTCTGACAATTTCTGGATGGCTGTCATGAAGTGGTTCTTTATCTAATTGGCTATAATTTCTTTCAGAACTAATAGTGACCTAGATGTATATGCTATTGGCCTTTGTCTGTTACATGTTGGGTATATTAGAGCAGCACCTATGTCTTATTCAGAAGCATCCGTAATAAGTATGACATCGATATCGCTATTGTAGTGAATGAGTAACTGTCTCAATGTTAACAGAGCTTTAGTTTAAATGCTTTTTCAATGGCTTTTGATCTATGTTCAAGTTTGATTTTTCTTTAATAAATCAGGATAGTTTACTAAACCCCAAAAACTTGTAGCTGTTTGATGCTTTTCAACCTTGAACTGTTATGAATGGCTTGTACTTTTTACCTGTCTTGAGAAAATTTAGTTTTTGGGTATTCCAAATGCATTTCTTTTCATTAAACTATAGTCCAAAAATCTCTAGTCTCTGACAGACTTTGTTCATATGTTCACTAAGGGATATCTGAATTTGCAGTGATAAAAATATCAAAATACAAGATAAAGCTATTAAATTTCTGGAATAGGTTATTTATTTTTGCTTAAAAATATTTGGTGCCATTGTTATACCAAAAGCTAGATGATTACAATAGAATAGATTGACATGCATTGTTATAGTTAATAGTTTTGGCAATCTTTCACATTCTGAAATCTGATGAAATGCAGCTATTAAATCTAATTTTGAAAAATGTGACAATGTTTATTACAATGTAAATATTTCTTCAGAGTTTAGTACTAGATAGCCACTTTTATTTAAGTTTTTTTATTTATAGTGAATCGATAGCGACAACAAATTCTCAAATGTTTCATCTGGCTTTGCAATTACAATTATAGGTGTGGACCTAGTCAGACTTCAATACATGTTATATATATATATATATATATATATATACATATAATACCCTTCTGAACTAGTTCATTTAGAGCTTCTTTAATTTTCTCCTTCTGGACAAATGGTACTTTTCGAGCTTTGCAAATGACAGTTTTTGCGTATTCCTTCAGATTAATTTCAACAAGTTTAGTTTCCATTACACCCTGTTTCACTTAAAATAAACCTGGGAATCTGCATTTGTGTTCAGTATTAATTTTTTTAGCTACAGTAATTTTAATACCTAGTTCTCCAAACTATTGTTGACCTATAATAGAGTTGATTTTTCCTGATCTATATATAATGGTAGGGTCTTAAATTTTTTTCCTAGGACTTTTACTTTATTTCTGTTTCTATCTTGTGCTTGTAAACAATATTTTTTAATTTGCAGAACCATTTTAATGTTTTTTTTTATTAAATTATTCCTGTCTTTGCTGGACATTAATGGTATGTCCAAGCTGCTGTCAATCTCCATAGAAATTTTTTTCTTCATAAATTTGGTCAGGAAACATTATTTGCTTAATGATATCTATTTTAGTTTTTTTTTAAATTTGAGATTTAACTTTAATTTTTAGCTGTGTGACTTGCTGCATACTTTTTTCTGATCTTGTAGAATTTCAATAAGTATTTGCTACATATCCTTTCAAGCTGCAGTTTGTGTACTCTTCACTTTTTAATATACAATTACATGCTAAATGGTGCTACTTTTTCCACAGTGGAAACATAATTTTTTTCTTCTATGGTTTTATTTTATTTAAATTATTCATATATCACTCTTCAGTTGTTGTTTTTTTTTGGATAGCAATGTATTAAACTTATGTTTTGAAATTCTTTAGATTTCTCTAACACTATTTCATAATCTATCCCTCTTAATTGCATCTTATATATTAGGTATTCCTCTGATAACAATTATTGTCTCAATTGTTCATCTGACATTCACTATAAAAACTGTTCCAAAAGTGCCTCATTTATAAAATTTGCTATATATGCAGTTCCTGGCTAAGTTTCTCAGTGCTACATTACTCATGCAATTTTTTCTCCTGGAGCGTATAATTTCTATGCCTAAAATAAAGTTGAACTATATACCTTGATGTCAAAGAATTGAAATACGCACCCAACTTAAAAAATTATTTCATCGTAAGAAATTTTTTTTTGCTTAACCGCTCCACATAAATGATTAACAATTTCAATTACCCTTTGGCCTGCAAAACATAGTAACCTTTAATATTTTCATTTTACTTTCTTTGACTTTATTCATAAAAAAGTTTTTTTCTATGTGTTGCATAAAGAGAGGTCACCTAGCTATCTGCATCTTCAACGTTAAATTTGCTAATAATAGCTTGCAACATTTTAAATTACTGCAAATTTTACTTCACTAAATTAAACATTTTTATGGCTGATACAGGAATCTCTCTGACTGCATCAGCTTATTAATTATATAGGGTTGACCTCTTATCATAAACTGTGTATGAATCCAGTCATGTCGATTGCCCTAGATTGAAGTGTATATTTTTTGTAATGTAATTCTCTGATATATATATGGCCAATATGCCAGTTGCAGAAAAGGTAAGCAGTAAAAATAAAAAAAGATGAACATAATTTTTTCTTGAAATAATGTATAATATTTATTATATATATACAAGAATAGGTGCAAGTCTATTAAAGATAGGAAGAATAAATTAAAATTGCAAATTATTACAGAATGTAACAAATGTCTTATCAGGACTATAATTATTTGGCCATAATGATTCATTTTTAATTAAACTAGTAGACATTAATTTTGTATTCTTTGCTCCTAGTATTGGGGAACAAATTTCTAAGCTCAGAGAATACGTTTTATACGAATTATCTACAACGTTAGTGATATTTGCTCAAAGGCTTTTCAAATAATAATTTAGACCAGGATGATCTATCTGTTCAGTTTCTCTGAATTTGCTTTTACATATCAGAAAGTGAATTTCTCTTCAGGTTTATGCTTTTGATTACCAATAGATGATTCCCTTAATCTGTAATCAAGAAGTCAATAATATATATTTTTTCTTTTTAAACTAAGAAAGCATTTTACATTTATTAACTCCACCCTACTTATATTAGCATTTGACTGACAGAAACGCAAAATAATAATTATTTTACTGGTATTTTCCTTATAATTTAATTTTAAACAATATTAATTAACATTTAATAAATTCTGCAGTTTTTATAAAAATTAGTATCAGTTATATATATATAACAAAAATATATTGTGATACAAAAATATATTGCGATACATACTTTTTGAATAAAAGAGAATCGTTTTATGCTTTATCAAAGAAGTGACTGCTGAAGCGATTTAACTCTCATTTGCATATTAGCCTATATTATTTTATACATTTGCATATTAGTATACTGTTTTGGAAATTGTATTGTTCTTGATAATGAAGGGTAAGCCTTCGAAAACGTTTGGATAATTTATAATTTGTTGATATTTATATATATATATCATATTTTGTCGTTTGAGATATATTTTGAATTAATGTGTGTATTTATTTTAGCGGATTTAAATTTTACTTTAGTTGTAATAGTATATTGGACAACTTTTTCAAATACTGTACAAACAATTGTTAGTAATAACATACAAATTAGTAGATAACACATGTAAGAAGACAACACAGATTAGTACATATACATACAATATAAATATGTATATTGGGGATTATCTATCTTTTTTTCTTTTTTGCATGTATGTGGTCATATGTGTCAGTTGTGTGAGATGGAATGGAGGATGAATATAATCCTAAATTCAAATCCCTTTATTTAATATACTATATATATATATACACACACAGCAGCAGCAATTGAAATGGAGTTAGCTTGGATATATTACTAAAAGAGAGATAATAGATGAATTATTGAAGTTTCAAATTAGATCTCAGGGGATTATAAAAGTTCTATAAAGAAACCACATATGAGGTAAATAGATTTAAAAGAATGTTTCTGTAGTGGATTAGTAATGATTGAAAATGATGATTTTTGATAAAAGTAGAATGGGCAATAAATAAATACATGATTACAAATAGAATAGATTATGAAATATATAGGGGGGGGGCAAAAGAATGAATGAGTATAGATTGTATATAAGCTAGTAAATAAAATAGATAACAGGCAAAAAGTTAACACCCTGTGTTAATATAAAGTGAGTGATCTATTAAAGTTTGTCCTTCATCTCTTGACATGGATATCTCTTTGTATTTTACATCTACTTAAAACTATTTTCCTAAATCTAATTACCATTAAGTAATAAATGATAAAATTGACTGTTTTTAAAATATGTTATGTATGGATATTTTTGAGATATGTTAACTTTAGGTTAAATCACAGATTAAATGTATATTTTTACTTCAAAATAACATCTTGCTGTAAATTCTGATGTTTATTTATTATCTTAATTTTTTGTATTAATCGTTATTAGTAAATACAATTTATCAAAATTATGATATTGAATAGTTTCTTTTACTGATAATGAACTTAACATGCCTAAATAGTTCAAATGAGAAAAGCCTTCTACTTTTCATGTTCATAATTTATATTTGCCTTCTATTCCATTACACTATAGATATATTAAAACAAGATTTGGGAAATATCACACGATAATCCTAGATGGGGGGGGGGGATTTTTCATAATGTGCAAACATGGATTAGATAGATCCACTAACCTAGAAAAATTCTTTGCATATGTCATCTGTTGATTTAAGGTTAATATATTCATAGGAACTATTGTGATGATTTTATAAATATATAAAAGCAAATTATGTGTATGTTTGTTTGTTTTTAACCTTTTGTTTTTCTATCAGTTTAATCAATCAAGAGAAGTAAAGCTGATAAAATATTTATAAACATTCTCATTTATAACATTTTTGCCAATTAATAGAATATAAGTATTGAATGGAGTTATCAGATGAAAGTAGGACTAAAGGTAAATGTTAAAAAGACTAAAGTAATGTTTAATGGATTTTGTCAAAATATGAAAATAAAGATTGATTATGATGAGTTAGAAGAAGTTGACAATTACAAATACCTTGCTCAGATTATTAATACAGAAACATAATGAAGGAAATTAATCATAGAATTAAACTTGGTTGGAGTGCTTTTGGTAGAAATAACTTGATACTAAAAGAAAATATGACTATGTGTTTGAAAATGAAGATTTTTAATAAATGTATTTTATCAATTCTGACTTATGAGTCTGAGATTTGGACACTTAATAGAAGAGCAATACAGAGATTTCAGACCACTCAAAGAAGAATGGAGAGATGCATGTTGGGAGTTACTAGAAGAGATTGAAATTGTAATATATGGGTAAGAAAACAAACAGGTGTTACTGACCTTATTGAAGAAATTAAAAGACTGAAGTGGAGTTGGGCTGGACATATTGCTAAAAGAGATGATAATAGATGGACAATTGAAATATTAAAGTGGATTCCAAGAGATTTAAAAGACCCAGAAAGAGACCACATGTGAGATGGATGGATGAAATAAGAAAGTGTGCAGAGGTGATGTGGAGAAGAGAGGCTAAAGATCGGAGATGGATTGAACTTAGAGTGATCTTCATCCTGCAGTGGATTAATAATGGTTAATGATGACGATGATGAAGTATGGAATACGGTCTTTCCATTTCACTTCATTTTATATTGCCTTGTCTTTTTTTAAAAAAAAAACAATTTCAGCTTCTTTTGTAGTATATAAATCATACTTTTCTAATATTGCTAATATTTAGATACTGTTAAAAATGGAGGTATGATGTGTATCTAAAAATGTGACGATAAGATTTGATTGACTAAAAGTATTTTTGTTTTTTGCAAAACTAACATTAACACTTAAGCTTCTGAGTTTAAAAAATGTACAGAACTTCATAATATTCCATACACATACAGTTTTTGTGCCTTTTTAAAAAAATTACAATCTCTTGCCCGACTAACTCTTGTCATTTTATCCTCTAACACATACAATTTATTTTATTTTATTTTAACTTTACAATACTATTATGTTATAGAACTTTAACTGTTTACTGTATTTATTTTATTAGTAAAATATTATTCACCATTATATTGATAGTCAAATGTTAGAGTAAATGTTTTTTAAGCTTTGTTTTTTAGATTGGTTTTTTTGTTTATTTTCCCTGAGAATCATCATGGATAAAAATGTTTTGATTTTACATAATTCTATTTAGACATTTTTTTGGCTCGAGTTTTTATATTGCAAAATCTTTTTTTAAAACATGTTTTTGTTCTTTTAAACTTTGTGTTTATATAAAAAAGTATTTTAAGGTCACATTTGTACCATTACAGCAGACAATTTCTATATTTTTTATTACTATATCTGGAAAACAGATGTTTTTCCCCTGTCAATAAACATAAGATTATATTTATGGAGAACATTTTAAAAGTAATATTTTAATGTTAATCAATTTCACTAATTATTTTTTTTTACAGAAAATTCTTAATAAATATTATAAGGATGTAGGGATGTCTTTTAATGTTGCTTGAATTTCTGGAAATAAAAGGGTTAACCTACAATAAGATTTGAATTGTTGACTGCATAATAGATCTACTTTTTTGAAGAGCGTAATTTGTCTTAACACCTATATGTCATTTTGTGAATAAAGTTAAATAATGAAAATGTTTAATATGACATATGTATAAATTTTAGTTACTATGTAAAATATACCTAAATAATGTAAGAAATATATATACTAATCTAGATTTGGAGTTGATGCGGCCACAGTGACTGATTTAGAATATTGCTTCATTAGATATAGCAGATTTTTCCATATTGATTGTATGTTTTAGTTTTATAACATGGTATGAAGCATTATTGAATATTTGATTTCTTGGTTAATTTTGACCAGAGTGGAAGTTATTATTACATGTATTTTATTAGATCATTCAGCATTACAAAGAATGAATTTTACTTTTTTTTTTTATGTATGTATATTGTAATAATATGCTTTCTCTGCAAATGAATGGTTTATAGAGGTCTCTTTTGGAATATCTATCTATTAGTATATATTTATTCAAATATTTTTACACATAAAATTTTTATTCCTAGTGTTTTTTACCAAACTTTTAACTTTTGGAGTAGTATAATTTTTTCCAGTATAGCTTCCTACATTAAAACAAAAAATAATTATAATCGGATATACATTTGAAAGTTTTGTTCATATTTGTTACTTACACATTAAATATGTAAAAATTGAAATTATTATTGAGAATATTATGTTAATTAAAAATTTATCACCATTATTCATAATAGCATTTACGTTTTTAATGTTAAGTTTATCTTTCTTAAAGACAAAAAGTATTTTATTACGTATTTTTAATATAGTTTTCAATCTTTAATAGTATTGTTTATATATGATCAATCTTTTCTAATAACTTTAGGAATAAAGTTCAAAAATTGATTAATTAAACCAATATTAATAATCATAAAATGTAAACTTATATAATATAAATTCAATTTGTCACTTAAATATTGCAAATTAACTAGTATTTTTATGTTTTTATGATATAAAAGGTGTATTAAAATATATCTGTAGTTTTAAATATTAAAGAACTAGAACTATCACCAATGATATTTAAGTGTTATTGCTTGGCCAGGTGCTTTGCTACCTATTTGTTCAATTCATTTTTGGTTAGAGATTTTTACATCCATACATACTTACACATACACATTATTATTTAATATTGGTTTTTTTTTTTTAATCAAGCTAATTTATTTAATGTATCTCTGGATTCACATCTCAGTTGTCTCCTATCTTTATTATTTTTGATTCTTATAGCAAATTTCCAATCCATAATAGGCTATATACCTAAATCTTCAATATTTTTCTTCAGATTTATTAACAATAATTCAGTATTGCTGTATTTGTTTATTGAAAAATATTCTTGACTATAGGTCAGTCAGTATCTTTAATCAAAATATTTTTAGCTCATCTTTTACTATTTTTTTTTGCATAAAAATGTTGATCTTGGAGAAAATAGACATCTATTTTTTATTAATTATAATTTGTTCTATTATCCTTTTATTGAGTTTTCAACTTTCCCCCATTCTATAAGGTTATTGTGTCTACATAGCTACATAAAAGTAATTAGATAGTTGGCAGCATGTTCCTCAGGTTTAGTTTATGGTTATTTAATTAGTAGAGGAAATAATATTTAATTTTCCCATTTATATTTTTTTATTATAAGAATGGATCTTCAATTAACTAAATATTTTAAGCCCCAATATGATAGTATGAAAATTCTCAAACATTGAATTTGTTAAATAATAATATGATTTTAATATGTGAATATTTTAATGAGTTATAAATGATTGTAGAGAGGAGAGAAATATATAAAATAATGTTAACATGTTGCTTTTTTCTTGCTCATTCTTCAGTAATTATAATTAATTAGTAGTTTTAATTTAAACTATAAAAATGTACTAAGAGAAAAATAATTATCTTGTTTGTAAATTATTTAATAGATATTAATTTTTTTTTAAAAGAGAGAGAAAGTTTCATTTTTATTAGTATTTTTAAAACAAAAAAAAAATAAGAATAAGATTTTACTGTTTCTGGTAAATTTTATTTTTAATTAATCAGACTTGTTTTTTTTCTCTCAGTGCAAAAAAATCAAACTAATTATTTTGTTTTTTTTTTTGCAAGAAAATTTTTTTAATCAGAAAGAAATACTAAGAAGTTTATGATGTTAATTTAAGTTCTTGACTTGCTTTTCAATGTCATTGTTTAAGGAGGAAAATAGCTTAACAATTATATATATAAAAATTTAGTTAATTGGTTGTTATAAAAACTATCATGTTGGAGACAGATTGTGATTGGCTTGTAGGCAAGATTATTCTAGAAAAAATAATAGGGATGTGAATACATCAGAAGATCCAAATGTCTGGTAAGAAGTAAGATTGCTCACTTAGCTGTTGAAGAATGAGCAGTCAAGTCTTAATCCAACTGATAAAGAAGCAAGAAGCAAAATTTTACCAAGCTGTTGCATAGTATAGTAAGATGAGTTTAGTCATAAAATGATTTCTACAATGAAAACCATGTGCTAAATTCAGCTAAAAGCTAGACATTTTCCTCCAGGTAACTTGCCTTCACTGAAATAAAAGTGTAAAGAAGTTACTCCTAAACTATTTTACAATCCCACCTTTAACCAAGAACATGAGTTTTTGTCAGTATTAGTTTCACCTGGAAATTTTCATGGAAAGTAACAGATGAAATTTGTTATAATTTAACCTGGAATTACTGCAAACCAAGAAAAGGACAAATTAATCATGTAAGGAGAAACTCATTTGGAAAAAAAACTGGAAATTGTAATTGGAAAGGATTCCACAGAAAATAAAACCATAGTTAAAAGGTTTTTTTTGTGTGTGCACAATTTTCATGTATAATAAAGAAAAGAGATTTTTTGTTGTAAGAATTGATAATTTTAAATATTTTTAAGTTAATATTTTTAAATTGTGAAACTTTTTTTTTTAAATCCAATTTTCTCTTCAAAATTATGAAATAGTTTTTAGAAAATTTAATTTTTTGTAAATTAAAATTTTTTTTTTGAAACATGTTTTTTTCTTTTCATTCATTTTCCCTCCCAAAAATGGATAATTAAGCTAAATCAAAGATTGTTATTTTTGATTTTGATAACGTTTTTCCAACTCTGAGTTATTTTAAAGAAATAAGTTAATTAAAAGTTAATTAACAAATAGAAATCAACTGGTTGAATATAATTTTCATGAAAAAATATTTTTTGATTTAATGATTGTTTAAAATTTCATATTATCATGCCATTTTTTGTTTATTGTTAATCAATTAGTTATTAAATTATTGTTTTAAAAATATTTTTTTAGTCTTAATGTCTATTCTATTCAAATGTCTATTCTATTCAATTCTTGTTTCATAAATGCACTGGGTATGACTTTATTTCATGACAGCTTAATGTTGTAGGATTTTTTTAAAATGATCCCAATAATAAGTAAATTTATAAATTATTTGAAGTGATTTATAATAAGCTGCTTTATTTATTTATCTTTTGCTGACAATAATAGTTTGTAGAGTTCTTGCTTCCTGAGCTAGATTTGGGCATAACAATTATATGGAGTAGGGATTATGTTTAGTGTTATGGACATCCAGTTGATGATTTCATGATTTAATCCTGGTTGGTACAAAGGGATATCCTTTAATGTTTATGCACTACATTTTATTTTATTTATTTATTTAGAAATTTAGTTTATAGTTGGCCAGTAGAATAATGGTACTAAGTGGCCAGAGCATTGATGATGGTCAGGATGTGTTTAGTATTTCAGCATTAGTTGACTTATTGTTTCATTTTGATGGGAATAGCACCTAAGTATATGCATCCAGATAATTATTGTTTGGATTCCTGCTGTAGGTTTGGCAGTGGCTAAATAATTAGCCTGGTCTATAGCGGACCACTTTCAAATACAGTCACAAAATTGATTGTTGATTTATTTTCATTGTTGATCATTCATGATAATGAATGATTATTATTTTTGTGTAATGCTGATGAACTTATAGTTCTGTGATGATCTCTCATGCTCATTTCTTTTATATTTAATTTTATATCTTTGTTTATTTTGGGATGGTGATGGATTTCCATCATCTCATAATTTAGCTCTCATATGGTGTACTGTTGCAAATGGTTATCTGATTGTGGGGCATTGTAACCTTAGATTCTCTTACTAATCCCCTGTTTTCCATATTGTTACAATAATCAATCTTTTATCTAATAACTTTAGAAATAAAGTTCAAAAATTGACTAATTGAACCAGTATTAATAATCACAAGATACATAGTTATATAATATAAATTCCATTTGTCATTCATACATAAATATTGCAAATTAATTAGTGTTATTATGTTTTTATGATATGAAAGATTTATTAAAATACATCTAGTTTTAATTATTAAAGAACTAGAACTCTCATCAATGATGTTCAACTGTTATTGCTTGGCCAGGTACTTTGCTACTTATGTGTTTGCTCCATTTTTAATTAGGGATTTTTACATCCATACATACTCATTAGTATTCTTAAATGCAGTATAAAATATTGGTTTTCTTTTAATCAAGCTAATTTATTTAATGTATGTCTGGCATCACATCTTAGTTGTCTCCCATCTTTTGTCATTTTTGATTTTTATAGCAAATTTCCAATCCATAAAAGACTATATATCTTCAATATTTTTTTTTCAGATTTAATAACAATGATTCAGTATTGCTGTATTCGTTTATTGAAAAATATTCTTTTAATTGTATTCATTTATTCTTTGACTCATTCATCTCTTACTATTTTTTTTTACATAAAAATGATCTGGAGAAAATAGACATGTATTTTTTATTGTAACTAGTTCTATTATCATTTCATCGAGTTTTCAACTTTCTTCCATTCTATAAGCTTTTTGTGTCTTGTTATTTTATATGTCTTTTTAAAATAATAAGTAAAGCATATATATAATGTTTTTAGCAATAGTAATTCTCTATTTACTCTGCTCCAGAGCTGTAACGTATGAGGGAAGGACCCAAAAATAACCAAAATTGTTCTCTAGTAGCCAAGTTCATTGTACTATGTGCTTCTGCTTCTAGATATCTCTTGCAGGGATTCTTCTGTATCATCCTTCCAAATGACATCACCCTGTGAAATTGTGGTCACACATAGCACTTTTTTTGTAAAGTGCATTTCATGTATTTATCAATTTTTGTAATAGCTGAAAAGTTAAAACAACATGAAATTCTTGTTAAGCATTGGTGGCCTAGCGGTTAGCATAACTGCCTTCCAAGCAGCTGGCCCCAGGTTCGCTTCCCAGTCAATGAATTTGACATATGAAAAAAAAACATGAAATTCTGTTTTTTTTAAAGGGAAAACATTTGTAATGCTTGAAAAAGATTACAAGCAAGTTGCTCTGGAAAAACAAGTTTATGTGTGGTTTAATAGGATGTTAAATTTACCATGTCCAAAAAAGCATGGTGAGTGAAGTCAAATGTCAAAATGCTGCTGATTTTTTTTTTTTTGGATGCAAAGGGCAATTATTCACTCAGATTTCATTTGTAACGATCAAGCACATTAAAATCTACAAGTTCTGAAACTTTTGCATGATGCGTTAAAACATAAACTTCCCATTCTATGGCAAAGTGAGGAGGGCATGTTTCATCATGACGGTTTGGCTAGTGCATAAAGCTTGAGTATAAACAGTTTTTAATTAAATTTAGCATGAACCAGCTTATCCATCTGTCACATTTGTTTGATCTCACTCTATGTGACTTATTTTTAATTTCTCACATGAAAAAATGTTTCTTTTTTTTCCGCTGACTTAGAAATGATGAAGAAAATAATGATGGAGGTGTTAAAACACATTACTCTGCAAATGTTTCTGGTCTATTTCGAAAAGTGAAAAAAAACATTTAAGTCAGTGATTGCATTAAATAGACTATACTTCGAAAGCAACTCAATTTGCAATAGCTAAAAATAAATTTACAATTTTTTATTACAAAATTCTGGCTATTTTTCGGTCTCCACTCGTAAGCTTGAGCAATCGTTAAACATTTTCTGGTTGTGCTAGTATATCCACATTCCCATATTCATTATTAATAATATTCAGCCCATTGACTATACAAACTTATGGTAGTTGTCTCTGGAGCATCCAATTTGCTGATGTGAATCTAGCAGTGCTGCCTGATGTTCATTGTTTACTGAGGTTTACATTAGATGTCTCTGGAATTGAATGCAAGCAGAAAAAATCATGTAATGTTTTGTTAATATATAAAGTTATTCTCACAATCTGTTTTTAAATTATTATTTAGAAAGATAAATATATTTTCTATTTTTTAATTAAAATCTATCTCCTCCTCCCTCCCAAAAAAAAATTGAATATTAATGTAATGCTTTTTTAATTATTTGAATGTATACCCAGGTCTCGTTTTATGCGGATTTATTTAATGCGATTTTGAAGTTATGCGATTCATGTTTCTTCTTAATATCTTTGTATGTGGTTTTCTTTTATGCAATAAAAATTATTAGGTCAGAAGTTGAGCTCCGATGATGTGCTATTCCTTTAAATAGTATAAATTTTGCGTACTCACATTATATTTAAAGTAATAGCGCATTATTGGAGTTCGACTTCCATCTAATAATTTCAATATTTTCAGCGCTTTATAATAGTACTTGAATAGATTTATGCAATAAAGAAGTTCATAATTCACTTAAAATCAGAATTTCCCCATTTTACATACACACTAAATTTTACCAGGACTATAATATAAATCTGTTCAAACGTTATAGATGAAATACTATGTATGTTGTTTTTGCATTTTAAATCACGTTCTATTTTTGCTTTTTATAAAAACAATATGTAATCAATTAATCATTTAGTGTCCACAAGTTTATTTTTAAAAGGTGAGTAACAGCGGTGGGTACAATTAAATTTGACAATTAAAATCTGATTTTTAATTGTAATTAACAATTTAAAAATTACGTAATGTGATCTGAAATTAAGGTGTTATGAAAAGATGAAATTTGATTTTTAAACAAAATTGACAATTAAAAAATTAAAGACAAAAATAAGAATTTAATTTTTAATTGTTTTAATTAAATTTTGCCCAACAGTGGTGAGTCGGTGTCTTTTTATTATCGTAAGTCTAAGTTCTTATTTTTACTTTAAACTTTTAGTTTACTCTAACGGAGAGAAAACACCACCCAAGAAAATGAATTTCTTTGGAAACAAAAATTTCAATTTTAGACCACTTACCGAAATGGGAAGGATCAACAGCGATTGGAAAATGGTTTAGTTGTATTTCCTCTTGACATCATTTAAGGAGAAGCTACATTACATCACATCACATCATGATGAACTGATGTCTCAAATAGTGATAATGATTAAAATATTGTACATGTATGAAAAAAATGTAAATTATGCATAAAAATATAAAATACCGTACATGTACAAAAAAATGTAAATTACGCATAAAATTATATTGTTTTGAATAAAATTAAATACTGTAGTTAATAAAAAAAGTTTATCTTGTATTAATTTTTTCCAAATTTGAAATTTTTTATTAGTCGTATTTTATTTTCTTATTTTTTTTTATTAATGTGAATTTTAAAGTAATTTTATGTTGTTTTGCTTTTATGTGATTTTTGGAAAATTACATTACATATCCCCCTTTTTCAAGGTAAGTTAAGTCTATTTTTGTGTGATTTCTTTTGTGCGCGTTTTCTGAGGAATCTATCTACCGCATAATTCCCTATCAAACATGTTATTTTAGATTTCTGTTAATTCCAACTTTTTTTTTAATTTAATGAAGTTACCAGCATTATTATTGGTTTTCAATAGATAAGAATGTATGAGGTTTTTCATATTAACTCCATGAGATTTTGTAGATTTTTTCCCAAGTATTCCAATCAAAGGTGATTAGAGGCTTCTACAAATCTTTTGGAGATTTCATTGTTTTTTTTTTTTTGCAGTTTTTTGATGTTGAGATTATAAATATAGTTTATGAGTACTTATAATTGTATTACTCAAGTTTAGATTTTATGTATAATTTAACTTCTTTATGATTCTTATTTACTATTTTTTATTGACTTTTTATATTTTCTCTGACTTATCAGTTTTTCAATTTTTGCTAACATTTTTCTGATATCGTTGACATATTTATCCAAGATCTATATATTGTAACGGGCACATATGTACGTTACATTATTTTTTATTAGTAAACATTAAAAAAAAAAGTTCACAAATAAAAATTTCTTTTTTAAGAATTAAAAACTGAAGATTAAAAAATCATCTTAAATTCGCATATATATAAAATCGCACAGATAAATAATGATTAAAATAAAACTTTATTAAAAAAAGAGTAGTTTAAAACTAAATTTTCAGAAAAGATTTAGAGATAATATATGTTTAAGTTTGAAAACAGATTAATTAATCTTTTGTAAAATGGAAATGATTATTTTAATTAGTAAACTAGCCTTGGGCATCTAAAATGTATAAGCAACGGTCAGATAGAAAACAATAGGACAGAATGCCAATGAAAGAAATCCATCGGGGAAATCGGACCTCAACGGAAGGATCATCATCAACGATGACGTAACGTCCATTGGATCCTAAAGTTATGTATAAAAGAAAAAATTTGGAAATAAAAAGGGATTTGGTTTAATTAATTAGAGGGAATTATTACGATGTGACTATATGTGTTAGTGGGGAGTTGAAGGAGAAGGGATTGAAAAGATGCACTCTTCAACCCTTCAGTTTTGTTAAAAAAAAAAAGAGAAATGACATCGTTTTTTTTTTTACACTAAGGACCAACTAAACTAAAAGACCAACGTTATTTATTAATTAGTTATAATTTTATTTAAGGTATTTCTTTTGTAAAATTATTTCCATTTATTTATTTATTTATTTGTTCTTTAAGTTTTATTATGATTTCTGTTTTTCATTAAACTAGTTATATAAATATTAAACTTAAGTCGGGCGTGAATGGCTATATAGATTTGTAAAGTTATATTAGGGGAGGGTAATCTTAGGTTATTCGTTTCGTAGTTGAATTAGGTCAATGGATTGGATATATTGGTGTAATTAGTAGATGTAGTACGAGATTCGCTATGGGCAGAATCGCTATTATACGCCGCACACTTCCATTTTGTCTATGGAGGGGTTATAAGACGTAGAACGCTGTTCCTTTCAATGGAGTTTTTTTTTTATTGCTCTTCATGTCTGATAGATGTAATATTCCTATCTGACAAGAAGCAGTTTCTTCTCTTAACCTAATTGTGCTGCCGTATTCGTATTACATTGAACACATCGATATATCAGATGGATTGAAGTTTGGTTTGACTGCAAACCTTTGGCCTAAGGTTAAACAAGGATTGAATATTTTCTTTTCAAATGCAAATCTATGTAGTCTATTCATACTCGACACTCTAAATAAAGATGCATTAAATTTAAGTTGGGTATAGACACTTGCATGGGTTCGTGACCGGTTGATTATGTTTTTGGTTTTCATATTCGATCAAAATATATATAGACATTCGGTAAATACTGATACCTTACGGTGAGTATCTAAAATGTATTTATTTGGATGTCTTTTAAGTTATTGGTGTTAATGCAAGCATCTTATGGTGAATGCTATTGGGTTACTTATAAATTTCCCTCTGCAATTGACGGTATCAATGATTTTGTATTTTGATCGTTTATGTTTATTTTGAAATGTTTTTGACCATGGAATCTATGTAACCGATCTATACTCAACATTTTTAAACAAATCTGTGCGAACTAATAATAGTATAAAATTTAAAATGTAAATTAAAAATCTAAAATAAAATTAAAAATAATGTTAAATATTAAAATAAACGTATTAAAATAATAATGTTAAATCTTATATATATATGTGCGTAAATAAATTTTTGTATGTTAATTACTGGCAGTGGCTTATTTTATTTATTTTTTAATATTGAAATATAATTAGATAAGATATTATATTATTAAATCTCTGCTACTCCCTGAGCTAGTGACTTGGGCTAACGACCGGAATCAAAATTTAAAAAAAAAAAAATTTTTTTTTTGACTTACGTATCTGCCTACTTTATAAATTTTTCTAGGTTCAAATGACTAGATGGCGCTCTGTAGTGCAGATTACGTTAAAGTCCATTCTCCGGATCATTACAATATATTTATACAATATATATTGAGATGGTTATGTGTCTCATAGCATACAATAACATAGTGTGTGTGCATGTATATATATTATAACAGGATGGACTTAGTGGAATGAACCTGGAGTGAAGGCAAATCATCATTAACCTCAGTTCAAAATTAATATTTCACATAATGAAATTTAATATAACTATATAAGATATAATATGAAGGTAATATTTAATATCAAAAACACATGTTATATGTAAGAGCATGAGAGATCTTGATAGATCCCTCTAAAAGATCAGTATGAGATTAAGTAATGAAATCAGCTCAGTTAACTCACTAGAGTAACTAAGTATAATTAAGCACACATCACCAACATTATAAATAAATAAAAGTAATACCCATCATTATAAGTGATTAACAATCAAAATAAATCAACAGTCAATCTTGTGACTGGATTTGAAATGGGTCTACTGTAGACCAGGCCAACTATTTAGCCGTTACCAGCTCAGGGCACTTATTTAATCATTAATTTGAATGTATCAAGATAAGTGCTAATCCATAGAATATACAACCATAAAAACAATAATGCAGGGATATTAAAACATGTTGATCATCATCAATGCTCTGGTTATTTAGTACCATTAATGTACTGGCTAACAATAAACTTAATTTTTAATGGACTAAACAAAATTAAATGTAGTGCATGAATTTTAAAGAATACTCTTAGTGCCAATACAGGGATGAGCATCATCACTAAATGCTCATACACTAATACTCCCCCATTTTATATATCAGATCATTATTCATGAATCCAGCTCAGAGCCCATAAGCTCTAACTGTTACTATTATCAAGAAATGATGCAACATATAATATTCTAAAAACGTTAGAATTAAGTTCACTGTAATAATTTTAACAATGAAATACAAATTTATTAACAATAAAAAATGAAATCATGGTCTCTAGAATATGACTATACACACATAAGCCTTCTGATTTGGATTAATATATAAAAATAAAAACTATTATATTGTGTTCATTTACAATATCTCATAAAGGATTTATAAAAAAACATATATATCGGCACACATGTACAGTATAATATAAATGAACATATTTTATTTGTCGTTTAATAATAAGAAAATGATTAAATTTTACACGTGTCTACTTGATACTCATTGATATATACACACAAACCTGGGACAATAATTTCTGAACATATTTGACTTTTCATAAAATCAAAATATATGATTAAAATTTACCTATACTAGGTTTACATAAAATACATATCTGTGCACATATTTATTGACATTTATATCATCATATATGAATAAAATAAATGATTAAAATTCTTGAGTTATATTTTAATGATACAAATACTTTATGCTAGGTTTACATAATATATATATATATATGCAGACATATGTGCAGTATAATAATTTATTAACATATTTGAATTTTTCATAATAATAAAATTATTAACATTTTTCATAATTAATTCCATATTGAATATACATAAAATACATATAAACGTATGTATATATATATAACATATGAATCAATTATCAAATTCTCTCTTTACTGATTACAGTTTTCTTTTATTTAAAAAAAATAAAATCAATTTTTGATAGGTAATTAATTATTGATTGATTAATTATAAACTTCTTTAAATTTAAAATGTAGATTTTAAATGTTTTTTTAAACAATTTAAAATAATATCGTTTTCTTTATATATGTATCACTATCAAAGGTTGCTCCTAATTATAGCATCTTTAAATTTAAAATATAGATTTTGAATGTTTTTGTCTTTAATAAATGATTTAAAATATTGCTTTATATATCTATCACTGAAAAACAATTCACCTACTGTATTTTATATAAATATGACATGATGTGTTTCTCCAGGATTGTTATCAGGAAGGCTATATATAGTCCAAGTAATTGTTGACATGCAATGATCTCTTTTCTATGTAGAGTGGATAGATTTGAGGCAAGCAAACCATCTTCTAGAACACATTTGTGCAGACTAATGAACACAGAAAGTGGGTCATATTTTTATATGAATCAAACGTCCAGTGAACTATGGAGCAACTGCTGGACTTTATCTCCTTGTCATCATTTTTAATTTTATTGTAACTATTTGTATAACTTTGCAAACCAAAAACCAACTCATTCATTTTGGGAAAAATGACTACTGGAGCTATTCTGGCCAACTTTACAGAACTACAGCAAATTAACTTCTCAATTTTTTTATCAACCATTTTTATATTAGGGTGATGTGACAAAAATACATTAATTAAAACTTCTTTTCTTTTTAATCTTTGCCTTTTAATTAAAAGTTACTTTTGGAATTTTATCAAAATATAATCTACATAGATTTCACTTGAAAGATTTCTAAAATATATAATAGATTTTTACAATTATCAGGAAATATACTTGTTTTTAATTCCAAAATGAGAATTCAATCAAAATATTTTAGACCTTTTTAACTGTTTAATTTATAATGAAATTGTGTTCTAAATTCAAAATTATATATCCTTTTGGTATGATTATTCCAAGGAAATGAAAAAAATATTTACGAAATTTTTGTCTTGGTTTATTTCTACTTTTCCTTTCAACTTAATATATATATATATATTTGAGCATATATCCTATGTTATTGTATGCCATTTAACACAACTGTTACAATATATAAAGTTGAATGAAAAAGTAGAAATAAACACAAACAAAAATTTTATGTAGATATTTTCTATATTACATTGCAATAACAGTTAAGGCTTAAATAACAATTTTTGAATGTAAAATTATAAACTAGCTTCAAATCAAACTTTTAAAAAGGTCTAATGTTTTATTAATTTTTTGAAATTAAAACAAGCTCATTTTTATGTTACAGTAGATATACTGGTATTTATAAAATTCCACTACCAATTTTGATTATATTAAGAAATATTTTTAATTAAATTTTGTATAATGTATTTTAATAAAAATCACTACAAAGTTGTTTTTGAAAGGATTAAGATAATTGAAAAGAGTCATTAACTTTTTTCAATCAAGATAAAGAAAACTTAATTTGTGTTTTTTTTTTTTTTTAAAAAAAAATTCACTCTGACCATAAAAAGGTTGAAAAATTACAGATTATGACAGCGTGATAACTATGAAGTTATAACTGAAATCAAGTTATTGTATCAAGCCACTACTAGTTCATAATGATAGGGGTTGGATTTACATGGAAGCAAGATCTAAATTTTATATGGTCCATAGGCTGTGTATTTATATGTATTAGATAGCGTAGAGACTTGGGAGCTCAGTGCAGGCAATAGGTAATGGGATTATACTTTTAGAAGGGACCAGCTTACTAAGAGATTACCATGCTATATACACAGTTTTGTCAATATGCAAAGCACAGACAATAATATTACGTTGTATATATAAAGTACTTACAGATATCAGCTGGTTTTAAAGATAAAAAATTTTGATTAAATTATTCAACTAAAACTAGAATAATCAAAGAAAATGACAATTGTTAAAATCTCTAATTCAAAAGTAAAGTTAGTAAATAATTTTTCCTGAATTATAGGTCTAGAAACAAAAGATTGATTCATTAACAATTTTATTTCGAAATTAAAAAAAAAAAGTAAACTCCAAAAATTTATTCTAGATTGGAAAACAAAAGAACTTGCTGCTAGAATATTTTTAAAGATGTTTATAATTAATCAAGAGTAACCAAAAAAAAAAGAAAAGAAAAACATATGCACTGTCATAGAAATATATATATTTTAAAAATTAAAAAGAAAAACTTTTTTTTTTACTATTAGAAATAATGAATTAATAACTTTGTTTCATACTATCTATTTTTTTATTATCTATACATGTGTTTAAACTTTGTTTATTTTCTATATAGAATTAATTGCGTATTGAGAAAATGTAATATGGTTTATTGGGTTTATTTTTTTTTATAAACATCAGTGTGAGTACACATTTCCATGTGCACACACATATGTTAAATTGGTCATTAAATATGTATTATGAAGATGAATTTTATTTATATGTGTGCTTATATGCATATATGTTTTATGTAAATCTATTATGATGTACTTGTAAATCACAATGTGATAGCTTATTTTGTATTAATCAAAGTCAGAATACTGAATTTATATTTATGATATACTCAGCAGACTTTAATTTTATTATTTCTAATTAATAAATTTATATTTCATTGTTTAAGTTATTCCAATATATTTAATTAATCCTAGAATAAATTTAAAACATATGTTGGATTATGTCTCTTGCTCATAGTAACAGTTATAGAGCTTTTGCTCACTGAGCTGTCATGCATAATGGTCTGTTATATAAAAGGGGTTTGTGTGTAGAGCTATCGATATCCAGTTGATGATAATATCATTACTTCTCTAATCCTGGTTGGCACAAGGGCCATCCTTTGAAGTTCATGCACTACATTTCATTTTAATCATTTATTTAGAAATTAAATTTATAGTTGGCCAGGATATTAATGGAACTAAATGGCCAGAGCATTGATGATGGTCAGCATGTTTTAATATGACAGCAGTATTTTTTTTAATTGTTATATTCTTATGGATTAACAATTAAGTTTGTGCAACCAAATTTAGCTACCTTAAGTTTGGCAAGGGCTAAATAAAACCTGGTCTGTAGGAAACCCATTTTAAATCCAGTTATAAGGTTGACTTGATTTTGTTTTATCATTCATGATGATGACTGATTATTACTTTTGTGTAATACTGATGAAGTTATAGTTAACATAGTTCTGTGTTGATCTCTCATGCTTCTCATTCATTATTACATGCTGATTCCTTTTATATTTGATATTCAATTTTATATTTGGGCATGATTATGGTCTCTCATGCTCCTCATATTCATTGCTCTTATTTATTCATATTATTTGTAAATTTTAATTTAGATTAGTTCATTAACTGGGGTTGATGATGATGAGTTTTGTCACCCCAGATGTATATTGTGCATCATGCCAAATCTTTTTTTTTATTTTGCAATTTATTGGTTACATTTCCATTTCTCTTGCCTTTTTTTTCTTAGCAATTTTCAATCTCTTTGAATTTTAGTTTTTTTTAAATAGTATATTAATAATTATTTTTTTTTTATATGTATTTTGTGGAAAATGATGTTACAATTTCATAGGGGTTTTTTTTTTTTTTTCATTTTTAATCATTCCAATATTGTTGTTTATGAATGTTTATGTGCCAATGATTTAATTTTTTTCTTCATTGTTTCACAATTTTGGAATTATTTGTTGTCATAATATTTCTTATCATCATAAGAGCTTTTGGGACAGTAGTGTTGAATAAATATAGTTTCATTTCATGCTTTCCACAGTAAATGATTATTGTTAATATTCTATCTAGTCTTTTTTCTCAATGGATTTAGATCATTTGCTTTATACTATTTTATAAGCTTTTCTTTAACTTATTCTGTTTTTTTCAGTCTTTTCTGTTTATAAACAATCTTGTAATTCAATTTTGACTCATTTCTCACTTTCTAATCTAATTGAAACTTTACATTTATTTGTATTTCTAATGACTTTTTAAAGTCTACAAACAATTTTAATGAAAAATTTAAATTTTTAATTTTTGTATAACATTGATGCTGGTAATGTTTAATGATATTTTTTGTAATTTAAAACTGAAAACTAGATCAACTGCAGAAAATAATATATAAATTAAATGCTAATTCATTAAGAATTTCAATAATTCACTATTTTATATATAAAATTAAAAAAGTAGAGAAAAAAAATTTAACACACAAAACACTTTTATCCATATAAATGCACTAAAAATTAAATTTTTCTTTTGTTTTTATAGTATTTTTGATATTTTGAGATGAGGCAATTATGTTTAGAAATAGTCTTAATTATACTTTCTATTAGTTTTCTATGGTATTTTTATCAAGTGAGAATTATAGTTTAACATTTTAAACTTAATATTTTTAATTGTTTTGCTGCTATGTATATGAAAAAAGTATATATATAAATTATAATTAATAATATTTTTAAACATGATCATCCCATGTTCATATTTTTGGCTGCATAAAAATACCATGAAAGCTGAAGAAAATTTATTTTTTAGTGCATTTATGTGAATAAAATGATTTTGTTTAGAATTTTTAAAGTTTTTGTTCTCATTATTAGTTGTCTGTGGTCTAAAGTCTCTTCTCTCTGGAAGACTTTATTATAAACCACTGTCATCATAGTTTTTATGCATTTTTTCACTGTTAAAAGGTAGGAATTTGAAAAAATATTTTCTAGCTAACAAAAAACTAGTTTTTCATTGAGTCAGTATCAAACTTTGGCAAATCTGTACAGGAATTATAAAAAATTTTTTTTTTTACTTTCATACAGACAAAAGTGTAATTTCAAGTTTTTTTGTTTAGTAAGTTTCAATGTGAATCCAAAATATTAATTTTATTATTGCTATATCTGGTCTAAAAGGAAATAGAAATAAAAACAGGAAGTAAAAATAAATATTTACAATTACATAAAAAAAAAAACCTTTTCATTAATTTCCTACTAATATATTTATTTTTGTTTTCCAAATATATATAAATATTATACCCACATATATATATGTATTTATGGACTTATGTAACTAAATCTCCAAATATATTGAGTAGTCATGCAGGTATATAAAATAATTTTTTTTTTTTGTAAAGATTTCTCAGGAGTTGTCATAAGAATTATAGACAGTATTAGTACTATTCTAGTTATATATACTTTTATTTGTAATATTCTTTCTATGAGTTTTTAAAATGAAATAACATGACATAATTTGATAATGCCTGTTATTAATTTGAAATAAATAATATAATAAAATTAATTCATAAATGTTTTAAAATGTCACATGTTTATTTTATAATGATTTTTTTAAAAATCAGGTTAAAGATATGTGCCGTCGAGAACTGGAAAGGGCTGAATCAGAAATAGCTCGCAACAGCATTATTATTGCTGAGTATAAACAGGTAAGAATAGTTTTAGTCGTCTATTTCTTTGTAATTTTGAATGACTCGTTGTTAGTTTTTAGCTATTTTTCCATTCAGTGCTAAAACAATCTATCATTTTATAAATAATAAACATTCAATATCTTAATTACAGAAATGTTAAATATAACAAATATATATATATATTTGCACTGTTTTAAATGCTTTAGTTTAACTTAGAAATTCTGTTTGTTTAGGATAAATTTTGTAATTGAGTTTTAATATATTTTTATCAAATGGATTTTTGTCAAATTTTGTATGTGTTAAAAATTGATGACAGAATTATATGACAAGAAATATTTTAGAGTTGTCCAGTGATTTATATAATCTATGGCTATTTATTGTTGGGCCAAATTTCAAACACATTGATATCAATTCAGTCAGTTTTCAATTATGTGCACAAGAGGGTGTTATATATATATTTATTTAAAAAGGCATAAAATTAAAAAACCATTTGCAGTATATTCAAATAGAAATAAAAACAAAATCTTATTTCTCTTTATTATAAAAGTGACTTTAAATTTTAATTTCTTTTGACTATAAGTGTTTCTTTTCTTTAATTGCTTTTTTGCATAAACAGAGTAATGTTGGAGTTGATTTTTAAGGCAGCCCCCCCCCGCCCTGTTATATAGATTCTGACATTGTTTTTATTCTTTTTAATTAAAATTGAAATAAATGCAAAGAAAGAACCCAATACCAAAAAGTTAAAATTAACATTGTGCACTAAAAAATCAAAAATAATTGGCATTTTTATATTTAACTTAAAATAAAATTGTAGCCTCTCCAATGACTGAATTAATTAATTTCTGGACATCACATGCTTTTATTTCAAGTTAAGTATAAAGACCCTAATTGTGGTTAAGATTTAATTATTTTGGCTTTTTAGTGCACAGTAAATAGTTTATTATAAAATATGTTATTTCACATCATTTTAAATCAATTTATTCTTCTAAATGATTTTTCAAAATCAATGAAATGAATATTATCTTGCTTTTCTACATTTTTTAAAAAAAATATTAGCTCACATAATCATGTTTTTTATTGTATAATTTTTTCTATGTACAATTGGCTTTTTTATTTAATCTACTTCACAATTTAATTTTTGTGAATTGACTAATTATTGTGAAATTATGCAATTTGCATTATGTGATCTGTGATTAAAAAAACATGTTATCATTTCATATAATCTATATAATATTAATTTTTTAAACTTTTTTCCCAGCAGTTTAGAAGTTTATGGTTGCATTAGTTCATAATTGAATATTTTTAGGATAATTATGATAAAACATTTAATTTCACTGCTTCAGAAGCAGAAGCATCATAGAGCAGAAGTTCACAAAATAAAAAAATGTAAAAAGAAACGCACGAGTGATTAAAAATAAGTTTTTATTTTATTTTACCATATTAGACTATGTTTACAGTTTGAATATAAAATGAGAAGATATCAAAAGAAAAAAAAATAGATATCATCTGTATTCAAAATATAATACTATAATTCAAATGATCATTAGATTTTACAGTAAAAAACAATCACTGATCAATTGAAAACAACTACATTTAAAATCACCAGAATTTTAAGTAAAACACATACTGAAAATAAAAGCATATAAAATTAAACTTCTGATTCTGAGAGAGGATTATTTTTCAAAGCGTATTTTAAAGTTCTGTTATGAGACAAAAAAAAAACTTCTAGAAAAAGTTGTTTAATTTATAACATTTGTTAACTTTTGTTAGTTGCTGTGATAAAAAAAAAATAAAAAATAACATTTTTAATTTATAAAATTGAAAAATCATGAAAAATATTGTCTAATCTTCATTACTAACTATTTGAAAATTTATGGGGGAAAAATGCCTTTGTTTAGTTAAAGCAATTATTCATTTTATAACTATGCTCTCAACTTATTCCATACAGAGGTTTGCAATGAATATGTCACCCTAATAATAAGTAGTTAATATTGATCAATAATTAGCATAATTTGAATATTATAATAAAGAACTTGAATAAAGTTTGTAATTTATTAAAAATTACTACTAAAATAGTCACTATATACAAAATAAAATAATAAAACAAAATGAAAAGTGAATGAAATGCTAAATTCATTATATAGTTAAACTTGAGGTATATAAGTCAGTGGTTTAGAGTCAGAGCAATGTAGTATTATTTATTCTACTTATCAGCTTGTGACAAACACTTCATCTTGTTAGATAGAAATTACCAAAAATATAAATTAAGTGATTATTACAAAATGATAGCTTACAATTAAAATAATACTGCAACCAAATGCAAATACAACCTACTGATTAGAGCTACCGATGAGCATCTACATGGGAGATCCTTGGCTGAGCTGGCATGCTAGTTGACATTCCTGCAGAAGTGTTGTGATGTTTGAGATGTGTCATTTATCACACTTTCACTGTGATCAATAGTTCGAGTACCCAGACATTAGCCAGCATCTGAAGTTGTATCTTTGCCTATATACTACAACTCCATATGGAACACATCCATTATGGCTATGTGCACACATCCACCATTTGAATCCTCGCTTTATAGGTTTTGAGGGTTCATATTGCTTCATGTTACTATGTCCAGTAAAATTTAATAATAGCTTCATCAACTGCCACCTCTCTGCATTTGATGTGCAGCTTTGAAATTTACATTGCAGTAGTCTATAATTGGCCTAAGTTTATATATATACTCTTTCAAAATCTTTACTTTTAGTATTTGGCATATTTTTATTATTATTAAAATGCATATAAGACACTATAGAAAAAAATCTAAATTGGGTCATAATATTTGCAAAATATGTTTGTCTTTGTCTCATATCAGAAGTCCAGATATCATCTAATTCATATACTGGACATCTGGAGGCAAGGCTCACAACCATGCCAAAAAAATGCAAATAATTCACAATATAAATTTACACAATTGCGAGCTATTTTTTGGTCAGTGTATGTGTTAGTTTCAATAATAATTTTTTCGTATATTTTTTTTTTATCAAATAATAATTAAAAAATACATAAAGTAGAATACTTACTAGTGGAAAGCTTGATCAGTCTGATTGGGAAGATCAGTAAAATCTTGCATTTTTTCTGATGTAAATTTCTGGGCAAACACAATTCCTTAAAAATGAAAAAAAGTGAGAGAAAGACAAAAAAAATTCAAATTAGTTGATTACAAAAATTCTCAAACAATTTTCAATTTTTATCATAGAAAAATAAAACTTATATTTTCTGAAACTAGAAAAAAAGACTGAAACGGAGATGTAAAAAGTGCACATGCAGACTGCATAGATTTCTGGCAGTTTTAAACTGAAACTGGATATTGCAAATTTGAAAATTCAAAATTGCATTATGCATGTGAAACTACAAATATAAAATTAATAGTAAGAAAAGTTAAAATGAAAAAAATGGCAACAAGATGACATTTTATTGTCTTTTTAAACTGAATATTATTCCAAGAGCAATTTTCTTCCTTCTATTCTGGAATCTATATACTATCAGCCTGAATAATCCGACACCACCGTAAAATTCATATGTGTTAATAAAAAGTATTAACTTGTTGTTTTATATATATATTCTTAATTTATTATTTCACCTAAAACTGCAATCATGTGTTATTGTGATATATAAAAAACAAATCACTTAAATGTTATTAACATTTTTATGGAATTTAGTTATTCAATTATCATGCTATTTTTCTGAAACCAGCAATTATGAATAATGAAGATTCTCTGTAAGGAAGTTTTTTTCCTGTTATAAAAATGGTGTATTTTTGTATTTTTTAAAAATCTTTTTCATATATATATATTTTAAATTAACATTCACAATTTTAAGATTTTTATGATCTTTTTTTTTTTTGTCATAGATTTCATTTTTGTACATAATGAATAAATTTATCTTTATTTGCCACATTTTCCAGTATATTAGATGCTCCTGCAAATTGTTTGAAGAAACCAATTTTGATAACAAAAGAAAAATAAATATATATTGTAGATATCTTATAAAAATGACAGTGACCTTTTTAGTTAAATTAAAGAAAATCATTGATTTTTTTGATTTTAAGTAATGTTTTAAATTTGAACGTTAAATTGCTATTAGGAAAGTGGCATGACCTTGCCTTTATCATTAAATAAACATTAACTTTTGTTCTTCTTTCGTCATCATCATCATCATCATCTGTGGAGCTTAAGTGCTGAATGGACGTTCATTTTTTACTATCTCTACTATTTTAGCTAATTTTATTAATTATTATATGATTTATTATTTTTATTATCGCCTATTTTTTGTTTTCTATATATTTAACATGGATATGTGTGATATTTGTGATAATTTATTGCCTAAAAATAGCAATTATATTTCATGTCATGGTTGTAATTGCAATATGCATTACACGTGTTCAACATTATCGGAAAATACATACAGACGTAAGTCTATAGGTAAAAGGCAAGCTTGGAGTTGTGCTTTTTGTAGAGATTCTTTTTCTACTACTAATGCAGAATTAAATTCTTCCCCGACATCGGATAGTTCAGTTTTGTAGCAGATTATGGAAAAATTGCAGTTGTTACCAGTTATTCATAATGCATTATCGGAGCTGACGCAAACTGTTTCCAAAATGCGAGCTGATTTTGATATTTTGCATTCAATGGGTTGATAAAAATAGTCTGGATATTTTTTGTCTGTCTTCTGCTTGTGATGCACATAACAACGATATATCTTTGTTAAAATCTAAAGTGGAGGCATTGGAAAAATTTCAAATGGCTTTTGAAATTGAGTTGCAGGGCATTCCTTGTCAAAGTGATGAATAAGTAGTGAATAAGCTTGATGTTAAACATTTTTCTAATGGTGATTTAGAACAGGTATTTTCATACAAAAGCTAAGATGAATAAACTGTGACTTGTTATTGCTCATTTTAACTCTCGAAATATAGCTAAATCATTCTTGCGTAATAGGAAATCTGTTATTTTAGTGTCAGATATTTTGCCATTGGAAAATAATAACGTATTTACGTTAATGAACGGATTTCCTTGGCTACTTAGCAGCTGTTTTGGAAAGCGAAGCAAAAATTGCATGACCAAATACAAGGTGTGGCATTTATCCGAAATTGTTTGGTACATATCAGAAATGACAATAATTCTCCCAGTGTTGTTATAAAAAGTGAAGCAGATTTATCCTCCATCTGATTTTCATTGTCTAGTATACGGTCTAATAGTATTCCAGATTATAAAGACAAAAATTTTTCATTTGAATATTCGTAGTATACAAGCTCATTTTGATGAATTAAATGTATTTTTAAATGGACTTAAAATAAATTATTATGATATTATTCTATTTGAAATATGCATTTCTAATGAGGAACAATATTTATATGTTTTGGACAGTTATAAGAGTTTACTCGCGCCACATTCTTATTCACAATCAGGAGGTCTAATGATTTTTATAAAAAAATGGATTAAATTATATTTATGAGATTCTCAGGTTTACTATTGCTGAATCAATATTGGTAACGCTTAATTTTCCAAACGGGATTCTTTCATTAAATGCAATATATAGATCGTGTACTAGTTCTATTATAACTTTTATTTATGAACTTGATAATTTGTTATCTAATTTGTGTTCATCTTCTGTTGTAATGATTGGTGATATAAATATTGATTTATTGAGTGGAGAACATAATTCTACCTGTGGATATTTGGATTTGTTATATAGTTGTGGTTTTGATCAGTTAATTTTTTCACTTATGCGCATAACGCCAACTTGTAAATCTCTGCTTGATCATATTTTTATTAGACTTGATCAGGATTATAATTTTGATTCTGGTGTATTAAATATTACTGATCATTTTGCAATTATTTTAAAATTGTCTATGATTCGTAATAATTCGACTAGCTATAGGTATGTTGATAAATTATCACATATTAAATTAAATCTTTTGTTATCTAATCAAAACTGGGATTGTATTTTTGATTTGGATAATGTTGATAAAACTTTTTTAGAATTCCAAAATATTTGTTGTTCTTTGATTAATAAGGTTACTTGTAGTATTAAATTAAATAATAAAAATAGAAAACGTTCTTTGTGGATTTCAGATCAATTGATTGAAAAAAATTAATTTTAGAAATAGTTTAAAACGTTCTGCCAGTTCAATTGTCTAAAGCAGATTAATAAAGAAATTAAATGTGATATTAAAATAGCAAAATCAAATTATTATAGAGAATTTCTTTGTAATAAAAATGTTTCTTTGAAGTGGAAAGATATAAACTCTTTGGTTAAAAAATCTTTTAATCAAATTACTTATATTAAGAATAATGATGTCATGTTAGAGGTACAAGGTAATGAAAAATACGTGGCTGATCTTTTTAATAATTTCTTTGTATATAGACCACACATAGAACCATCTATTAATGATATGATTTCTACACTTGTTTCTGATACTTTCTTTTGTTCAGATGTTCAGTTATCACATCTAATTCATGATTTAAAAAATGTTCCCATTCTGGATTAGATAAATTAACATTCCAAATTGTGAAAGATAATAAATTAGCTTTTATACCTGTATTAGTTTACTTGTTTAATCTATTTTTATCTTCTGGTGTATTTCCTGAATGTTTGAAAGTAGGGGTTATTACACCCATTTTTAAAAAAGATGATCCATTGATTATTGGCAATTATAGACCTATTTCTATAATATCTGTTGTTGCTAAATTATTTGAGATGGCAGTTAAGGATAAATAAGATGATATCATTTTTGAATGTTCATAAATTGATTTCTGTGTATCAGTTTGGCTTTGATGCTGGAAAGAGTACTTTAGATGCTATTTATAATCATGCACATAATGTGACATTATCATTGGATAAGGGTCTCATAACAGTAGCTGTTTATTTGGATTTGTCCAAGGCATTCAACTCTGTTAATCATACAGTTTTGTTACATCGTTTGCATTCATATGGTTTTAGAGGTCATTTTGTTTCTTGGTTGTTAAGTTACATGAAGGATATGAGACAGGCTACTAAAATACATGGTATTATTGGTGATTTTGGATTATTTAATCATGGTGTTTCACAAGGTTCTGTACTTGGCCCTATACTATTTTTAACTTATATAAATGACATATTTAATTTATCTTTGAATTCAAAGATTTATGGGTTTGAGATTTATGGGTTTGCTATTGATATTGCTTTGTCTTGTGATGCTATTTCATATAGTATTCTGGAGCAATTGATTAATAAAGATCTAGAATTAATAAGTAAATGGCTTATGATAAATTATTTAACTGTTATTTGTAATAAAGTCAGAGGTATTCTATTCTCTTATAAACACAGCACACATTCAATTAGTATTAGGATTTGTGATCAGTATAATGTTCATTCAAAAAGTATTTGTACATGTTGTAACATTAGTTTTGTTGATAATTATTGCTATTTAGGCATCTATATTGATTCAAGGTTATTGTGGTCTAAGCACATTGTCTACTTCTGTTCTCGATTATGTAAAATTAATTATTTATTTTATTATCTGGTGAAATTCATACCTAGATCTATTTTGATGACTATATATTTTGCTTGTTATCAGAGTATATTATGTTACAATATTTCCATTTGGGGTGGCTCTACTGATTACTCCCTATCTCAATTATATACTTTGCAAAATTATACAATGCATATTATTTTTGGTAGACCTAGATTGACCTCTCAATTCTGGTGTGTTATCTGTTTTTAAACTAAATAAGTTTAGAATTGTCATTGATATATATTGTCATTGTTTTTTACAGTGTAGTAAAGTATCAATTATAAATACCTGCTTAGCTAACAAATTTCAACTGGTGGTTCGAGATTTTTCGGTAATACAGCATCTATTGAGCCACACTATCCGTACATGTATATACTATCAGTACATGTATATACCCACACACACAAGCAGTGTAAATACTCTATTTTTTATTTACTTTCAATTTATGATAAAAATAAATGTAGTTTTCTTTCAATGTTTTATAAAATACACTATAAAATAAAATGTTAATATTTCTGATTAAATAATTTAAGGCTTTCATATAATCTATTATAATAATATTCTCTAAAAAATAAAATATAAAAATATCACTAATATGCCATTTTAAATCTCAATAAATGATTTCTACTTGTATATGCCGCGGGGGTAGTTAAAAAAGGGTTTATTTTAAATTATAACTATAGCGAAAGTTAAAAGCTTATAGAGGTGATTTTGAGATTAAATGCTCGACTTTTAAACTAATGTAAGTTAAATTGTTATCTTAAAACACGCACGCATGTATGTATAAAAGGTGAATAAGTATGAAATTTTTCTAACTGAGATTGCAATGTGAGATTGCATAAACCTAAGATTGCCTCAAGCACTTGGATTGAATGAACATTACGTATGACACGGACCCCAACGACAACTCAAAGAATATTGAACTCTGGGTGGAGATTGGATCCTCAGATAATAACCAACCAATATAAATATGAGTCTTAGTCTTTGTCTTTACACACTCGGTTACAGTTTTTTACATTCTTTGTTTTGTTTTGCTTATGCTTATAGTTTTTTTTAAATTCCTCCGGAAGCTACAACTAGAACTTTCTTTTTTTTGCTATCCGGTTTATCCAATATGACCACTGTGAAATTAACCTTTAGAGCGTCGATCGTCATGATGGGCTAAGAAACCCCTCAGTGATTGATCGACGCTCCGCCACCAGAACATCTCCACAGCTATGAATGATCAACAACAGTGCCGTCCAAACGTCGTACTCCAATCAGTCCAAGGAAGTTGTCCAAACATATTACGCTGAACCTATATATAAAATGAATAACCATTTATTATGGAAACAGTATCCAACAGGTTCGAACCCTCATCAAATTAGAAGCAGCAGAAGACTATGCAAAATCCTAGGTAAACACTTTATTTCTTTTACGCTCCCGTTCATTCTTTACGTAGACTTTAAAGGCAATCTCATAATTAATTTAATTTCAACTTTCGTAAATAAAAAAATATCAGATGCTACATAGTTCCTCATATTTAAATCTTAGGACTTTTCCTGTTATGAACTTTGATCATAATTATTATTTTCTTTCGCAAATAAATTATAACACACACCTAATTTCAAATGTAAAAGAGGAAACATATTTTATCTTCCATGTTTATTATGCATAATATGTTCTTTTCTGTGCGAGTGCGAGAATGCGTGTATGTGCGTGCAAATAAAGCAATTAATTAATGTTTCATTTTTTTTTATATTCAATAAATTCTTTTTTTATTTAAACAAGTCGAGCATTCCTCAAATCATTCTCTATAATTAAAATATATTTTTTTAAGTATTATAATCAGCATTTATTCATGCGATTAAGTATTTTACTTTTAAATTTGTCTTTCTTATTTTTTTTGTTTATTTCTTTAAATTTCATCGTGCCGTAAGTCACGATGTTTATTTACTATGTAGTTAAGATAGGTTTAAGAGTTGGGAGGGCCTATTATTAATAAGTATAAGTAAATGTCAATAAAGATAGTATGAATAATTCTATTGGACTGTATGATAACGGGGGGATGATATTATAAGCTTCTAAATTTTCTATATAAGGATGCATAAATCAAACATTCGTATTAGTTGCAAATAACCAATGACCCGGTCCAATATTTGGACCGATCTGTAAATCAACCAAGCTTCTTCTCCATTGGTTAGTATTGTGTCTTTTGCCGGAATGATATTCTTGAAACAATTTCATCGCGACCCTGAGTGACCCTTATTGGTCCATGCTGGGAGTTTGAGCTTATGGGCGGGGATTAGACTTCGAAATCGTTTTGATATGACGTAAGGTGATGCGAGAAATTAAATTGTAAATTAAATCATCGTATCTGGCGCCCCCTTGTGTTGATAATGAACAACTATCGATATAGGAAAATAAATAAAGCTTTACGCTATATCATGTTTGTTTCGGAGCTCCCAATCCCTACATGAACGGTTGAATAAGGCGACCGGTCACAATATTGATTCAAGGTTATTGTGGTCTAAGTACATTGTCTACTTCTGTTCTCGATTATGTAAAATTAATTATTTATTTTATTATCTGGTGAAATTCATACCTAGATCTATTTTGATGACTATATATTTTGCTTGTTATCAGAGTATATTATGTTACAATATTTCCATTTGGGGTGGCTCTACTGATTACTCCCTATCTCAATTATATACTTTGCAAAATTATACAATGCATATTATTTTTGGTAGACCTAGATTGACCTCTCAATTCTGGTGTGTTATCTGTTTTTAAACTAAATAAGTTTAGAATTGTCATTGATATATATTGTCATTGTTTTTTACTGTGTAGTAAAGTATCAATTATAAATACCTGCTTAGCTAACAAATTTCAACTGGTGGTTCCAAATTTTTCGGTAATACAGCATCTACTGAGCCACACTATCCGATGGCGCTGTTGCTAGTGAAAAACGAATAGATATAATGTTACCGGGCTGTTTTTCAAATTTTGTTGATTTATGGTTTTAATTTTTGGATTTGTTTGATTTTTTTACTTTTTTTTTTGTTTGTTGTTTGTTATTGTTTTTTTTTTTTTGTAACCAGTTTGATGTATATTTTTCTTAAAAATCAAAAAATGTTTTTTTTTTTGGCTTTTAAAAATATTCCGTCTTTTTTTTTTTTTAAAAAAAAAAAAAACATTATTTCTTTTTGTCCGGTCTCTTTTTTTTTTTTTTTTTTAAAGAAACAACTTTTTTTTTTTTTTATAACCAAGTCTTTTTTGATTGTTTTTGAAGAAACTTTTTTTTGTTTGTTTTGTTTATTGAGAAACAAGGCTTTCTCGACAGACCTCTCTTAAGACCTGTGGTTATATTCCTTACGGCGTTTTGACACCTTTCCAAGTCAGCTGTAATACGCTTCACTGTAAGCTGATCCCGTCTTCAAGAATCGATTAGCCATACCCCTTAGGAAAAAGTGATTCCCAGGCAGCCCATCCCATGAGCGAATGGAAACCCTTCATCACCATTGATACGATGGATATTCCATTCCAGATGTTTGACAATGCCTTAATTTCATTAAACCACCACAAAAGACTTTTTTTCTTTTCTGGCTGTGTCAAATATTTTCTTTTTTGGGGTTGGAGGAAGGCCAGCGTAGTTGCCTTCTGTAGCAGGTAAATCTCAAAACTACAACGTCGAACGGTCGTCTGCCATTGAACTGTTTTGATCTCAAAAAAGTCTCGGAAAGTGCACGACTTGATCGTGAACTTTGTCGAATCGTGATTTACACTTCTCATTTCGTGAATTCTGACCTCTGATAACAAAAGGAGAGGCATTTAACAATTCGTTACAATTTTTACCAAATCACATCAATTACAATACATTGAAACAAAAAAAAAATCCGTTCAATATACTTTTCGTCATTACAAGTACAGAAACCTTCATATACGCTGTGCAATAGTCAAGAGTAATGTCTAGAGAGAGTGTCATATACTCGTCGCTAATAATGTTCAACATGCGAGAGATGTTGAGGTAAGGGTGCACTTCAATATCTTAGTGTTTGAACAGTTTACAGGCCATAAGATCTATGAACGGCCTTGTAAACAGCATATTTATGTCAAACAGCGCCATCGAACGGTGTAGCTCAATAGATGCTATATTATCGATTTTTCTTTAGAAAGCAGTCTAGGCAATTCTCAGGCTCTTTAATTCTTTTGTTACTGACTGTTCAATTGCTGTTGATAATTTATCTTTTTATATTTTTAAAAAATATTTAAAATTTTGGTTATTGTCTCATGTAATATATTGATTAATTAATATGGATATATTTTATATAATATGTATATCTTTTTGGTTGTATTTATTCTTATATTATTTGTTTTGGTTTACTTGTTTTAGTATTTATAGTATAGTAATGTATTTTATTATTATTATTGTTATTTTTGTTGGTGTTTTTGTTTTTGATTTGTAATTAATAATTTAAGAAAGACTCCTAGCACAAATTTATCTTGTTTGGAGTATTTCTCTTTTTTATATGTATTGTATGATTAATAATAAATAAATAAATAAATAAATAATAATAATAATAATAATAATAATAATAATTATTATTGTTGTTGTCGTCGTCGTCACCGCCGCTGCTGCTGTTACTACTATCATTACTGTTAATAATAATAGTAGCAGCATAAAATCTTAACTTTTATGTTTATTTAATGCATATCTTTTTATTTATGTATTTCAAAGTAATTATATAAATAATTAAAAGATAATAGTTATACTCAATCAATTATAATTTGTTATTTTGATTAGCTTTTAGACTTACAAATATAAGTAATATCTCAAAACAGATAATCTCTGTTTAACTAAGCATAGTGTTAAGATTTGTTAGAAGTTATATAATTAAAATTATTAAAATGTTCAGTCCCATATTTCATTGATGATTTTTTCAGGAATGGTGACTTTATTAAAATATAACACATTCAGGTTTAAAGTCCAGTGTTGTAGTATGAAATATATAATTATATTTATATTTGATTCAACTGTACCCTATTTCAACATTTTGAATGAGGGCATATAAATTCCCCACCCCCACTCACTTATTATTCAACTAAAATTTAAATTTGGTACTTTGGTATTATTCCTACTATAACGTATTACTCTGGTGTCGTATTATTTTAAATTTGCGATATGTTTAAAATAATACCTCCAAACGATATGCAGACAAACTTAATTGATAAAATTTGTCGCAGATCACATGGAGGCATTATTTTAAATATATTGCAAACTTACAATAATATTTCACCAGAGTAATATGTCAAACCAGGTATAATATCGAACACCTCAAATCTAAAAAAAATAAATGGAGACATATTCATTATGGAAAAATGAAAAAACACATTACGATACTAAATAAAAACAGGTAGTTGTGAGTTTTTTTATGGCACTTTGTGCCGTCAAAGCCATCCTCTCATCTGGCATAATATGGCACTTTATGCTGTCATAAACACTAGCACACGTAATACCAAACTTCATATCTAAAAACAAAACTCATCTTATTTCTCCAATGATGGAGAAATATATTCATTATGGAAAAAGGAAAAGTATGAAAAGAACCCTGAAACAATTTAAATGGTGAATTGTACCATTAAGTTTTAACTTTTCATGTTTTTTTTTTAACTTTTTTTTTTAAAAAAAAGGCAAACTGTAAGATAAAGTTTAAGTTTATCTAAAAATGATGAACTGTAACTTTAAGCTTATATTTTAAATATTTTTAAATATATATATAAAGTTTTAGCAAATAGAAAAAAAAACACAAATATAAAAAGTTGTAAATCTATTTTTAAATATAAAACCACATTACTTATAAATGATGTGAGAGATGTATTACATTGAGGGCGAGAAGGAAATCACTGTGGTGGATTGAATAGAAATCACATTTTATAACTACATGTATATTAGTGAGAAGTTGATAACATGTATATATATTTGACATGAATTAGTTATGTCAGGATTCTTCGATGACATGATATCATAAATGGAAACTTTGAATAATTTTTACCAGACAAAAATGTCACAGGAATTTTTTTTATAAGAATGGAAATTCTGAAATGTGAACCATAGCTATATTAGGCTTACATAAGCTCATAAAATGCACTTAAATGTAATGATAATGTTATAAGATATATAACTGTGATGTATTGAGTTTTGGTTCATGTAATTATTTATATATGTAAGATACTGTAGTTTTCTTGAGCTAAGGTCCAATAAAGATTATCAAGGTTGTTTTTAGGAAATTTTGGCTTCCATTCTTTGCAAATTCATTCTTTACAGTATTTTTGCACAGACAATTAATCATGTTGGACCGTGATTCCCTTTTATTTTCTGCTCTAAATGAAATGTAAATTGAAAAGAGAGAAGTAAGTGATGCTTAATAGTAATGGTAACATAGTTACAGTAATGAATGAGCAAAATAAAAAAAATATATTGTTTGTATTGAAACTGATAATATAAGCTATATAAATTGAAATTATGAATAATACAAGTTATGGTAGCTTTGCATAATGAAAAAATTTGGATTATATAAAATGAAAGAGAAAAATATGAGGGGAAGCTTCAGATGGGAAGTGGATATGGCAAAGTTAGATTTCAGAGATAAAGTTAACATTATTAAGGTATTATTTAAAAGGAGTGGAATAGGTCAATGGATTAAAAAATTAAGAAGTGAAATTAGATTGGATTTATCATTAATATTAGGAATAATTGGGGATTAGAACAAAATTTAAAAAATGAAGTAAAAATAATAACCAAAAAAGAAATTTATAAATGACTAAGAGAAATTATGATTATGTTAAGGGTATGAAATCTGTTAATTTTTTTTTTTTAATTTTCAAACAAAACTTTATTTGAAAACCCCCCCCCCCCCATTTTTAATGCATTACTTTTAGTATTTGTTTCATTTAGTTTTTAGAAACTGATCCAAGAAATTTTTAAAAATTGTATTCATTTGTAATTAGTAGACTTTTTTCTTCTTTAATTGGGCCACACTATTCAATCATCATTAATGCTAGTCATATCTTTGTGCTTTGCAAATTTATTGCTAAATAACTTGTTTTAGTCTTTTAATATATATATATTTTAAATTGTGTATTTGTATGAATATTTGCATATCTTTTGATGTAGTAACATCATTGAAAATTTAATCAAAAATATATGTATTCAGAGATTTTTATAATAATTATAGTTAAAATATATTTTTAGTATTTTTTATTGCCAATATTTTATGTACTACATTTTTATGTTCTATTATGTGATTTCTTATCATTGGTTGATTGGGATAGTATGGATTTTATTTATAAATGTATTTTCATTATCATAGATATAGTGTTGCTTGGTCTCATTTGGGTTAGCACAGTTTTGCCAGTAATAAACATTCAATTAATACTTAAGAGGGTGCACTAAAGGATTAATTATTTCAAAAGTAGCTATGCTCCACCCCCATTCCTAACATAGAATTTAATACTTGCTGCTCTTAAAAATCGAATTTTTGTTAACAACTATAAAAATTTCCTAAATCAAAAGAATCTTACCTAGATTAGTGATTAAAGAAAACAAGAGTACAGCAAGTTTATGTGACTTCCATTATTACTGCTATTGATCTAAGCAATTGGATTCTTTATGAACAAATCTTATAGAATAAGAAATAGTGAGACTACAAAGAAGTAATTTATTGGCAACTTGTGGAATTTGTTCTTGAAAATTTTTCTAATATCGATGTAATTAAATTTTATGATACAGTCCAAAGATTTTATTTTCAAAGATGTTTTTTTACTTTAGAAATATTTAATTCAATGGATGATCGTATATATATCCACAGCCTCATTTATACCCAGATTTTTATAAGACATTCGAAATAGATAATGGTGACTTGAAAATCACAGAATTATAATTTATTATTTTTTGTTTTAAATGATGAAGAAAAAGCTAATGTTATGTTATTTTGATTTATTATTAATAAGATAATTAAATAGTTTATATATCATGGTTTGTTTGTTTTTTGCATTAAAACACTCTATTTTATTATAAATTTACTTAGTTGAGAATATATGACAAACCCTGTAGCTATTATTGCTAAAGAATCATACATTAAATTAATTAATCTTTTATTTTGAAGAATTGCATTTCTAAGGAATATACTAAGTGTTAGTTCTAGTCAGGAAATGATCTGTTCAGATTCTGCAGGAAATCAAAACCAAAATTTATTGAAAATGAAATAGCCTAAAAATATTTATTGTGCTAGTCTGGATTTTAATAATAACAAATATCTGTAAAGTTATTAATAATTGTCATATATATATATATTTAAATTTTTTAAAAACTGAATATACGATGCCACTATTATTTTAATACTAATTTTAAAGAATAAAAACACCAAATCTTTATCACTGAGCTATGCCCTCCTGTATAGATTTCTTTCTTTCGATTTTGTCTAAAAAGTTAATTTTTCCCCCAACATATATACTATTTCGATAAAGTATATTGTTTGTGTGTATTGTAAAAAAAAAAAAAATATTTTATTGCAATTTATATATTCTTTTTGAAAAGTAACAACTAATTTTAAAATAATAAAAAAGATTTAAAAAAAAGTCCTAGGATGAGAAGAAGTGTTATTATTAGAGATGGAAAATTTGAGGCATTTGAAATGAAAACAAGATTTGCTAAAAGAGTGTTTTATTGTGAACTTGAATATGCTTTTCTTGGGAGAAGAGGACCCTGTCTATACTGTAAAGATGATCTCAAACGACATTCTAAAGAAGTGTAATGTCAATTGTTTTCATTGGGAAATCAGAAAACAGAATATATTGGAGAATTACAGTTAGACATGGTGTTGAAGTATTTCAGAAGAAGTTTTCTGTAGAAGAAATTAAAAGATAACATTATAAAATATCAAATAAACAGAAAAATCAATCAGTATGTTCTATATAAGGATAACTGAGTAGCTTGAGGTTTTTTTGAAATTTTTTCATATCTTAAATTGCTTAATGAAAAAATAATAAGTAAAACAGTCAATTTATGCATATTAAATAATTTAAAGATAATCTATGGTTAATGTCAATATTATTAGAGATCTATAAATAAATTTTAAGACATTGAAAAATTATAAATGGAGTAGAGAATGCAAGCTTTTTTTGTCACTTAAACATATTGAGTTGATCGATGAGTTTATTAGTTTCTGTGGCAAACTGTTATTTTGATGAAGCATTATGACACTTAGGAAATAATTTTTTTAGGTATTGCATAATGATGAAGAAATAGCTTGGGATAGATATGGCTCCTGTTTCAAAAATATTATCTACTCAAGTGTTATTTTCCTGTAGTACAAGATGTTAAATAGGAAACAACAAACAATAAATGTTGACCATTTCTAAGAAAAGACCTTAATTTATAACCAGACTCAGGTTCCAAAGTAAAAAAAACAACAACATAGAAATCTTAGAACAAAATCTAAAAATAAATTTAGGCAAAATCTTCTCTGTTCTAAACATTGTTCCATAAATTTTCAAATGCTGAAAAATCTTTTTTGTTTTAATAATGGTAAATTTAGAGACCATTTAAATACATTTGCATCTCAAATGACAAGCCACATTCTCCTACACACATACAAAATTTTGCTTTCACAATGCACTTACAATCACATTATTTGTTTCAACTTTTATTCATACAATACTATAGTCTTTAAAATAAAAATAAATAAATAAAAATAAAGCTAAATTTTGAGAATGACATAATCTTTCAAGAACAATTAACTTATTATCGTTTTATTACATAAATTCCATTCTAATCATTTGCTTAGCTGAAAGTTTATATTCAAATACTTTTTTTCATTTACACATATGTGCCTGTAAATAATATACATATTTGCAGTAAGCCATAATAATATATATATAATTTTAGCAGTCTTAAATCTTTCTTTGAGCTTGACAAAAATATTGATACATCTTTTAAAAATAAAGTAAACTTAGTGGGTTAAATTAATCCCCTAAATGGATTTAAACTATATTTCACAATATATTTAAACTAGGCCATTTTAAAGTTAAAGTTTAATAATGTAAAAATACTTTCTACATTTAAACTAAATATTTTTTTTTTCATTCATATATATAAATACAGATAGCTAACCTACATTCATAATACATTTTCACAGTTCTTGGATATCAGCTTGCTTTCTTTTACTTACACATTTTAGCACTGTGTTTATTTAAATATTTATGTAAGTTAAACTCTAAACACAGGGTGGCACTACTGTATGGAGAGTTTTGCCTGATTAATTTATGTAAATATATATAGATAGTATTAGTCATTTTTATGACCCAGACTCTGAATTTAGATGAGCATGAAAATTTTTCAGAAAAAAAAATTTGGATTGTTTTTAGTTTTGTAGGCAATTGATACATAGATAAATAAGCTCCAACATAATAAATATATACATTTTTCATTTTTTTTTTATTTAAAACTTGTTTATTCAATATTTTACTATAATTTTATTTTTCCATCATAACAACGTTTAAACTAAATTCTGTAGTCATTATCAAGTTTCCTTAAACAAAAAAAAAAAAATAAAAAACAAAAACAATAACAAAATTAAATAAAATATTAATGCATCACAAATATATATAATATTCAAGTAAAACCAAAACATTATTACATCTACAAATATACTTATTTACCTCCTTCTTTATATTTAACTATTTCTTTTAATACCTTTATAATTTAATATTCTTATATAAATTTATCATCTATTCTCTAAATCTTTACCCATTAACATTCCTTTTAATACCTTTTCATTCCTATATTATCTTATTTTTTATCCTTATTTATTAATGTCCTATTTAGTAGTGGTTTATACTGATCAATATATGCTTGCTCTTTTTTATTCTCTCTTTAAACTTTTTAACACATTCCAATGGCCTTATATCAAAATTTTCATGTTTAAATTTCTTTCTATGAATATATATAGCATATTTTTTATCATATAAATGCTGCCTTAATCTAATTCTTAATTTATTCTTACTTGTTCCTATGTAAGTCATATTTACATTACTTTTATAACAATCCATACATTTAATTATATATACTGAATTCATACATTTTAAAATATCAATCTTATCATAATAATTTATTAACTCAAACATTGTTTCCTTTTATAAACCGGGCAAATTAATGTATTCCACTTTCTATTAAAGCACCTAAAATTTTTCTTAATTTTAAAAAATAAATATCTTGATACACTAAACCAGGGGTCCCCAACCCTATGCCCGTGGGCACCATGGTGCCCGCAGATCATTTTACGTATGCCCGCCGCTATCCAAACACAATTAAAAATTATTTATCTGAGACAATAAACTTAATTTTTAAAATTTCTTATAAATTATTATATTATATTGTAATCAAATTGTAGGGCATACTATACTTTTACAGTATAAAAATATAAATGTTAATTATATGTTAACATTTTATTTTTGAAATAAATATTTTTTTGTACATTATGTGTATTATTAACAATATCCAACTATAAATTAACATTGAAAAAATAAATGGTGCCCGCCCCCTAACATTGAAAAAATAAATAGTGCCCGCCACCTGGCCGGTATTATAGAATGTGCTCTTAAGTGCAAAAAGGTTGGGGACCCCTGCATTAAACCCTATATAAATTATTTTGTTATTTTCTCCAGTTTTATTCAATTTAATTTTCCTTTTTATATTATCCATATTATAATCAGTTAGCAATCTTTTTACAATATATTCAGGATAATCATTTTTAATACATTCCTCCCTAATATTATTTATTTCATTTTTAAAAACATTTCATTTGAACACACCTTAATAGCCCTAATAATCTTATTTTTAACAATATTAAGCTTACGATGTTTTTCAATATCAGAGTAACAATTATTAGTTAATCCAAAATATGTATTCTTTCTAAATACCGTTGTATCAATATAAATTATTCCTTCCATTCCAACTTTTTTTAAATTTTTTATATCCATATAATCAATAACATTGTTATTTTCTTTTTTCACCGTAAACTTTATTTTATCATTTTTTGTATTTATACATCCTAAAAAATATGTACCAGAAAAATATGTTAATATTAGTAAATAAGTTATTGAGATTAGGACAAAATTAAAACTGATTGAAAATAAATGTGATAGTTTGGGTTATGATTAGATATGAATTTAAAAATTTAGAATATGAATTAAAATATAATAATAATAAGTATGTTAGAAGAAATGAAGAATGGGATGTTGGTAAAAATATGTGTGAAAAATATAAAGATGTGTTTTTTTAAAGGGGGATAAAATGTCTAGTATGGGTATTATGAATAAAGAAGAATATAATTATAAGATGTTAAATTTATTAGAAAATAAATATTTTGAAAGAATTAATAAAGATGAAAGTATGAATATGAATAAAAGAATTAATAATATTGTTTCAGTAATGTATGAAAAAGGTTTTATTGATAAATTGGAAATGATTGGATTAAAAAGAATGGATGTAAATTGTGCAAAAATAAAAGGTATTCCTAAAGTTCATAAGGAGGGTGTTCCATTGAGACCAATTGTTAGCGGTATGTATTCATATCATGAAAATGTATCTAAATGGGTATATAATAAAATATTTAAAAGATATATGGGTTTATTTGAAAAAAATAATGTAAATAATCCTATACAATTTATAAATAGATTGAAAATTTTTTTGAAAGAGAATAATTTTAAAAATATGGTTTTTGTTAAATTTGATATTGTTAATATGTATATTAATATTGATCCTGAAATTGCTATTGATTATATTATTGATTTATATAGAAAATATAAAAATATTTGTATGAATTATTGATTATTTGTTGTAAAGATCTTATTTTTAGATATGGAGATAAATTTTATAAACAGAAAGATGGATTAAGTATGGGAAATAGTTTGAGTGGTTTTTTAAGCAAATGTATATATGTGTAATTTTGAAAAATAATTTTTTAATAATGGTAAAAATAAGCCAATTTTTTTTATAATAGATATGTAGATGATTATTTTTTGATTTTTAATGGAAATGTTAGAAAAGTAAATAATTTTTTAGGGTGTATAAATACAAAAAATGATAAAATAAAGTTTACGGTGGAAAAAGAAAATAACAATGTTATTGATTATATGGATATAATTTTTTTTAAAAAGTTGGAATGTATGGAATAATTTATATTGATACAACAGTATTTAGAAAGAATACATATTTTGGATTAACTAATAATTGGTACTCTGATATTGAAAAACATTGTAAGCTTAATATTGTTAAAAATAAGATTTAGGACTATTAAGGTGTGTTCAAATGAAATGTTTTTAAAAATGAAGTAAATAATATTAGGGAGGAATGTATTAAAAATGATTATCCTGAATATATTGTAAAAAGATTGATATCTAATTATGATATTGATAATATAAAAAGGAAAATTAAATTGAATAAAAATGGAGAAAATAAAATAATTTATATAGGATTTGGTGTATCAAGGTATTTATTTTTTAAAATTAAGAAATTTTTTAGGTGTTTTAATAGGAAGTATAATACATTAATTTGCCCAGTTTATAAAAGGAAACAATGTTTGAGTAACTTAATAAATTATTATGATAAGATTGATATTTTAAAATGTATGAATTCAGTATATATAATTAAATGTATGGGTTATTATGAAAGTAATGTAAATATGACTTATATAGGAACAAGTAAGAATAAATTAAGGACTAGATTAAGGCAGCATTTATATGATAAAAAATCTGCTATATATATTCATAAAAAGGAATTTAAACATGAAAATTTTGATATAAGGCCATTGGAATGTGTTAAAAAGTTTAAAGAGAGAATAAAAAAAGAGGAAGCATATATTGATCAGTATTAAACAGGATGTTAATAAATAAAGATTAAAAAATAAGATAATATGGAAATGAAGATATTAAAAGGAATGTTAATGGGTAAAGATTTAGAGAATAGATAATAAATTTATATAAGAAGAATATTAAATTATAAAGATATTTTAAAAGAAATAGTTAAATATAAAGAAGGAGGTAAATAAGTATATTTGTAGATGTAATAATATTGTGGTTTTATTTGAATATTATATATATTTGTGATGTATTAATATTTTATTTAATTTTGTTATTATTTTTGTTTTTTATTTTTTTGTTTTTTTGTTTAAGGAAACTTCGTAATGACTAAAGAATGTAGTTAAAACGTTGTTAGATGGAAAAATAAAATTATAGTAAAATATTGAATAAACAAGTTTTAAAAAGAAAAAGGAAGAATGTATGCATAATTGATACATAGCTAACACAGATAGCCATGCAAATGAGTATTTAGATATTGTTAGCTAAAATGTAAAATAAGAAAAATATAAATTGCATTGTTCCCCATTAATTCTTTATCAAAAAACATTGGGGATGCTTTTCTCTGGCATGGGCTATTTAAATGCCATTTAACCACTTACATATAAGCAAATTAGTTTTAAGTTTTACAGGTATAACTGAAGTTTTTTTTTTTTTTTTGTTAAAAAATGGATCTAAAGTATTCCTGTGTAATAGCTAAAATACATTAGATTTTTAAATTTTTAGAACTTGTAATATATGCACTGAAGTTTATATTATTCTATTTGGTATTTGAGTATTAACTAAACTATGACATACTACACAACCCACCGGTAGATAGCATAGATGATGAACCAAAGCAATGGCATGGCAACTGAAACATTGGCATGACTAATCGATAGGAGTGGTGAAGGTGGCTTCATGGTCACCTTCGAGATTTTGGAGTACTGTGGTGAATTCTGGGTAAATATCTGTCTTTTACCTGCTTGCTTTGACCAAATGAGACCATTTTTTTTATACTGTGTCTGATCAACCATTGTAAGAATTGAATATTTTGATTGCTTATTTTATATTTTGATTTATTGCTGATTTTATTACTAATTGTATCAAATTTTATTACTAATTTATCAAATTGTATTCCTAATTTATCAAATTTTATTACTAATTTATCTAATTGTATTACTAATTACCATTTATGACTAATTAACCAAAATGTCTAACCAAGAAAAGGAAAAGAAAGCCATATTAAGTTATTGGGACTTACCATCTTTTCCGAAAAAGAAACGATTTCAGTATCGCACTATCTCATAAAGGCAATTATTTGTAGTTAATAATTGAGAACAATTTGCTTTTTTTTTTTTTTTTTAAAAAAAGAAAATGTAAATAATTAGTTAAATACCATTAAAAATTATAAAGATTATTTATAATACTTATTTTTGATAATATTTTACTGTAATAAAATATTACCTATTAGTCCATTTATTATTGGAGTAAATTATTACTGCGGTTCTGAAATTAAATGTCTCATTTTTGGGACTGAAAATTGGCAGGGGGGGAGTGTCTTCTCCGATGATTTTTTCCTGCCAAAAGGCACTGCCAATACATACTTTACTCTGACAAAAAATTATAATGATTAGTTCATTTCTTTGTTTCAGGGTCAAATGATTTACTTAAAAATCGTTAAAAATTATAATGATTATTTATAATATTCATTTTTGATAAACTTTTTATCGTAGTAAATTATTAGTTATTATTTCACAATGGCCAACATGGCGACATTCGACACGTCTCCTTCTTTGGTATTAACTGTGCTATGCCGATTATAATATTTATTTTTGATAATATGTTACTGTAATAAATTATGACGTAATTATTGCATTTCTTATCGGAGTAAATTATTACTGCTGTTCTGAAAATAAATGTGTCTCATTTTTGGACTGAAAATTTAGTCTGAAAAAAAAATTTAATGATTAGTTAATTTTTTTTGTTTTGGGTTCGAATGATTAGTTAAATATCCCTACAAAAAATTGTAATGATTATTTATAATATTCATTTTTTAATAATTTTTTTTTTTTATCGTTTTCATTAAAAATTGTTTTGATTATTTATAATATTCATTTTTGATACTAATTTTTTATCATAGTAAATTATTAGTTATTATTTCGCAATGGCTTCTAGTCTGAAAATATATATGATTAGTTAATTTTTTTTGTTTTCGGGGTCAAATGATTAGTTAAATATCATTAAAAATTGGGTAATGATTATTTATAATATTCATTTTTGATTTTTTTTTTATTGTTTTCAGGGTCAAATGATTAGTTAAATATCGTTAAAAATTATAATGATTCTTTATAATATTCATTTTTTGATAATTTTTTTTTGTAGTAAATTATTAGTTATTATTTTTTCGCAATGACCAAACATGGCGACATTCAACGTTTCCTTCTTTGCTATTAACTATGCTATGATGTACTACCCCGAAGGCATACTATTCTAATCTTGTGATCTTCAAGGTGACTTCTCCACGTGATCTGCGGGCAAACTTTATCGATTAAGCTTGTTCGCAAATCACTAGGAGACGTTATCTTAAAGATCATACCTTCGGGGTAGTACATCATAGCTTAGTTAATACTCAAGAACCTTTTATTTAAAAAAAAAAATTTTTTTTTTTACTCTTTCTGGGCAAAGTGATATTAATTAGAAAAAAATTTGCTTTTGAAAAATCCTGTTATCTATAACAAATTTTAAATGAATTTTTCAAATTAAAGTGAAAAGAAAAATTAAATTTCATGTGAAAATTTTCCAATATTTTTTCTTAATAACAAAGTCCAAAAGCAAGTATTTGTAAATATACCAGTGATTAATGTTTCTTTGTAATTATTGAATAAAAAAATTCAATACTAATGTTAAAATACATTATATATTGAAACGATTAGATCCAAACTCGATCCAAGTTTCATGACTTATTTAGCACTAACCTGAGATCAAACCTGATCTTTACCTTTTTAATAGTAAATTTGTTTAACGGATAGTTTTATATTCATACACACATCAAGCCTATTTTTCTTTCTTTAGCCTTGTTATATTCATTTAATAATGAATGTTTTAATTTTACTTTAATTTCTATAATAAGGTTTAAATAATGTTTGTTTTAATAAAATAAGATTTATTTATTACATATTTTTGTGTGTGGATATTATATATATGTGTGTATTTAAAATATTAATAGTAAAGTCCGTTAAATAGATTTGCTTAAAAACTACTTTTATATTTTTCTATTAAATTTTAGTGATTAAAAGTCACATTCTTTTGGATAAATCTGGAAAGTCACGTAGGCTACTTAACAAAGGGTAATGCGTTTACTTTTATATATGAATGGAAAGGAAAGGACTTAAATTAATTTTATTTTATCTTAGTAATCCATTTGCGAACTAAAAATGGATTCATAACAAAAGACTTAAAAGATTTATTGGAAGAGTGTATCTTAGAATCACAATAGAGCAAAATATTTTAAATGAATGGACAGAACAATGCCTGAAGCTATGGAAAGATAGAATATTCTGGAGCAATGGCTAAAATAGTATAAATACCCCCCAAAAAGAGAGTGATAAGGATCACATTAGTATAGTGAACGAGTTGCAGTTCGAATCTATGTCGGTCTATTTTATGATTTAGTATACGCAAAAAGATAGCTAAGGTCAGGGCACATAGTTGTTGTTCCCATGCCTTTTGAAACCATCTAATGCCTCCTAAAATCATAAAGAGAACTGTTAGTGAATGAACTTTGCTGAATAATAAAAAATAGCTATTTCATCGATGGAATATGTACCTCATTTCACTCTCCAAAAAGAACTTGCAAGCAGTTATGAAGCCTACGCGTGAAAGGATTTGTTGGAAGGTAATATTACCACCAAAAGAATTCTTTCTAAAATATATAATTTACTTTTCTTGTTTTAAATGGCTCTAACAGTAATTAAATATTGCCACCCTATCCTAGATAAACACGTTTTGTAATGTATGTATAACTTATATATCTTTTGTAATTTTACTTTTGTCATTGCTCTCTTTAAGATTAATTCAAGTACTAGTTCCTCTTAAAAATGCCTTTTTATTTCATATTTCTTTTCTTATGTCAGTTTCCTATTATTTATTAATTTATGATTTAAAATATTTAAGTATTTATGTGCCACTAAATCTAATTCGGTGAATTGAAACCTTCCTTAAATATTTTCAATCGGCCCATGATTGATTGGTCAATTAATATCTCCTAAATGAGTGAGTATTTGTTTAGCTCATTTTTATTCACCGAATTGGAATTACTTTATTAAATGTAATCCAATAATATCTATATTTCATAATTACGATCTGTCAATAAAATGAATATTGTGTGTTGGTATTTTATTATTAGAGCGCTAATTCGAGTTTGTGAGAAGGAAATGAATATTTATCATAATAGATTTTAGTGTGCTTTGACGAGATATGAAAGAGGGTTTTAAATGAAATTTGTGCTTGGGAAATCTCTAAATAAAAGGGAGTAATTACTTTTGTTGTTATTTAGGATGACATTATAGTCGTGATTGTTTTATTCCAATTTGATTTTTAAAAAGTTCAAGTCACTACGCTTTGGCAATTATTTTATTTATTATTTAATTTAAATAATGGACGTGAATAAAGTGTCTACCCCATTAATATAGGCATTACTGACATAAGCAAATTATTCTAAGTTCAATGAACTCGCTATTATTTTAATATATATATTTTAGGAAATCTAAGCTAATAATGCAGATTTCAATTCTTCAGGTTCCTCTTAGTCGGACAGTAAAGCTCAAGAGTAAAAAAGCCTGACCTCATTTTCCCTTATGTCCAAGGAAGCTCTCGCTCCAGGTTGCGATCTGCAAAATTGCAGAGTGACCATTTTGTTCTTCAAATATAATGGCGAAATTTTCATCAATCTTATCGAGGTTTTATTCTTGCTATGTCAGTACTGCTTTCATTCTCGAGATCTATATTTCTTTTAAAGTTGCCTCTAAGTCATGGCAAAGTGAGATATATCAAAATCAAAGTAATTTATTATTTGTTTAGTTATCCCTTTTAACATTGGTAACCCACTTGATTTATAGCGATTCCCTTTTAACCATGAATTCCTAAATGTACGCAATATTTTATACAAAATGCGTTATAGAAAACCCATGTTTTAATTATTGATTTATTTGTTAGTCGTTTCATGTTAAAGCATTATATAATTAAAAGACCATATTGTAGATGTATAAATCAAATATTCATTTGTAAAAGATATTTTGTGTTTATCAAATATTAATTTTATTAATAATAAATTAGTGCTTTTAATAGCAATGAGATCTTCCCCGCCTATATTGAACAAAGCATTTAATTAATGTTGTATAATGTTTTCCAAATATTAGAAACTAGTAAAGAAAGTAGCTCTATTATATTTACCAGTTATTTAATTATATTAAATAGTATTGTAAAACAAACCTGTAGTCTATATTGCTTTTATTATTATTAACCCCAGATATTAATTTGATGGCTTAAACACACATACTTATTGCTTATTCATTTATATATAAATTCCATAGTAAAGTAAAGATATGTGATGACAGTAGTTTTAGGTAATTTATTCGGGTTTCTCATTTAAATCTCCTGAGCTAGCTGGCCATACAAAAGGAGTTTGTGCGTAATCATAATATGTACTATGTAGAGATGATAAATGAGTTTAAAGAGATATAAAATGTGAGTGTTATCAAAACTGACCGGTACAATATATATATTGTAACAGTAGCTGGGTTCGAATACAAGTGCTAAAGTAAGTAAAGGGTAATAATTGTTACAAAGAGTGTTAATTGCGATTGTTGTTACAAATTAAATAGATAGATGTGTGAAAATTTATAAATAGTCATTCGAACCCTGAAACAAAAGAGTATGAATAGAATACATTAATCATTTAAAGGCATGAATGTATATGTATATATATATATTTGTTATATATGTTATTGGGTTGTGTGTAGAATTAATTACTAACAGATTTGTATGTGAGGATGAAGAGAAGTGGTTATGTGCAGAGTTGTGTTATTTTTTTAATTTGTTTTATATAGATATTTTGTTGTTTATTAATATCGTAAACTATAGATTTAAATAATGTCAGTAGTAGCATGTGTTTCTTAATGAAAACCCATTAAACATTTAAGGCTGGAGAGTAATAAATAGAATTGAAAGGTGTGCTGCGGGCGGTTTCAGTTAATGACTCTGTCCACTGGAATTCTAAGAACTGGTCAAGTTAATATTTTAGAACAATGGAAGCTAAAAGCATTCCTGAGATCTGGTCATCGGTGCATGAATAGATAAAAAGAAAGGTGAGGTGAAAGAGCGTTAAAAAAGAACTATTTTTTTCCGATGATTTGAAAAGAGATGGTTGAAAAGAAAGAAGCGGGAAAGTAAACTGGATAGCGTGATTATTAACTAATAAAATTTATTCGTAATGTACTCCATCGAAATGCAGGTGTAAATGTAATTGGGTGGATTCATTAGAGCGGTTCAGTGGACAACTATTGTGGGACCTGCCTGAACTTTATTTATGGAGATTTGCCATTTATTTAATCAAGTGCAATGGCCACAGAACTCCAAATAGCTGGAACCTCTTTCAATCAAGTTAAAAATCATCTACTTAATCTCTAGGATGGATTATTTTGTGTAAAAATATTTCGCAGCCTCAGATCAACGACTCTCACTAAAACCAGCACCCCTTCAAGACTGTAAGCTTACAGATCATTAGCCTTGACCACGTGAACATTTGCTCTCAACAGAGGTAACCTTGACCTTTTCTCAATATATATTAAATGAACATTTAGTAATAAAGAAACATGTGCTTTATTCCAATTTAAAGAAAGTACTTAAAATTTTCATTTAATAAATACAACTCTGATGTGTAATTGCACTCTTTCGTTAATATGTATATTAATTTTATATATATGTATATCGGAATGAATGAGTCGTATGCTTAAGATATTGAGATATATATATATATACATGTGTGTGTTAATAAATCTTAGAATTTAACTATAACTTGTATATTATTTGCATTCTGGGATTCTGATAACTTCTGGGCTATTGTAATAGGATTTGTAGGCAGATAGAAATTATAACGAGATATATATATATATGACGACGTCTCTCCGTAAGATCACCTTAGTTTTGTTTTCCCGATAGACATTGTTTCCCAGACCTTGAGATTGATCTAGTCTGGATAAGGTACACAAAAAGAGTCCACTGGAATCTTTTCTTTTGTTTTCGATGGGTATAATTCTTATTAATTGATAAGATTGGCACTTGAGATGGGAATTAGTCCTTGCTCATAAATATACCTACTCAAAGCTTAGGATAATAACTTATACACACTCAATTCTTAGAATAAGATTATGAGTAGACTGTTAAAATATATATATATGTCATCTCATATATTTTTTCAGAATTCATTATCACCTATGTATGCATGTGCATATTCTCATAAAAAGTAATATCAACTGTGATAGCTATTTTTTTTTCTAGAATGTTCACTAAAAAGTTATCTTGTAGTCAACTCATATTAAAAAAAAAATCTATATTGTAACGGTCACTATCTATCTTTAATCACGGAGAGTGCCACCAGGTCACTGCGTACCTGATCAAAAGTGGATGGTGATGATGGTTTTCACCGACTAGACCCAGGGAGACAGCAGGAGATCTTAACTATTGTTTAGACAATTGAGAAAATAAACACATGGACAAACGTTCCCCAAAATAATTTAAACTAATTTGAAAATTTTATTAAATTCAATAAACAAAATAAAGTAAATCTAGCAAACAGAATATGAAAGTTTGACCTAGATTTTTATAAGTGTATTCATCAGCGAGTGTATATGTGTTCTGCAAATATTAAAACTTTAAAAGCCTTGGCAGAAAGGTTCGTTCTCTCACCTACAATTTAAAAGGGAATTAATAGTATCTTTCTGCTGGCGATTTATAAAAGAACAACAATTCTAATGTCCTAATTCAGAGATATAAAGAAAACAATATGGTCTTGTAGGAAATCAACAAAACAGCACTGGCGAGCATTTCTTGGCCCAGAATAATGCATTGAGATCAAGAATGTCATTTGCCGTTAGAGCAGCTCATGATGTACCATGTTTAAGGCAATTCGCAGTTGATTTCACATGCAAGCCAAATAAACTTGAAGAATGATTATGATCTTACATAATCTAGAGATGAAACAAAATCTCCAAAAAAAAATGAGAATAACAAACACGATAAACTGTCATCCAAAAGATTTGCAGTCTGCAGGAAATGCAAACTAAATGTATTTAAAATTAACTTCATTACAATAAAAGATGAAAAGGTGAGCAAAATGAAATTACAGAAGTCTGCCAAAGCATTTACCAAGAGTTAGTAATAACAAAGAAGGCACAGTAAGCATATAAAATATAATCTGACAATACACTCCCCAATAAATAAAATTGAAAACAAGCTTGGAATCTTAAGTCTAAGATTCCAAGACACTATAAATACAAAGAAAAACAAACAAGTATAATAATTATGAGATTAAATGACTAGTAAAATTTTATACAGCAGATTTATTTTTAGATTGAGTGGAGATTTAACTAGAAATTTATATACCCTGGAAAGAATAAGAAATATTTTACCTGATGGCAGAGTCCACTGAGTTTTTCAAAGAGTGCACACAGTTATTTTGAGTTCAAATTTTCAGATGGCTTCATTTTTTCACAGCGGCAAGTGTAGAGGCATATTTTGGGATTCTTTCTAATTTAGACTTTCATGGTATGACTGGAAGAATAGCTTGGGATCAGGAGTTTATTCTTAGGTAAGTTAACAGGGGATGCTGTAGGTTTGAATACACATAGCAGTAAATTTAGTCATCTTGTGAAACCAAATTTAGGCACTAATACGAAGTCCACTTAATGACAGGCAGCAGAATATAATATTTTATTAACAGTGTTCAGAGAATGTGTAGCAACTTTTAAAAAAAATATGTCCGGACTGCCAACACAGTATGAATCTCAGCAGGCTAGTATATAAATGCAATAATGAATAATATAGAATTATAAGAAACTGAATTAATCTCTTTCAAGTAGAATTAGCTTGATCAAGCCAGGAATAAAAATGGCTGAAATTTTTGGGGTTATTTATGTCCTCTCTCTATCTCTCACGTAATCTTTCTTGTTTTCAATTATAAGACTTAGCCCAAGGCAAATCTTTATCTCCTGTTCAACCTTGATTAATAATTCTAACCAGGGATTATCTTATTAAAAAAACACAATACAAAATTAAATCTCCGCTTTTTAAATTAAACTAAAAATGCATTGTAATTAAAATAAAAGAAACAGGAGTGCAATTAACTTTCCAAAATTAAAAGCTCTCGCTCTAAAAAAAACAAAGATTAAAACTTTTAACTTGGAATGTTTTTAAAATTTGATAAAAAAAATAAGTGTCAGAAGAAACTTATTTTAAACTAACAAATAAAATCTGTTGAAGATGAAATTTAAAATGACAGAATTTTACAATATAGCTGCGTATGTGCGCTATTTCCTATAAAACTTTTAAATAACTTTATAAAAAGAAAACTTAGTATTAATTTTGCAAGAAGACCTTTGAAGCGGAGAAAGTTTCTGGTTCAATATACATTAAATTACTATCTTTGAGCTTATTAATAGAAAATTAGTGTAAATATGAATAGTATGAATTTAAAATAATATATAGAATAAGATTGATAACAGAAAGCTAAATATTTATTTACAGAAATGAAAAATAAGCAATACAACTGTTTATTTCAGAAATTTACACTTGATTAATCAAATATTTTTGGATGTTGTTTTTTTTTTTACTTAACTGATAAGGCTTTTTATTATATATTTATTCATTTATAAATCAATCAATCATATATTTATAAATATTTATTCATTTGTAAATCAATAATTTATTTATTAATTTATAAATATGATGAATTAGAGTGGAAATTATTAAATTATCTTATAAACCACTAAGATTAATTATAAATTGCAAGAAATACTTAGTCAGATAATAATAATCATATCTTTAGTTGTTTGGATATCAAGTAATGTTTGAACATCATGATTAGGTTATATATAACATTTCTGTTTAGTTAATCCAAGAACTGCAACTCTTGAACCCTTCACTCTCACCATTATGCTTTTCACACACAACCATACTTTGTGAATTCATTTATTGATATTATCCATTTATCTGTTAATAAATTATTTATCCATTTATTTATAAACAAATTATTTACTTTACATATATATTTAAAAGTAAATTGATGTGGTAATTAACAAATTATCTTAGAGATTGTTTTCTGTAAAGTTTTTCTCCAGACATTACACTAAGAGATATTTTATGGATTTGTACTTTTGGATATATCAGAATAAACAAATGACTTCTTTATCATATATACATACTTTATTTATTTGTGGATAAATAATCTACTCTTTTATTAATATGTGAATTAATTTAATTAGTGATAGTTAACTTTTTTTTCTGAGTTTTTCAAGTATGAAATAGCAACTCCATTAAGACATCGCATGACCTACAAGTCATCATGTAACTTTTGCTTACATCTTGCTATTTAATAGCATATTCAATTCTTGTTATTTTTATGCCATATAGTGTAATCTTTAATAGCCAATAGATGTCAGAAAATGGTGCTAGTAGATCCTTATCCATTACTGTTCTATCCAAATACCCTTAAATTAGTTTCTATCTTGTGGCTTTCATCAGTGAGGAACTTTTGTGAGTTTTTTGAAAAGTGTACTTGGATCTTTGAATCAAATATACTTTTCCTCTAGCAATCATTTTTTGTCTTTTGTTAAACTATCAAGCTAGCTTATTAATTTTTTTAATCCAAATTTATGAAACCAGTTCAGTTTCTATATATTATGAAAACCATATATTTTTTAATAATTTTATTCATTTTTATTTTTTGGCTAGAACTGGTACAAAACCATTAAGATATTACATAACCTACATGTCATTATATGATCTTTGCTTGCATCTTGCGATTTTTTAGTAATTTTTTTATTCTCAAACTAGATGGCATAAAAGTAATGACAATAGAAGAATATGCTAATAAATAATAAGATGTAAGCAAAGGTAATATGATGATTTGTATAGTTTATCTGATGTCTTAATGATTTTGCATCATTTTTGATTAAAGAATAAAGATGACTAAAGTAATAAAAAAAACTAACACCACCATAATATATAGAAACTGAATTGGTTCAGATCTATATAATTTTGCAGGCAAATAAGTTTGGATTGAAAAAATTATGTTTTTCGATTTGAGGTGGCAATTTGATAGTATAACAAAAGCTGAAGAATAACTACTAGAGAAAAAGTGTATTCAATCTAAATGTCCATTGCACTATTTGAAAAAAATTCTCACTGATGGCAGCTATAAGATAGAAACTAGACTGGGGATATTTGAATAGGAACATCTGTGGGTAAGGATTTATTGAAGCTTTCACTAGATGGCATAAAAATAATGAGAATAGAAAAAGATGCTAATAATAAGTAGCAACTCATGTGAATTATTTTTCATTTGGTTAATATAAGATAAAAAGATCAACTCAGTTGGTGAGTAGTTTATTTTAACATTTAATAGACTTCTATATTTTTATCTGTAATAACTTTTGATATTCTTTTTTATTATTATAAATAATCTTATCCCCAGCATTAATTTATTACAAAAAGCAATTTATTTGTTTTAATTTTATAAAAAAAAAAAAAGACTTTATTTCTTTTGGACTGATTTATGAAAAGTAGAGTTGCCTTATTTGATCACATATACAAAACCCTTTTTTTAAAAAAAATAACTTATCATAATGAAAAAAGTTCGGAGCAAAATTGTTTCTAGTTAAAAAAAGAAAAAGCTATCTGTTAACTATATGAATTAAATTTTTAAAAAAATAAATAATAAAAATATTTCAATGGAATAATATTATATCTGAAGTGCAATCTAATCAATGATAGATACTATAATGGTCAGAACTCTCTATTCTTATCTGTCTTATCAGGGTGCCACTAGGCTATTTGAACCTAAAAAAATTTATAAAGAAGGCAGACATGTATGGGTGAGGTTCAACTTTTATTTGGCCAATAAGCCTAGTCACTAGTTTGAGGAAAAGCTGAGCTTTATAGTATAACATTTATTATTGTGAATGGATTTAATTCACATTTATCTAAAATTGCACAGATAGGTCAAATTTTATATATTTTAATATTATTTTATATTTTGTTAAGCGCAAATATTCTGCATAGAATATGCATTTAGAAGTCTCGAATCTTTTAATTCCAGGCCAAAAGTTTGCGATGAAATCAATGCTAGTTTACTGATATACCGTTATGATCAATGCAAAATGAGAATGTTAGCATAACAAAAATCATGATTACAGGAATTGCAACCTGATATTATTAAAGGAACAGAATGATCATTGTCCATCTGGCAAAGGAATTTACCTGAATAAATTTGGAAAACAAATGCTCTATATGAGGGGGGAGAGCAGTCCTTGTTGATTATAGTCCTCTTCCAGAGTGTGAGAAAAAACAATGGCATAGGAAATATCTCTACTACCATTTGCAATGCCATGGCTGCCATTTTTGGGCCATGCATTCAATTAGATAATATACCCTGTATACTAATGTGGTACAAGGAAATGAGAATCCAATGCACCTCCCCCGATATTATATTGATATAAAACACCTGTACATCCATCCATCAGCACTAATTCAACTACGAAACAATTAACCCAAAAATAATGCTGTTTAAACAAACATAATCTTAACAAGTCTATGCAGCTATTTACACCCAACTTTAAATTTATTATTTTAATTTAACGAGGATGGAAATGATAATGGCAAAGACGTTATACATAAAATATTTAATAAGAAATTTAGAATTTACTTTAATTGTCAGTCAAAAGATTTTTTTTAGAGAAGAAATAGCATTCAGATTTAATTATTATTAAAATGGAAAGTTTGTATATTCTTAGATCAAATAGTTCAATTGTTTACAGTTCAAATTTCATTTAAAAGTTCATATTTTGTTGAATGTAATCTCTATGGTCCTTTATGCGCTTTACATCCAAGTTAGCAGCTTTGTCCATCACCAATTGGATTTTTTTTTATTGAAGGCGAAGCTGAGGGGAAAGGAGTTTATTGCATGACCCCTACATCATGGAGGTCCACAATACAGGTATCAGAATATATTAATTAAATCAATAAAATTCAATCCTAAAAGTAATCTAATTCTTTTATATTATTTAGTATCCCATATCACCAAAATCTAGAATCAATCTCACATTACTTTGTGCATTTCTCATTGATGACAATGATTTTTCTCTCTGGACTATGTTCTTACACATCTTTATTGGTTAGTTTCCTTTAAAGTGGGATACACCAATATTTCTTATCACTAATTTTAATTTCTCTTGTCTGACTTACAATCAGTTAAATGCCCAAAGGATCTGTTTGCAATTACATTTCAATAGAAATTCATTTTCAACCTACTATAGTTTAAAAATAAATTTAAAAAAGAAAATAAGGTTGTTGTCGAATAGCTACTATATCCCACTCGATGGCGCAGTTTTCACGCTTAAACTATAAAATATGATCATTCCCGGGCCATTAATTATAATCATTTTGATGTGTTTTTTGTAATGCGAAAATAAAAACAAAAGAAAATCGTCTTTTTTAAATATTATTTAATTTCAAATATTATTCTTTTATTAACGTATACAAATTCAATGATAATAATAAATGTAAAATAAAATAAACAAATTACAATTTGATTCGTCTTTTTTAGTTTGCTTTTTATTAGAAAAATCAATTTTCTATTGGAGATTTTTTTACTGGGGTTACGGCTTTTTTTTTTGCTGTTGTTGTTTACCGCTATTTTTTATTTCAAATCGAATCACAACTAAAAGTAAAAGTTGTTACGGTTAGGTTTAGGGTTAGTTTTAGGAAACAAATTGCAATTTGATTCGTCTTTTTTAGTTTGCTTTTTATTAGAAAAATCAATTTTCTATCAATTTTTTTACTGGGGTTACGGCTTTTTTGTTGTTGTTGTTTATCGCTATTTTTTATTTCAAATCGAATGACAACTAAAAGTAAAAGTTGTTACGGTTAGGTTTAGGGTTAGTTTTAGGGTTCGTTTAGGGTTAGTTTTAGGGTTAGGTTTAGTTTTAGGGTTAGCTTTAGGGTTAGTTTTAGGGTTAGGTTTACGGTTAGTGTTCTGTTGTTTGTAATGCTAAAATAAAAAATATCAAAATCGTATTTTTGTAAATATTTTTTTTTACTAACATCTATAAAATAAATGATAACAATAAACGTAAACTATATTCAACAAAGTATAACAGTAGTCGGAGAAAAGAAAGAAACTAAAACTTTTTTAAACAACGACAAATATATATATATAATGTTTATAATATATGCTTCTTATGACATTTAAAAAAACAGTGTACAATTGTACTTTTCTTACTGGATATTTTTGTGTTAATGCTCTTTTTTATTTCAAAAATATATACACGGTACAATCTTAAAATGTCTCGTGGAAATGTAACGAACAGTACATTACTTGACGCATTACCTAATTCCAATTCACTTTATACATATATCTCGTCAACATTTACTACTTAAAACTTCAATACACTACTGTGTAAAAAGTCTGTTAATTATTACTTTACAAAATCTGAACATTTCAATACTTTAAAATAAAAAAAAAAACCAATGAAAATATTTCCATTCAATTAAAAAAAAACACACCCTTTCCCCAAGCCGTAACATTTTATAAACTGTGCGAATTGGGAAAATGTATTAGCTGCGTAAACATATATGCTGTACTGCGACGCGACATAGCGGCCTGCAATCTGTAGTACAACAAAAAAAGTTGTATTATAGAAAATGCGGGTTCGAACATGTCGGCCGCGGAAATGGCATTTTTATGTGATTTAGCGTGAAAACAGCGCCATCCAGTGGGATATGGTGGCTCATCGATGACAACTGAAACTAAATTAACAGTTTTCATTATTTTTTTACCTTCTTTAAAATAATCTTTCGCTTTTAGATTTTTAACTTTAAATAATTATTTAATCAGTTTGCCATCAGTGCATTTTTTAATATCAATTTAAATAGATTTTATTTATTGATCTGGTTTTTTTTTTTTATATTTTCACTTGAGAACAATTAACGGCATATATATACTCTTACAATACAAAAAAAAAAAAGACACTTTGATAAACAATGGATCCTTTAAAAAATACTATGTATTCTGTGATATTCATTTGTAGATCTAAGGACACAATGGATTCAGAATTCATTGTATTTTTCATTTAAGTAATGATACAAGAATTCAGTAGGTTGCTGTTAATAATACACCTATTCTGTTGACTCATTTATGTCCAACTTAATTTGAAAGGGGGGGGGGGCATTTATGTTCTAAAATAATTTTTGGAAAAATTTCAGTATAGTAATAATAATAAATGGCAACTCATAAATGAATGTGCTCATTCTAATTCCAAGTAGAAAAAAAAAAAGGGAAAAGAGAGAGAGAGAGAGAAAGGGAAGAGGAGAAAGAGATTTTCATGATGAAAACAGTCTGTGAATCACAAATATATCTACATATAGAACATGCAAATTTATTTTACTGTTTATTTGATATTTTGCAATGTTTGTTTTAATTTCTTCAGCAAAAACTTTTCTTTCTGAAAAACTCACACACAATTTCTAATTGTAGCTCTCCATATATTTTATTTTCTGTCATATCATCCCATTGGGAAATCTTTATAATATGCAGGGTCCACCTTCTCCAATAAAGCAATGCTCAAGTTCACTATAATATGTAGACTTACATTGTTCATTCATTTTACTTGCTCAATCTGTGATTTTGCAATAGTGAATTCCATATTCCTGTAAATAGAAGGTGCTGATTGGTTTTATGATCTTGTCATTGTATTTTTAAAATTTTGCAGACATTCCTATGTGAAACTTTTCTAATACCTTAATATTGCATTGATAAGTATCTAAATCTCATTTCTATACAATAAGTTAGATAAAATAATAGCTCTATAAAACTACATCGAAGTCTATATTGTACCTCAACACCTAAGTTCACTTTTCTAATTAGAAAAATTATCTAGATATTTAAATTTGCTTAAATTTTCAAGTTTATAACCATCCAAGCTAAAAGTTGCTGAGAACTTTTTTTTATCACTAGTTGATAAAGAAGTTGGGGGAGTTTTTAAAAATATTAATTAATAAATCAAAGTCTTTATATTATATGTTGCATTCAAAACATTTAGTACATTCTGTGAATCTTCTTTTTGAAATAAAAAAAAAATAGCACAGTCATCAGTATACTGTAAATCCAAAATCCTAGCCAATGAAGTTCTTGTTTTCATTTTTAATCTATTCAAATTAAAAACACCATTAAACGTGCATCACATTTTGATTCCATTTTATTGATCCACCAATCCAAAAACAATAGCCATAAATATTGAAACTAAATTTGTTTATCATTAGTTTTCATTTCAAATGTTTAAGATTTTTCACCTATAGTAATAATGCTTCCTCTTATTTCATTATGTAGAAACTATAATATGAATGAATTTTGGTGGACAACTGACTAATTTAAAAAAATGCCATAGATTTGTCCTACTATCTGTATTAAATGTTTTGACCAAATTAACATGTTCTTGCATTTGCATGGCAACAAAAACCATATGTATAGTACTTCTTCATTCTCTAAAATCATATTTGAATCTTTTATTACCATTCATCCATGATGACACAACCTATTCAACAAAAATTCTTGAAGGTATTTTTACTGTATTCAATAATAATAATATTCCACAATTGTTACAATTTTATCCTTTTTGTTTTCAAAAATTTGAATAATAGGAACATACTTAAGATTGGGTGGCACAATATCATGTGTCCATATATTTCTAAAAAATATTTTCAAAATTATCATATCACTATCATATTATTAGATTTTTCCGGATATTTCAATAGGATCTGCAGTCTTTCCATTTTTAAGATTACAAAGAGACCAGTTTTGATTTTACCAAATTAAATGTCTTTGACCAAATATAAATAAATAAAGTGTATATATCATTTAAAATTGTCATCTGTATCATTATTCAAAAGTTGATCAAAATTCTCCTTCCACTTGTACAAAATATTATTGTAATCATATAAGAAAATGTCATTGCTGGATTGTGATACTGTTTCTCAGGTCCATATGCTGCTTTGAATGCATCAAAATGGCTATGATCAGTGAATGTCTATCTTCTTTGTGATTTTAATCTACCAATCATTTTTAAGTTTTCTGTCTTTTAACCTTTATATTTATTGTAAAATTCCATATTTAATTTATTATTCTGATAAGCAGAAAATACATTTCATTTTAAATGAATCACTAATAATAAAATCATTGTCAAAAAATCAGTCATGATTCTTTTTTTAAGAGAACCTAAGAATAGATTATTTTGTATCCATAATTCACTTCTTAAAACAATTCCATGCTTCTGTATAATAAAAGTCCTGAAGATTCTAATTAATAATTTTAGTGTTTAATAGCAGTTAAAATTTATAATATAGTATTTTCTAAAGGGCAAATTTTTTTGTGGATATGAGTAATAATTTTTTTAATACAACTATCATCTTGGAGAGTGATAATCTATAATTTGTCCAACAATCTGTCATTATTCCTCATTAAATATTAACTTTTTTTGTATTTTTGATTTCTAACTATAATGTAATCTAGAAAATCACATTGCTTATAGTGTTGAGGCATCTACGTTCCTTTGTAGTGCTTTTTTTGCCTAAATAAAGTGTTTATGATAGTTAATCCTTGTGTTGTTTAATAACTAACAATTTGAATTTATCGGACCAAAACCAATCATTAGTTCAAATAATTTTTGTCCAAAATCTATTATTAGCACCAACACATGCATTAATTGGATCTTTTAATGGTATTGCTGTAATAATGCTATCCAGCAAGAAATAAAAGCCTTCTTTTTCTGAATTCATTGTATCTAATAGTGGAACTGATAAAATAAGCTCTTATTATCATTATATAGAGTAAGTTGACATCATTAGCATCTGCATTGATAAATGAGGAATTTTAAGAATAGAATGTTTACTAAATTACATTTTACAGCAAATCCAATAATGCATTTTTCTTTCACTGACTGATTTTTCCTTTCAAAAAAAATTATAGTCATTAACTTCTTTAATTAAACTTCCTTTCTCTGAGAGAGAAGTTTCAGTAAGAACAGGTATAATTGATCTTAAATCTTGAAAACTTTTTACTCACCAATGCAGTTTTCTATTTAGGAGTTTGTATCAAATAAAGTCCATACATTCCACATACCTATTTCTAGAATAAAAAAATCTTTAGTATTATCACTGCCCCTTTTTACCACTACTGATATTATTATTCCTATTATATTATCACAGGAATGGCACTTAGCCAAGTTATTTTTGGACCACCTTTTCTAGATTTCACTTTCATAGCAGGCAGGAGTATTCCTAAATTGGACCACCTAAACATATAATCTTTGCAAGATGAAACTTGTTTCTTTCAAATTCAGTTCTAAAGCAACACAAGATCTGCCATCCTACTAAGCTCATCTCTGTCATTGCTTTTTTGATTCTCAAGAGTTTGAATGGAAAAAATAAAGGAAAAAGACAAAAAATGAATTAAAGTCAAAATTGCTGTATAGTTAATGATTGGAAATATGGTTATAGAGAGGTGTCCAATTGCATGAAAAGCTCAAGATGTTCATGACTGAAAAAAAAAGAGGGAGACAGTAATGATTGTTTATAGCAGAAATAGTACATAGCCTTTGATTTTCTAACATTCTATTCTATAAAGAAGCAAAGAAATATTATTAATCATGCACTGTTTATTTATTATTCGTAGTTGGCTTTCATATCTAAAGGTCATGGTGCTTGTCTATAGCCTAAATAATATTAGGCAATATTTAATTTTTTTATCAAAGTATTGATTTTTTTTTTTTTTTTAGGAATGTACAGACATAAGAAATTTTGCCATTTGATCTTGAAGATGCTTTTATTGTTCCAAAATAAAAATAAAAGTGATAAAAAAGGCTATTGCAAGAATTATCATAGAATGCCATTATTATCCATGAGACCCAAAAGAACTTTCATACATTTATTGGCTAAATTGCTTGTAGTCATAAATGAATTGTTATAAAGGACTGTCATTTTAGAGAATCAATAAGCATTATTGTTTAGGTTTTTGTCCCAAGAAAATGCAAGAAAAATGTCTGATCAAAGATATGATGCTTATTTTTCTTTTATTGATTTGATCAAGTTATTTGACTAAAAAAAATTGGCTTATAGTAGGGATTGGACATTACTGATTGTTCATTGAAAGCTTCTACATGATGATATGAAAGGGAACATTGTTACTGATGGTTGAATATTCGAGGAAAACTAGTGCTAAACTAGGGTGCATACTAGCTCCAACCCTATTGTTAATTTTTATGACAGTATCTTTGGAACAAAACAATTTATAGTTCTATTCCATGAAGCAAGAACCAAGTATAATATAAGTTTGGTTGTGCAATTTTTAGTGAGCTGATTATAAGTTACACATATTTAAAATAATTTATTTTGTAGATTAAGAATACACTGGTAATTGTGTTAATTTTTTTTTCCATTTCACATTATTATATAGAATGCTTCTAATATAGAACAAATATTTTAATTTAGTAAATGCTTTAACAACCAGTGTTAGGAAAAAAAAAAACTGCAACTTTTAGCTTGTCACTTTGAAAATAAGAATCAATTTCAATATTTTAATAGCTTTTTCTGCAGAAAGATTGAATTTTCTACATTTATTATGACAATTTGAATGAGAATACCCTTTATTAGCTTGTTAATTGACTAAAATAAAAAAAAATTTAGCCAAATTAGGAATTGTGAACCATACCAATACAGGGTTTCAAGAGAATCTCTTTCATCAGCTGCCAAGTCGAATATCATTAACCTTAAATCAGAATAGGCTTGAATTTTTTTTAAGACAAAAAAAAATTTCACATGCTTTATTTCAGAATACGAAAGATCAAATACATATAACTAACACTTTATGTTTTAAAAGGTATCATGATTTCTTTTGATACAATTTACTTCAACTAAATTAATTACATAGAGAGTTGTCATTTATTATTTTTATTGTATGAACTTTCTAGGCAATCTATTAATGTAATGTAGTAAGCAGCTTAGTTTTACTTCACTTATGGTTTATAATCTATATGTTGCACTTGAAATGCACATCCGTGAAACTATATTAAAAGTTTATAATTGCTTAGCGCTTTCAGGAACTTCGTGTTTCCATGTTCATAGCTTACAATAATAATGTATATTGTTAGCTTGTCTAATACAGTTCTTGAGTGTGGCCTGAGATTTGTAGGCAGTCAATGGAAACACCCTATAAAAGAATTAATGGTGGACGTGGAGAATGGATTGATAGACAATCCCCAATAGAGATAAATTTATCATGCTTATCACAAAAATGACTCAATGTGGGCCTATTAATGCAATGTTCGATGATTGGTACATAAAAATCAAGCATACAAAGCAATTTCTACCATGTATTGTGATCACCTGTTTGAAAGAAGACAAGGGAAGCAGATTTGGCCTAATAGACAAAAGTGAATACATAGAGAAAATTAATTTACAAATTGACAAACTGAATATTGAAACAGTAGCAGGTTTTAATAACGAATTAAATAGAGAAAAAATTACTTCTTCACTATTGTGAAATCACTGCAATAAAGCTTTGTCCAAGCCAGAGTACTATCGTATTTATCCTTTCTCCTCAACACCCCCGAAAATGTTTGCTAATATAAAGCTGCCTAAGTCAAGCCAAATGCACCCCTGAGGCTTATGTTGGATTTTTGAGTGGTGCACTACTTCAATACAGCAAAATTAGTAAATCAAGGGCTTATTGATAGTGTAACATTTGGTGCTTACACGATTAGATCCTCATTTGAATTTGTGGAGAAAATTAAGAATGCAGCTTTGGATATGGTTCCATCAACTGGAAACACTCTATTAAGATAATCAAAATCGAATTAATACACAATAATTACTTACAGAGACATATTTAATTTCATCCAGAATTTTTGTCATGGCTTGATAATAATATTATGGTGGTATTTGATGATAAATAGTTCCATATGAAAGATGGATAGCCTATAGATATGCCAATGAGCGGAATCATTTCCAGTGTTTTTCTTAATCATTATGAGAAACAAATTTTACCCATATATTACATTGCACAATTGACATCTGACTTGTTATTATTACTATTATTATTTTGCTGTTGTGGCTTTAGCTAAATTAAAGAGCTAAGCCTACTAATATATGGAGTATCTGAATTAAGTTCAGGCCCATATGATTTTTTCAGTTGGAGAGCTGACTTTAAAGACATGTAGATGTCTAAAAGTTTCAGATCTTCTTCTAACAATTATCTTTTAGATAAATGCTTTGCTTGAGTTGGTTTTTTAGATCTAATGTCCCAACTCCTCACTGAAGAGACCCATAGGTCGAAACCGGTCTGGGGATGGGGACAATCCAAGATAAAAATGATTTGAATGCCTTCTCTTGTAGTAGCATTTATCATAAATAAAAAAAAGCTTGTTTAGAGCTATTAGCACGCTCTTAATTTTACATATTTGTAAATGCAAGCTATATATAAGTCATGTGACATCTGACTTGTTATTATTACTATTGCACAATTGAGTATATTATACACACACTATGTAGACGATTTATTTATGGCCGCAATGGAGAACATAATTGTATGAATCAAGAATGACCTCCAGGTGCAAGCAAGGTTAATACCAAATGGGGTGTGGGAGGATGAAAAGCAAGAAGTGAGCTATTTGGATATACAAGTGCAAACAATACAACTCAACTACTGCATGATCAAGCCACTTGAAATATGAGGCCACATCCACCCAAATTCGAAGTCTTCAAGAGCATGCAAACTGGCTGGATTGGCAGCATTCCTGTTTAGAAACCATCATCTCTGTGAATTCTAATCAGATTGAAAAAACAATGTGACTCGCTACCTGAAAAACCTGTTGAACGTTGGATTTAAACATGGAGCCATTAATAGGAAAGTCAAACAAATTTTATAGCAAGCTAATAACTAACCTGGCCAAAGAGGATAAATCACATATGTTTTTACCATATAGGACCTACCTTGGCTAAAAAACTCATTAAAAACACTCTCAACAGTTTTCAATTTAAGTTTTCACACACCACCAGCCACTAGTAGACCAATCAATAATTCTACAGACAGGATCACACCTGAACAAACCCCTTGGGCCTTTTACAAAATTACATGCCACCACAACAGCTGCAGTGTAGCATATTATGGGGAAACATGAGCTGCAATCGCTACCAGAGTATTGAAACATTGATACTTATATAACAAGGCAAGAATCAAAGTCCACAGGCCACCTTTTTGAATCTATGATGGCTGAAATGGTTTGCTCTGAGCACAATGACACCAAGCGCAAGATAAAGGAGGCATGCTTTATACACCTCCATCAGTAGGAGAGATGCTTGCTCCTCCATTTTGAAAAAATGTGTGGTCTAGGTGATTTGCATATAGTTGCATACATCTCTATTAGACAAGCTAACAACAAACATTATTATTATAAGCTATAAATATGGGAACACAAAGTTCCCAAAAGCGCTAAGCAATTATTAATTTTTAATGTTGTTTCATGCATGTGCATTTCAGCTGCATTATATAGATTAATGTAATATAGTGGCAGAGGAAAATTTTTATTGAAGGATGTTCTGCAATATTTTGAAAATACATCATATGATTAATTTGTACCAATTTTCTAAATGTGTAATATTGGATCTATTATTATAAGACCAACATTTTCAATGAATTGAGCATAAGAAGCAAATAAAAATAATATTTCAAAAATATTTTATGAGGAACTTGAGCATTGTTTTTGTGAAGAGAAAGAACCTTTTTTACTTTATGAAAGACAATGTCAATGATGTTTTAAAGAATTACAATACTGATTGCTCTCATTGGCAGATTTATTTGAAAATAAGTTACATTGGAGAGTTGTGTTAGTCAAGGAATGGAAATCAATCAGAATAAGTTGACTTCAAATAACAATGAAGTAGTACATACTTCACAGAGCTCTCTTTGAGGCTTTTTGGGGCATCGTTTTGTGTAAATCGTCCCTTCTAAAATTAAAATGGCTATAGTGCTTTACAAATAAGATCTAATGATGTGTATGAATATATATATTCAAATCTTCCTTGTTTATGTTTCATGCAGTATTAATTTCTTTTTTATTTTAAAAATAATATCGGTTTAGAATCAAAGTATTTTTTTAAAATTTTATTTAGAATTTATACAAGTATTTTTACACTATTGTTAAATTTTTTGTCTGAAGGCAGATTGGGTAACTTTGCAATACAGTAGTACTAAGATTACGAGGTAATGCTTGAATCGTCTGGAGAAGTTTGTTTTGCCAGTCTTAAAGTTACTTATGTTAAGATTAAAAAATTTGATGTATATATATATTAAGTTTAAAACTTGAATAAACTTCATGCACAAAATATTATTTTTATCTATTATACAGGGATATTTCTCATAACTAAATTTCCGTTAATATAAATAATTTCATTTTTTTTTTCTGAAAATAATAGTGATTTTAAGAATGAAAAGAGTTTAGTGTAATTTTATACGCTGATTGAGGTCCAACGACGCCAGTGTGTTATTACCTATCCATTTACTTGATATTTTAGCATCTCACATTTAACTATATTACTACAATTATTAACACTTTATGTACCACATATATGTATATATACAAATTCTCATCAGATATTATGAAGGTACTTCAATAAATGCTTTTATTATCTTTATCGTCATTGTAATTATTCTTTATCCTTAGTCTCTTTTAATGCTTGTATTCTGATTAAAAATTAATCAGTTTATTATTGCTGTTTACAGCTCCCGATTGACTTGGTCAAGAGGTAGTAAATCATTTGTTATCTTAAGAGTTGGTGTAGTTATGCATCAACTTTTTACTAATTTAATTTTTTTTATTTTTATTCTGGGTTCTTGATTGTTTATAGATTATTTAAAACATTTCACTTGTTTGTTAACTTTCTACAATTTCCTAGCTCTTGAAAGCTCTTTGTAATCTTGCAATCAGGTGATAGATTTCCTCTTAATCTTGAAGGATTTCCTGTTTATTAGTCTGCAGAGTTTTTTTCTTCATTACTTTTTCAACTTTAATTAGTTATTTAATAAATTAAAGCTTATTTGTTTCTTATTTTTCTCACTTAAAAGAGTTATTACTGTTATACCCTTGAAATGAATTATCGATTTATTATTTGATTATGAGTAACAAAGTTATAATTTTTTTTATATTATTTGCATATATATATTTTGTGTGTATTCATTATATATCTAGTATTTTATGGATAATATCCACATTTTGTAGAACTTCATAACATTGTCTAGCAAATTTGCTTTTTACTTTCATAACTTAGGATTCAAATCTGTGCTAGGAGAAATTAGAATTTTTTTTCCATTGTATAAGATGACCTAGATATTTTCTTTAGATAGCTATCCCACAGTTATCTTATTACTGATCATTAAGTGGGGTATTTAGATATTCTTAACTTGATGGAAAACAAAGATAGAAAACCTTAAACCATAACTGTCCAGTAATTGACAAGTTTGATGATCAAAGCCTTTTTCTGGGGAAGAATTATTGGGGAGATTTTTGCTTGTTGGGTGCTTTGTAAAAACAACTCTACTTTTATTTATAGCTTCCATTTTCCAATGTAAATCTATCACGTCATACAAGCAGTAGATATCATAAAACTACTTAAGAATTCATCATGAACATACACAATTATCTTCACAAAACATTTGTATCGAATGGTTATTTGCTTGATAATGTGATCAATTTAGATATCCTAATACCTTTTTAGATAGAATGATACATTTAGTTGTTGAAGTGCATACACAAAGCTGAAAGGTAGAGTATTCATCACAATGATATAATTACTTAAAGTAAATGAGATATCATTTATCATTTTGAACCATTTTCAATTCATGGCAGAATGCAGATCTTTCCAATTTTATTTCAGTTTCTTTAGTACCAAACTTTTCTCCATATAACACTAGCAGACTTATTTATTTTATTCAGTCTTTTATACAATCTCTTGGGATTCACTTTAAAACCCTTCAAGCAATATGTCCAGAACAGTTTCATTGCAGTCTCTTTTTTTTTGAAGATATCAATATCTGTTCATTTTCAGTTTCTTTTATTCTTAACACACATATCTATACTTTATTTGAGTTTGTTTAATTTTTGTCTTGTTATTCTATTAAGTATGGTACTTACATATTTTCTGTCCAATTACTTGTCATCCATTTTGTTTTAAGTTATAAAAATAATTATATAGTTTTATGGGTCTACAACTAGCATTAAAAATATTTGTTTATTTTTGTTTTTAATTATAATATTTATACTTAACCCTAACTCTAATCCTAACACTAAATGCTAATCCCTAACCCTTTTGGAGAAATTTTTCTTTTCTATTACCAGTTGTATGCCCTTGAAACTGTATAAATATTTTATAACTTAAAACAAAATGGCTGATAAGAAGCAGTTGGATGGAAAATACATAGATACCAAGTTTCCAACCAAGTCTTAGACCTATAATTGAGAACTGATGAAATATATTTGTTAAAATTTTACATTCCTTTTCAACTACATATGTTTATTTTCTTTAAATTTTAAGTATTTCTATTGAAAATATTCTAAACAAATTTAATTTTATGACTAATTTGATCCATATATGTTTTCATTTATGTTAATAATCTGACTAAACTATTTGTAGTCGTTAACTTTTCTAATTCATGATTATCAAACTTTATTTTCTTCCAAAAAAATCCATTAAGCATTAGTCTTTTTTAGGATTTATTTTCAACCTTTCTTTTTCATTTTCATCAAATAACGCTTGCAACATTTTCAGAAGTTCTTAAGCATTATTAACCAAAACAACCACATCATTTGCAAAATTTGAATGACTTACACATTCTCCATTACTTTTACTACTCTAATTTTTCATTTTAATCTATAAAATACTTCTTGTTAAACTGCTCTAAAAAGTTTTGGAGATATGAAATCACTTTCTCATATATCCTTCTGAATGTTTTTTTTTTAGTTTCATTATATAGTTTAATCATTGTGTTGCATTTTTATAAATTTTTTAATAATAAGTCAGTATTCTAGATCTATAACTTAATGATTTAAATCTTTAATCATCATGGAATTGTAATCAAATGTTTTTTCATTATCTACAAATCCAAAGCATAGTGGCAATTCATATTCATTAATCCTTTCTATATCTAGTCTCAATTCTTGGATGTGGTACACTGTGCTAAAACTATTTTTAAACCAGCTTTTTTTTTTTTTGGTTGGTTAGAATTCAGTTTACCGTGCATGAGTTGGAATTATCTTGGTAAAGATTTTCCAGAATTGATAAATCTGTAATTTTTAATATCTTTTTTTTTTTGCATATTTTCCATGTGAATATTACTATTGCATTCTTACAATCACCTGGTATATTAATTATCATTTAGACATTTTGTATATAGCTTTTGTCAACAAATTTTTTATTTCTTCACCTGCTTATTTTAAAATATAATTCTGTCATTTATAATCTCTTCATTTAGAGTACTTGGTAATTCAAAAGATATAAATAATATATAGAGGATACTTTGTTTTTTTGTTCTTTATTATCATATAATTCTTTGTAGAACTCTGCCATATATCTCATGAAATCATTTGTCTTTTTAATAATGGCTCCATATTTTCTTTTCTAGTTGAAATAACTGTCCTTCCAAAACCGTTTACACTTTTGAGACCACATTTAATTTTATCTGTCAAGATTATAAATATCTACAAAAAAAAATCATTTTTCTACACATTCAACCTGTCTTTAAGAAAACCCAACTTTTATTAAGAACTATTAGGCAATAAAGTTTAAAATGTTTCTTAATTTAAACTCAGATGTAAAAAAACTATTAGACTCATTATGCTAGCTGATTTGTCTTGACGATCAGCTCATCCATGTTCATTTCTAGTATGAATTATCTTATAGACATAACAGTTGCAACAACTAGAGTGTTTGGAATGAACATTAGGATTTTTCCCTACTCAGTTCCTTTAATTCCTTTAATGCATCAAAGAGGATTTGCTTTAGTTATCAGCAAATGACTTTCGGCAGCCAAATTAGTTATATAAGATTGTCACTATATGAAATGTATTGTAGAAATAAATTTGGTTTGTATACAAAGGAACTATAATCTTTCATTTTCCTGGAAATGGTTATATACATTCTTCTAATAGTTTGTTCTGGATAATCATATTTAATTTTATTCTTTTAAAAAAATGCATGTAATTTTTTCATGTTTATACAATCTGTTTTATATTTACCTGATATATTCTTCAGAAAAAAATTAAAATATTTTCTGATATTTTACTGTTTTAAATATTTAAAAAATTTATTCTGTTGAATCTATACCATTCCATTTAAACTTTTTTTTTTAAAAAAAATCTAAATTTGATAGTACATTTTTTATCCCTAATTGCAGATATTTTAACAAAGTCATTAGATTACACATTTTCTTAATCACTTTAATCTCTATGTGTAAAAAAATAGTTTTATTATGAATGCAATAAAATTTATATACTGATCTCTATTTATTGATTATAGATAACGAAAGTCCAATATTTATTTAACTTTTAAAAATTTTGTACATCTTAATGCTGCAAAAGGTTTGTTGAAGTCTATGATGTAACTTTAAAATTAGAGAGCAGAAAGCTGTATCAGTTTACCACCAATGATCAAATGTTATGACATAGTCACTGTGCATTATTACCTTATTGTTCTATCTATCTTGGGGCAAAGAAGATATTAAGAATACAAAGTCTGATTTTTATTTCATGCAAATGTAAGCTTTGATAATATTTGCATTAAGTTTGTTTTTGGGACTATAAAATGTTCATTTTATATTCTTCCAATAGTGCAGTTTCTTTAAAAATTAAATTTAAATCATGTTTGTAGGTGAATAATCTATTCATTTTTTAAGTAAATGACACCAAATATCTTCATTTTATTGCCATATTAATGAATTATTTTAGAGGTCATCGGTATTTGTGGAAAATATTGTATAATGAATTGAATCAAATTTAATTTTTTTTAATAAGAATATCATTTACATTCTGCTATTAAAAATATTGAATGTCTCTGTAGTTAGATTAAAAAATGGTTATCCATCAGCTGTTATTAAGAAAACTTTAAATAGGCAACAAAAAGAACCATCAAGGGAAAAGATAATTATTGGTACTGTAGTGTACCCATACATTCCAAAAATAGCAGACAAATTAAGGAAAATCTGCAATCAGTATAACATCAGAATAGCTTTTCAGAGCCATACCACCCTACGAGGAATTCTAACATCTGCAAAGCCTAAACTTGAAATGCTGAAAAGAAAAAAACTGCATCTATAAAATACCATGTGAATGTGGAAGAACATATATTGGTGAGACCAGTTGTTCCATTGAAAAGCGCTTGCAAGAATACAAACTGATGATTAGAAGAGAGAAAGCAGGTGTTGTCTAAGGTATTAGACCATGTATGTGCCAATGAACCTATGTTCAATTGGGAAAATACAAAAATATTGGGCAGAGAAGAAAAGGTACAAAGAAGAAAATTTAAAGAAGCTGCTCACATGACAATGGCAAAAAACCTATAAGCCAACCCAGTGTGCCTATACATAAGGTATGGAAACCACTAATCACTTTGCTTTTAGAAAAAAATGGAGAAATCAGGAAGCACCTCGTAGATAAATATATGAAATTACTAGAGACTGTTGGCTTTGGTAGGATGGCTCTGTTGGTTAGAGCTTTATCTTAATATTCAAAACTCAAGAATCTAAGGACAGGTTTGAATCCTATGCTAGTACTCTCACTGGTCAGGCCAGCCACACCTGAAGAAGAGGGGGAACTAATACCTTTCAAAACATTGTGCATATACTAACCTGTTTCATGTGCTATTACTAACAGTTGAATGTATTTGGAATATTTAAATAAAGTTAAATTTTTCTAAAGATATTCAATACATATATTAGATGATGGAAATAGTCCAATATAAAAATACAACTAGAACACCATCATCACAAACCTTCAGGAAAACATTCATTGCACATTACTTAAAAGCATTTTTTGTTACTTAAAAGCATTTTTTATTTCATCTGTGATTACAGTGCTCAAGTATAGTAACAGTTCTGTTCAATCACTAGATAACTTTTAGTAGTTATAATTTTATATGATATTTTTATAAACTTAGAATAATATGTTTTTTGGTTGACTTCATAACAGATTGTGAATCAAATAACTTTTTTATTTTTTTGTTATTTGCATATAAATTCTATCAACAATAATTAATATGATGCATATCTTCTTTTAGTATACTTATGGTTAAATTTCACGAATAATTTTATAAACAATATTTGAAAAAAAAAATAGGCATTTTTATGTAAAATATAGTATGCATGGTTTGGGACAGTGGTAGATAGATTGGCACACTCTGGAACTCATGATTTCTGGTTCATGGCCAAGCCCTCTCTGTTTCAGTGCTAGAAAGTCTTTTAAATGCAATAAACCTATTAATTTTTTATTCTGATAAGGATTTAAAAGAAGTTTTTTTCCTTCATTTAACCAGTGCCATTTTCAAATTAAGATGTTAAAATGTTGACTGATTATATTTGGAAAATTTTTTCTTTACTTATTTTGAAACTCTGAGATCAATATAAAATTTAAGGTAGTTTTTTTTATTTTACTTAAATACTTGCTGGTAATAAAACGAGTAGTTTAAATGGCTTACCATTAATCACTATCCACATAATAATATTAAATTAGACAAAACAGGCTTTCCTTTTACATGTACATATATTATTTTGCAGAGTTAATTGATATATATATCGCGTATTTTATTAGAAGTGTTGTTTCATAATTTTCCAATAATTTTTCAAATTTTATTGCATATAATATTTAAATTTTAAATAAAATTATTACTTGAATAAATCAAAAGTTTTATTAAAAATAATAAAGTTAAGAATGAAGAATCCATTTGTAATTAAGTCTAGATGATAGAAGTCGCTAACCTGTAAAAACCAGAATTAATGATATTCAGCTTATAAAAGATTGCTATTGATATATATCTATTTTAATAAACAAACGCCTATGAATTTAATAATTATAATTTAATATTTAAAAAGAATAGAGGATTTGAATTTTAAAATATTTTAAATATTAAAATGTTTTATTTTAATCTAAATCTTTTTTCACACTAGGATAATTAATCAAATAAATACTGATATGTGAAGAAATATAAATATTTGCTCAACTTTTTATTTACTTACCGAAAATAAAAATATTTGTTCTATTACGATTAATGATAAATGAAAGTTTTATCAGTTAGGATTTCTTGACAGAAAGATTTATAAAGTGTTATAAGATTTATTTAATATAGTGCGAAATGGTTAAAAACTTTTAATTATATTATTTTTTTATTATTACAATAATATATATTGTAACTGCATACTATTGAAATGTGTGATCATCATTGTTAATTAACATTAAAAAGACTGGTTTCATGTAATAAGACAGACCATCTTTTCCAAAATTTTCTGCCATTTGTGCTATTTATCAAAACTTCCATAACTATTTTTCTCCTTTAAGATCATCAATCAACTTTTTTTCCTACTTCTTTTCCTCATATTTTCTATTGTCACTTCCCTTACATCTTTCATAGTTTCTCTGCCTCTAAGTATACACCTAACTATTTCCTTCTCAAAAACAATCTTTTCTTATTTAATGTTTATAATATTTGTATAATACTAATCGTATTTTCTCATTTCCTATTTTTTATCCTCACTTTTTCTATTTTTATATTCTCCACATAAACCTATATTTAAAATAAATAAATACACTTGAAAAGTGTTTTTCAGAGATCTAATTTTAATAATCCACAAGAATGATCTACTTTTAATTAAAAGCTGGTTTAACTGTTTGTATTTTCACCATAATTTACTGCTGCTTCCAGAATCAGCCATTCAACTTGCTAATCATTTAAACCAGTGGTCTTCAACCTTTTCACACCTGCGGAGCGGTAAAAATAAGGATAAGGTTTCGCGGCCGGCAAAAATAAGAATAAAGTTTGGCAAAAATAAGAATAAAGTTTCGCAGACCGGCAGAAGTCTATAGATAAATTTTCTTAAAGATGTAAACTGCTTAGCTTTAGATGAGCATAATTGTTATAACTGATCAAAACAACAATGTTAAATATACAAAAATGAAATTATATATATATGGAGTTTGTATAATAAAAAACCTTTTTTTTAGTTTTGAATTTTTTTAGAAAAGTAATTAAAAAATTTAATTCTATCCCCCCCCCCCCCAATAAACATCTGTGATAACTAAAAATCGTTCTGTTTCTTTTTTTTTTTAATTGGGTAAAAATGAGATGAAAAAATAAATAAAAATTGTTTATATTAATTAAAAGTTTAAACTCGTATTATTTTGTTATTACAAACTTTCCTGCGGCCTCAGCAGAGAACTTCTGCGGTCTGGCAGAAGATCACTGATTTAAACATGTTAACTTGCTTATATTTATCTGTCCAAAACCTCCTCTTAAACTTACTTTTTTTTTTCTAAATTTTTATTGGCTATAATTTTAATTTCATACCAAACTTTTTATAAGCTCTGTCAATTCTCTCATAGCATTTTATTCAACTCATTATCACTATATGCCAGTACTGTAACATCATCAGCAAATCATTCACTTGATATCTCCTATCTCGTATGCTAATTCCATCTTTATCAAAACTAAATCATTGAAATATATATTAAATAAACAAGAAATAGGCAATATGCCTCCTTTAGACTTTTTTTTATGTTTAATCTTAGAATTATTTTTTAGTTTACATCAGTTATTTTTATTTATTAAATGTCTTTCTTTCCAATTTCTAACTTTTTAAATATATATGCTTTTTAATATTTACACGTTTCCTTCTTTTTATATTTATCTCCACAATCGTTGTCATTATTCCAATTGTATTTTGTCTGGATATTTTTTCTAAAAAAAATGTCTTTCATATGAAACTATGTTTAATTTATTAGAAATTATGTCTGTTTCACTGCGCATAATAGTAGACCTTTGAAAAATTAAATTAATCAATCTAAAATCCTTATATTCCATTGGAGTATGCTTTCATAACTATTGAAAGGAAATTGATTTGCATACTCTCTTAAGTAATATTTACATTATAAATAACAACTGATTTTTGTTTTCAAATCTGTTTTCCTTCCCAGGCTTTAATAATTTATACTGGAATCTCATCAATTTCCTTTTCTGGTTTTCATCTTAATTAATGCTTTTACAGCATTGTCTTTCATTATTGCATAATATTTCTTTTATGTTTATGTATATAATTTTCCTTTTTAATCAAAGTATTTTTCTGTAAATTACATATATTTTTTTCCATATTTTTTCAGGATTTCTATTTTCTTTACAAATAATTTTACTATTTCTACTTTCAATCACTATTTCATTTCTATGCCCGTGCTTATCCCATCCAAATTATTCACATCTACTATAAATTAAATTAAATTTCTCTATTCCTTGTATTAGCCTTATCTGTTTTACTTCTCATTTCATTATTAAACTTTGTATAACTTTTTGTTAGTTCATATCACTTTCTTTAGGTTTCCTGTGTGTGAAATTATGTGTGTATTTTTTTGCACTAAATGATTTTTATTTTATTCATCATCATCATCATCATCATCATCAACAGCAGTAGCTATCATCAATGAACATAGTAATTTTAATTTCAAAATAAAAAGTAGAGTTAGAAAAAACCCTAAGAATAACAAATTGTAGATATGATTTGCAAAGTTTATAAAAATTAAGGTCAGGACCATATATACTTCCATCGACATACGAGATTTTTAATTTGCTTATTTGATATTTAGTGATGTGTTTTTAAATTTTTGTGGGGAATGTTTTTTTTTTTTGAAGAGAATTATACCTAATTGGCTCTTTACTTTTTGTATTCTTAACTGTTATTACATCTTTTTAGTGTGTCTTTATTATGATCTTCATAATGTCAATGAGCTTTATCTTTTCCATGAAACTATGCTCATGTTCAATATAAAATATATTTTTAGGAAGTTCTGTTATGATCATTCATTTTACTTGCCACATTCAATGAAGATGTACCAATGTAAAGTTAATCATATCTTCATTACAAATCTTGGATTGAACAATGTCATTGGGAAAATTATATAAAGCTCTCATTGGTGCAGTGATAGAGTATTTTTCTGTGCAAGAGATTTAGATTCAAATCCAAGGCAATTAAAGTTGAAAATTTTTTTCATTAGACTTGGAATTTGTTAACTATTTCTTAAAAAACCTAGATAACTACGTAATACTGTTCAGCAAATGATTATTTAGTTATTTTTAATCTAGAAAGTAAAGCAAAATGGGAAATTGCGCAAACCCTTACCACCCAACAATTCACAAGCTTGGTGATTATTGTCTTTTCCTTCATTGCCCTTGTGGGGGCTGCTAGAGGGATTTTTGCATTATTTACCCATTTGTATCTATACATATATAAAAATGCAAAACCATAAAACAATACATTAGATTAAATCCAAAATTTTACCAAAATCCTTACACAACCATGATTTCATCTACTACAAATAGACCTTCTCAAGTGAAAATCAAACTAAAGGAACTAACTTATATATACAAACAAACAAACCTTTCCATAATTCATTTCAAACTCCACCTTCCCTTAATTCATTTCAGAATCAAGACATTTTATCTCCTTTATTCTTCTTTTTAACTCATTCTTTTCATAAAAAATAACTGAAGCATTGTTAAACAATATTCTATGAACTGTATTCAATTCATGAATATATAAAGCTGAGTTAAAATACCTATGTTTAACTATACTTATATGAATCTTAATCCTTTTATTAAGGCTAAACTTACTCTGGCCTACATAAAACTTACAACTACATGGAATCTTATAAATAATACCAGGAATAGACCTACTATCAATAGACTGCTTTGAACTGCATGGAAGAAAGATTCTGATTTGAATTCATTACTTAATGGTTCAAAGCAGTTTATTGATAGTAGGTCTATTCCTGGTATTGTTTATAAGATTCCATGTAGTTGTGGTAAGTTTTATATAGGCCAGAGTAAGTTTAGTCTTAATGAAAGTTTTAAGGTTCATATAAGTAGAGTTAAACATAGGTATCTTAGCTCAGTTTTATATATTCATGAACTGAATACAGGTCATAGAATATTGTTATTTTTTATGAAAAGAATGAGTTAAAAAGAAGAATAAAGGAGACTTTGATGATAAAACTTCTTGATTCTGATGCTATCAATCTTATGAAGACTTCTTTTGATATTAAGGGAAGGTGGAGTTTGAAATGAATTATGGGAAGGTTTGTTTATTTGTATATATATGTTAGTTCCTTTAGTTTGATTTTTACTTGAGAAGGTCTCTTTGTAATAGATGAAACCATGATTGTGCAAGGATTTTGGTAAAATTTTGGATTTAATCTAGTGTTGTATTGTTTTATGGTTTTACATTTTTATTTTTTACTAGTATAGTGTTAGGCAGTTTTGGTTTTCTATACATATATGTATCAAATAAAAGATAACTTACTTCCATAAGCTGAAAATGAGTACATCTGCATTTCATTGACAGAAAATTATTCTCGATTTTTTTGACAATGAAATGCAAATGTACACATTTTATATTTTTGCATTTCTTACCTTCATGTAAATACTTTATATTATGAAATAAGCTTTAATGAACACCTAACATATTTTGAACATTCCACAAATGTTTTCAATTAACTGAATCGACTAACTGCCTTGACTAAGTTGACAAATACTTGCTTATTATTTGCCTATTAATAGAAGGCATATTTTTAATGCTTCTTGATTTTTAAAATTCATTTAGAAGCAATCTATTCTTTAAAATTTTTGAAAATGCTTTTCCTGTGTATCAATAATGATATTCTATATATCACAGCAGTTTTGTTTTATGTGTAACAATTTTATTTTTATTTAAACCTCTGAAATGTGCTTGTATTGAGTGATTATATAAATTAATTTAATCATTTTTATTTGTACATAATTATATAGAATTAGCACACAAAAAACAAAAGTTTATGTAATATTTTAGTGGTTTTTTTAAAATTTATTTTAATATATATAATATATGTTCAAAGTCATAAAGATAGCTCAAAGTTACAATTCAGAATAGTAAAGAATTTCATGAAATTTTAAATCTAGCACAAAAATAGCTTGTGTTCTGGCAGAGCATATCTGATTAAGGAAGCCATTTTAAGAAATCTTGCACTGTAATCTGTGAAAAAGTTTCATAGTAATGATTAGCAAAAGAGTAATGGAAGAGAAATGTTTTTAATAAGATTAGTTCTTAAGATACAATAAACCTAATTTTAGTTCTTGGTTAATATTAACTTTGCTTTTTATAAAATGAGGGTTCTTTTTCCATAGTAGCTGTAAATTATAAATTAGCAATATTTAGTTAGCATTTGATATATATATATTAGAATTTTCATATTTTTATTTGTTATGTCTGTTCTTATGTCTAACTATTAATAGATAAATAATTCTTAAAAGCATAGTACAAATATAATATCACATTTTTATAGAAACATCATTGCTGAAAATGAACAATATCCCATTTTTTGTTTTATTAATTAAAAAAGAAAATGAAATATCACAACCATCAGTTTTTTTTGTTTGTTGTCAATGTATATAAAATTGAAAATTGAAAAGATGTATAGACTAGTTAACTTTCTATCATTAGTTGCTGTCCTTACTGAAGTGATTATGTGAGAGCATTTTTTTTATTATTATAATCATATATTTTTTTTAAATATGAAGAATAGCAATCTTTATTAAAAATCATATGTATATATGTGTGCACAGAAATGAAAAAAAAAACTAAAATTGAAACTCATAGTTTATATTAATAGTATTAAATTTCTATTTTATATGATTATTCATCTTTATATTGAATTAATAGTGCAGTTGAATATTGAATATTCACATTATATTTTTAATTATTATTTGAATTACTAGTTGTAATTCATTTTATCTTTTCATTTTATAAATTTTGTCTTTATATTATTATTTTTTGCATTACTTTTTATATAACTATTAATTATTTACAGAAAAGTATGGACAATTGTGAAATATATTGTTTCAGTAAATAATATAAATAAAAACAGAAGTCAACATAATATCTATATATTATTAGAACATTAATCTGGCTTTCTATAATTCAGCAGCTGTCCAACATATGGATAAAATTATGAAATGGTTCTCTAATTTGCAGTGAGATTATTGTTTAACATGAGTTAATTTGGAACTACATATATATTTACCAATTGATAAAAAATTATATACTTATATTTATTCTCATTTAAAATGAAATTAAGTGAAAAACATATTTACCTGTAAATTAGTAAGTCTAATTGATGTGAATTGGATGTTTTGATTTTGTCTTTTAGTCGTATTATTTTTTTCCTAGAAAAAATTTAATCTATAATTTGCTACAAATAGGACAGAATTGGGGAGTGACTTATCTAAATCAACTCATATAAAGTTTGCAGCAGTTTTTAAAAATAAATTTTGACGAATCAAAAAAAAAAAAGGTTTGATGAAACTAATCCACACATTTTTATTTATTAAAAAAAAACAAAAACAAATAAATATAGGCAGTTTCCTACTCACATAAGCACATCATTTATAAATCCATACTTGCATAAAAAACATAAATGCATATATACTTATAGAAATTGCATAAAATATTCTAGACATATTATACCATTCTTTGTGAGATAAAAAAAGAGGAAAAATATTCATTAACAGCAAAATCATTTTACTTCATTATTATACTTTTGAAACTGGAATAATAATTTCATCTAGCTGGTAGGAAACAAAAAAGAAGGGGGCTATTTTTCTTTTCATTTATTAGTAGAAAGATATGTCTTTTTTTTTATTATTATTATCAAATTATTCTAATTTGAATAATAATTCATTTAACTTTATGAAAAAGAGGGGAATTATTTTTCTCAATCATTAGTTGCAAAACAATTTTATTTCTTTATCATATTGTTCAAAGTTTGTAATGAAAAAGGCATTAGGAGTGGTTATTTTACTTTCAGTCATTAATAGCAAACTAATTTTCCCTTTTTATCTTAACTTTCAATATTCTTTAATAATTCCACTTAACAGTACAGGCATTTTTTCCCTATTCAATTGCAATTGTATAAACTTTATTCATCATAGATTAATACAAGGCATACATATGTTTTAAAATGTTTTATAGGAAAATCATATCAATAAAGATTTATATTTTTTTTCAAATTATGCATAATTTGGATTACTCAAAAAATTATATATGGATCTGACTATTCACATAAATTGGCAGTTTTCAGCATACAGAAGTAAGTAGATGTATCATTTCTTAAAATTGATATATTTAATATTAATTTAAATTTCTAACACCATATGGGATTTAAAGATATGAAATGTTTTAAATTGGGGGAGGATTAAGAAGTGTATCATTGAAAGTAATGTGGTAAAATTGATATTCCTGGAAGAAAAGGGAACTAGTAGTTCTAGTTAATGATGTTGCACTTTTGTAATATTGCTTTACATTTGTTTGTTTATGTGGCTATGCACTCTCTCAATTTAATTTCTATTTTTAACTAAAAGTGATTATCTTTCACTTTGCCAAACAATCATCAAAATTTATGCAATCTTTTTTTATCATTTTATTCTAAATCATTTGGAATATTTACAGGTGAATAAATTAAATTGTTAATGAGCAAAATTCGTTAGACTTTTCATAAAATAGTAGTAGTACTACTGATATAATTTTTGTGGTGACAACTTATTGCTATCATTTTATTTTTATTTGCAGATCCCTGATTCTGTATAGAAATGTTTAATGCTTTTTGAAATCAATATTATTTATGTTTTTTTTTTTAAAAAAAATCATTTCTGATAAATAATAATATTTTTTAAGTTAGTGTATTTCTGAAAATATTTTATGGTCAAAATATTTTAATTATTTTTTAATAAAAGAAAAACGACATTAAAAATGTTGTCTTAAATTTAATTTAAAAATTTTAAATTACAGATTCAAATTTACAAAATGGATTTCCCCACATTATAGTAAACTCTCAATATTATTTGAAAATATATTTTAGATAGATTTGTAACATTTCCGATGGTATCCCAAATATTGTAATATTTTATTTATTAAAGTTATATATTGCCTATGGTTGTTAATCATTTTGAATCATTGCATATATATGTAATTTATTAACTTTATTTTACTTATATCTTCTCTATTAATATATTGTACAGGCTTAAACCTGCATTTATATATGTAATGTGTGCAGGGTTCGAACTCAGACTTTCACACGACCCACCACTCTCAGTGCCATCTCATTGCTGACCCACCTGATCACACACATGTTGAAAAGATAAATAATCACCAATATACGTATTTCATGCTAAACCAGCAATCATCAGTTGGTCTAGATTACTATCCTCACACATATATATAATCCGTACTCAGCTTTATATTAAGATAGCCAATATTTATACTTTAATGGACAGGCTTCAAACTATTCTAACTCACAACTCTTTAGCCTTCCATTTCATTGAAAATCTGATGATGGAACACTCAAAGCCCTTGATAGCGCCAAGGTTGTCATCCTACCCATGTTGACATATTAGTCATTCTGACCCCTCATGTACAGGAGAATAATCCATTTATATATACATATGTGAGGGATGGGCAGATCTTTTACACACTATTTATCTAAATTAATATATTGTACAGGCTTAAACCTGCATTTATATATATGTAATATGTGCAGGGTTCGAACTCAGACTTTCACACGACCCACCACTCTCAGTGCCATCTCATATTGCCGTTCCATCATCAGATTTTCAATGAAATGGAAGGCTAAAGAGTTGTGAGTTGGAATAGTTAGAAGCCTGTCCATTAAAGTATAAATATTGGCTATCTTAATATAAAGCTGAGTACTGATTATATATATGTGTGAGGATAGTAATCTAGACCAACTGATGATTGCTGGTTTAGCATGAAATACGTATATTGGTGATTATTTATCTTTTCAACATGTGTGTGATCAGGTGAGTCAGCAATGAGATGGCACTGAGAGTGGTGGGTCGTGTGAAAGTCTGAATTCGAACCCTGCACATATTATATCCTCTCTAGAAATTTATGGTCTTATATAAACTATTCACAAGCAAAATCAATTAACTCCACTTTTTGAATTTTTAAAATTTTTATGTCAAGCACTTAGTTGACTCGTAACTTTTTATGTTCAATAGGTGCTTCACCTGCATTGCCTGAAAAGAGTATTAATTTTTTAAAACTGGTTTACTATATCAGGTACATGATGCAATAGTTGAGGATCCATATTTCTTTCTCCTACATTATACATTTCATTTATTTATCTTTTTGGGATATTCATAGCCATTTTTATATTCTGGCTATCTTGTTTGTGGTTAGCCTTGGGCCTTTCAATTAATCAATCTTTGTTTTATGCTCATATATCATCCCCAATTTTAATTTGTTTTCTTACTGAGGTCAATTATTTCTTTTTTCACCAGCTCTAATTTTTTTTTATTTTGTGTCTACCAACTCTGTTGCTTTTTGTAGCTGGCTTATTTTGCTATCATGTTTATCTTTGTTCTTTTTACATCCTTTATGAATTTCCCTTTATTATTCATACTCTGTGATGCACTTGTAGTTTCTTCACCATTTTATCTTTTAATTGATTTTGATTATTTTTAATCCTACTCATGAAGTTTTTTTCTATCATTAGCCATTTTATTTCATTTGGTTTTTATTATCATCAATCTTTTTTTTACACATTGCTTTGATTTGGTTTTTATTATCATTAACATTTTATTATACTTGTTTTTCTATTTGGTCAACCGACTTTTCCATTTGAGCCATTAATCTCATCAAGAGTGTTGTTTGATCCATTTTTCAAAATTTCAGGTTTTTCTTCAACCTGCTTTTTATTACTATTTTCAACGCAGGGCTCTATGACATCTATCTATTCTGCTAACAATCCAGTGTTTTTTTCTTCTGATTTTTGAGCTTGCATTTGTGCTCTTGCCCTTATTATCATTTACTAACAAACTATTAATAATCAAAATTAAATATATATATATATCTTTTTACAAATATTATTGTTGATTTTATCCCTCAACCACTCTACTTAATTTCTTTTCATATCCAGCCCATTTTACTCTAGCTTATTTGATTTTGTTACTATAGCTCCATTATATTATTTTTTAGTTTTCTTCAGTATTGCATGTTTGTTCATATTCTATCATTTTATTTTTAATTACTTACACATTGCATTTCCATACGATAATAAGCTTACTGAGGGATATTATCAGTGTAAAACCAATTGCTGATAATGTTAATTTCACACAGTAATATTTTTTGCTCATATGGATATAAACTATAATACCTAAGGTGATTAGAACATTTATTAGTTCTTGCTAGTAATTATACTAAAGACTCAGAATGGCTCCACTAACAATCTAGGTTTAAACTTTATATCCTTTGAAGAGATCCTTTTAGTTCACTAATAATGTTGCACTACTTAGTTAATTTGATAAAATGCATGAATGAAAAGTGAATAAAACAAAACATATAATAATAACAATTTTATTTCCATAGTAACATGCAAGTGTCTTTACTATCTCAATTAATTGTTATTTATTACTGACCCTGACAAAGTATTTGCATCACTGGTAACCGTAATATTATATTATCTTTCTTTTAAATCAAGTAAATACACATAGTAAATATTAATTTTATTATTCAAATGACAGTCAAGGTTGAAATTATATACATGAAAAAAACAACAACCCCAAAACAAACAATCATATTAAAGAAGAAAAAAGGTTAACATGCATTTAAAAAAAATTACAAAATATAAATACACATCTTACTCTAAAGTAAACACATATATAATATTTAGAGTTTAGCTGGATTGATATTAAGAAAAATTGATATTGGTTAATAGAGAGAAAAAAAAAATTTATATTCATTTATAAATAGAATGAGAATAAATAATTACTCTTACTTTTTAGTCCTTGTATTTTGTCTTCTGTCCTTTTCTAGAAAAAACATAGTTATGCAAATAAAAAAACTACACTTTAGTCCAGTGAATAGTTTTTGTGAAGTCTTTATTTTTTGTTTCCTATCCATTCTCAGAGTTTCAAGCTGAAATAAAACAGTTCAATAATAGGTAATTGAAGAATCTTTATCATTTGTTCCCAGATTTTAAAATGAGTTACTTCTATGCAATTTATAATCAAACAAAATTTTTATCCACGTAGTTTTAAAAAAATTGTGAATTTTGCCAAGTTTAATGAAATGGACCATTGTAATTCTTCCATGATCGCTTTGTAGTTTGCTGATAGTTTGGCTGGTCCTTGTTCTTTTTTCTTCTCTTGGGAACCCACACTTAGATATTTATGATAGAGCTGGAATGAAACAATTAAGTCCCCCCCCCCCTTTATGCTAGGTTGTGCAGGCTAAACATGTCACTTTCTTTTTCCGTGAAGCATTGTGCAGTCAGGGGTAGATTGCTAAAGTTTTATCAGCAAGCCATTTGTTTAAAATTTACTTTATATACATATAAAACCTTCATATTTTTGCTATAAAGACATTCTTTTTATTTTCAACTTTCAGAGTGCATATACACATTCTGTTGGTTTTCACAAAATGTAGATGTTGAATAATTCAGTTTTTTTTGCTGACAGTCTCTTATAACTTAATTACCCCAATCTAACTCTCTGTAAGGAGTTTATTAATAAACAACTATTTAAAGACAATTGTCAAGGTCTACTTTTTGATAAATACAGTAACAACAACATCATGATTACTAATCACATTTGGAAATAGAGAAAATGAAAAAAATAGTAAAAAGAAAAAAAATTCTTTTCTTATTGTGAAAGACCACATTTTTTAGTTAAAAATTCTATTGTGGATTTGATAACCTTAAGAACTGTTTCTCTCTCCCTTTTTCCAAAACTAATTTTTACAATCAGTTAATATGTTTTTTTTTTTGTAGAAATATTTGTTTGAGAGAAAATGTAAAGAAATTCTTTCATACATATTGGGACAAAATGTTTATTTACTGAGGTTTTTGAGAATAAAAATATTAATCATTAGCTGTGATAATATGTTGGGACTATTTCTTGGATCTATCAGTAAATGTTGAATGTATAGAAAATTTTAAACTTTATTTAAATTTTTGAAATACAAACATTTTATTAGATAACACAAATAGATAACTCAGGTTAATAATGACATCATTTTGAGTAATATTTTCCATTCTTCTTCAGGTGTTGTTGGCTTGACCAGTGACAGTATTATCATAGGAGTTGAACTCACACCTTTAAATTCTCAAATATTGAATTTAAGGCAAATGCTCTAACCAACTGAGCATGTCAGGGCAGCTATGTTGGTTAGAGCATTTGTTTTAAATTCGATATTGAAACTATTATTTAGCCATCATCCCGTTTCACTTATTATGTTCCATAGTAGTATCTTTTTCCTTAATTGAAACCCGTCCCCACATATATAAGCTTCTAATAACTTATTTTATATGTAATAGTGTATATTTATGTATATGTGTGTGCATTTGTATTTGGCCACACTTCTAATGGTCATATTAATGTCTGTATGCATATAATGCATTCATTGTTATAAATTTAAAATTAATAAAATGGTATAATTTAAATTAAGTTGTGTGGACATTGCTATATGTGTGTAATTACCTACATATATATGCCAAAGAAGCCATAATACAATAGATTTAAAAGCATTACCACTCTTTTAAATTAATATAAATTTAAATTATTCTTGGTTAAAAACTTTATTTAAATGCTTTGGTATATAAATTTCAATTCCTGTGGTAGTACCACACACACATATATAATAAAATGTTTACAAACTTAAACTCTTTAAAAAAAAAAAGTTATCTGTTTTATAAAAAGTTGTAAATTCTTAGAAAACCATCTGTAAGCAGTTAATAAAACTTAGAATCAAATTTTTAAATGTATTTTAAAAATAAAACTAAGAATAAAGAGTGACCCATTTAACCATTATAGTTTTAGCTAAGAAATGACCAAAGGTTTCATTTTTATGGATTTTAAATTATCGAGGAAAAATTTGTAAAATGTTGTAAACAGGGCATTCGAATTACCAATTTTCCTGATATAAATAACTTTAAATTTTCAGTAGGGGGTTCACTTTTTATAATATTTGATAATACTTGGTGCCAGTCATTTTGACTGACTGGAAATGGAGTTTGGCGGCTAAGGCCATACCATTTTCTGGCTCTCCTTTTGAGAGATCGGTCTGTTGGTCTGTGTAGATGGAGGAATGGGGAGACCAGTAGATTGCCAAGAAAATATCAGGAATCGATCAGTCCAGCTAAGAATGAGGGATGCAGCCACATAGAAGCCTCAACGAAGAAGATGAAGTAACAATTTTTCCTTGGAGAGCTCTTTAAAATAACTAATAAATTATCTAAAAGTTAAGCTAGCTACTAATCTATTGTGCATAAACTTAATCTATAATAATATTCTAATAATTAAACCTGGTTGAATTCTGTAAATTATAATTTAAACTTTTCAAAAGATATCCGTAAACTTGCCTATTTATTAAAATCTAAAATTCTAAATACTTGTTAATAATAATTTATTCAGTTATTATTCTGTTACTTGATAATCTGCGGTCATGCCGTTCTTATTTGTTTTTTATATGTTTATTTTATAATGATGCTATGCCCAGTTCAGAATGGAGATTGATGCTATGAATAAAATTTGAGGGGGAGATGATTAGAGGCTCTTTCATAATTCAGTAATTTTGCTCTTTAATGCACACACAAATCTCCGCCCTGAAAACCTAAATATATTTCTTTAAGCTATTATGTTTAGCTTATTATTATTATAGTTGTTAGAATTGGGTTTGCAAGTTAATAAGGTAATTAGTTAATAAATGTAAGAATGAGTTATAGAGCATATTATACGTATTGCTTAAGTCCCAGATATGCTTTATCCCTCTTTTGAGTTATCCTATAAACTGTGCAGATTTATTAATCAATTAGATTACTTTAACTATCTTTTTTAGCATGTTTTAAGAATGCTAAGTATGAACTGGCGTATGGTAGTTTCACAGAACGAAACTAGAATTTGGCACACTTTTAGTTATTAATTTGATATTATGTTTAGCGTGGTGAATGTGTCTTTAGGAAGCACATATGTGCATTTATGCCTTGCTGTATGTTTCTTATATGAATGGGCTTCTGGTTTTAATGGCCACTCCATCTACTTAGTTCGGACAGCTCTTTAGAACTGGAACACGAGGGTCCAGATTGTTTTTATAAGCTGCTCCGATCACCAAACTGTATGTTCAGTTTATTCACAGCAAGTTGTACGGTCCATGGGAACTGAGTACTTGGTACTGAATCCCCTGAGTAACTACACATTTGAGATGCACACATCTCTAGTAATATATATATATAATGCCATGGTATCTGAAGTCATACTACAAAGCTCCAGTTCATCTCTCCATAATGTAATATTTCAGCATTGATCTGAATATGTAGTCTGGTTTTATACGTATATAATCTGCATAGAGAGTCTATTGCAAGCTCATTAAGTATTATTAAATGATCTTTTATTAAATGTTATGGTGATAAATCATTCTTGCACCGACTTAATCTTCGCAAACCTAATAAGGGGGGCATAGTAAAATTAAGGCATGAATAGACCATAGATTATTAAGCTTGTTACAAACTCTTAAATATAGTGCATCAGATGAGATTCTGTTCTCAAACTTGCTCATCATTGTTACACCTGCGTGTATTGTTCAATGCACTCATGTTTATTTAATCTATATTTAATAATTAAAATATATTAAATCATAATCATTGTGTTGCATATCATTCATAATCTATCCCAATCTTAGTTAAATTTCTTAATACTAGTGTTAATTATTGATGTATGCATTATCTAGCCAGCCATAGAGGTGTGTGTTTATTTAAAGTATTAGTAACTTAGTTAATATTCTCTGAGGCTCTTGCTCCATCATTTGCTACTGCTGGCACACAAACTAAGAAGTATAGCCTCGTATATGTTATTCATAGAGTAGTAAGTCATGGAATGTTGGTGCAAGAGCTGAGGTGTGATCTGATTTGAGGTCTCAACCCCTCATCTAGATCAGCCTTGGTATAATCTGCCAGGACTCTGGATTTTGTTGCGTGAATATACAAATATGACCGTTACAATATTTGAAAATCTAAACATGCAAGTTTGACTCCTACATTAATACTGTCATTGGTCAGGCCAGCAACACCCGAAGAAGAGTGGAAAATACTACTACTTGAAACATTGTGTCATTACTAACTTGTGATGTCTATTTGTGTGTTATTACTAACAAGTTGTTTGCATTTGGAAAGTTTCAAATTTTCTATACATTCTACATTTACTGATAGATGATGGAAATAGTTGAACATATTATCACATCTAATATACCATCATCACAAACCTTCAGGCACATATTCATCATTACCATTTTATAATTTAGCTTTTTATTTATAAAGGTTTTAGAATAATGAAAAAAATGTTATTAATTATTAGCTTATATTCGATGTTTAACCCTTTATTTAACAAGGTTCAGAAGAAAGTTCTATCACTTATCAGTTTTCATATTTTGATATTTATATTTAATAATTGTAGCTAGTGCATTGCTGCAATATATATCAAGTATATAGCAATTTATGATTGCATATGCATTTATGTAATCCTTTCTTGTAAATTAAATCAATAAAATATTTGTAGTGAAATCAAAGGGGAAGCAATCTATATGGAACTTAAGATTGAGTTGGAATTACATTTATATAGCAGTGGGTGTTCATAATACTATATAATCAATTATTATAATTAAAATTAAATATCCATGAATTAAACTTTTTTATTTTTCAATAAAACATTTTATTGCTTACAAATGATATTCATATGGGTTTTATTTCTTGATTTTATGTAGTAGTCCTATGGCAGGGGTCCCCAACCCTATACCCGCGGGCACCATGGCGCCCGCAGAACATTTTACGTGTGCCCGCCGCTATCCGAACACGATAAAAAATTATTTATCTGATACAAATAAATTTAATTTTTAAAATTTCTTATAAATTATTGTATTATATTGTAATCAAATTGTAGGGCATACTATACTTTTACAGCTAAAATATAAACATTAATTATATGTTAAAATTTTATTTTTGAAATAAATATTTTTTATACATTATTTTTATTATTAACAATATCCAACTATAAATTTACATTGAAAAAAATAAATGGTGCCTGCCACCTGGCTGGTATTAATGAAGTGCAAAAAGGTTGGGGACCCCTGTCCTAGGGTAATAGCAGTAAAAGAAAGACTGAGAAGGTTTTAACTCTATGGAATTGATTGATATGAACTCAGATTTGGTGCCAAGGTATAAATAAAAGTTGATTCCAGTGAAGGAGAATTAAGTGATATACCCAAGTAATTAATATATTAAGGTTTTTGTAGATGGTTATTGATTTTCTGTTACTACGGAAAGCACTGTCTAGAATATAATTTGATACTATTGTGTGAATGTAATCATCTTTAGCAGAGGTAGTGCAACAATAACTTTCATAATTACTTATTACAATATATAACTTAGTTTATTTTCTGTTACATAATTGAAGGTGCATATGTGTTTCCTTATAGTCATTCTTATTTGCTATGTAATTGGCATGATTATCATATGATTAAAATATATAGAGGTATGTGTACATTATTGATTCTCTGATCCCTCTATTATCCAAATTTTAATCCCTTTCACTATTCTGTGATTCATCATAAGATGGGATTAATTATATGCATGTGTTTGTAAATTTCAGTCTTGAATCAATGAGAGGAATCAATCTGAAATCTTTTTCACAGATTATTTGCTTATGGAGCGCAATTTAAGAGCACAAAATTCATTTGATTTGTTACATATTTATTTTCAGCGTAATACTTTAATCTTTATATATATAATTCCACAATAAAAGACATCACTCTCTTTGGCTATTTAATGATTTCTTTTTAGCATAGCATAATAGGAAAGGATTGAATTTGTAAAGTTGTATTATGTTTAGTGTTTTTTTGAAATGAATTCAACTTTTTTTTAGAATAAATAAATTGCATGTTTTATCTTTTATAAAATTTTGCTTAGCAATTTATTATCTTTTTTAAAGCCTAATTTTTTTTTCTCAAAGCAACTTTATTAAGTCACTAAAGTATGATCCACCTGTGCAGGGACCACATTCTGTCACCTGCAGCAGTGGGCCATAGAGGCTACAAGCCTAATGTTTTCACTCTTATTGCACTGTATTGTTAATCCAATTTTTTTATTATTATTATTTACTGTATGTTTCCAATAATTTGAAGTTTGGATGTAATGTGAGCTTTTGTGTCGCATATAAGTTAGGTTTTTATTATGAGATTAAATATATGTTACAATTAGTTTTAGATATAATAAAGTGTTTCCAGTTAGCTTAGCATCTCAGAAGTGTTACTTCTAGATCCTATGGCAATTCTTATGTTAAACATCTCTTGTGATCTCTTGTGTGTTTTCACTTCACCGGTTGATAATTGAAAAAAAAAAGTTATGCAAATATGTAAATAAAATAATTGTTGATTATTTGCATAAAAGAGAAATGTGTAGATGGAAGAATTATAAACTGAATCTTAAAGAAATAAAATGGGAAAAATATTAGAAGAAATTATGAATCAGTGGATTGATAATTGTTTTCAAAATTTGATTATTTCTATATATCCAATCAGAATCACTGATTTTAGCTGCATTTTTAATTAACATCCAACTAAAAAAAAGTTTTAGGTTATTTCTCTTCAATTTTAAATGCATTTCAAGCACCAAACCCTCAAGTGTATACTTATAATCTGTAGTTTTGTTTGGAATAATAATGTATAGCATAGTTATTATTTATTATATGCTTTTATTTAACATTTTCTTATGGTATGTCTGGATCAAATGTGGCATAACTCAATTCTCACTCATTTCCTGATTTTCGATTTAGTTGAAACTTGGTAGACTACAATACATTTTTAAGCATTATTTAGCAACTAACTTAAAACTGAATGATTCATTGAAAACTGATTTCAATACTTTAGTGTTACATATATAAAATAAAAAAGTAGAAAATAAAAAAATATTAAAAAAAGAAAAATTGAATTTTGCTAAAATTTAAAAAAAATATTTTTTTTTCAGCCTTCACAAATAAAAGCGTGGGGGCGTCATGTTTAAAAATAGTTTTCATTTTATTTTTTATCAATTTTTATGGGACTTTTTATCTTGCAAGAATTCGATGTAACTTTTTTTATTTACTATTCTCCATCATTTTCCTACTGTGTATATAGAAAAAAATATCTAATTTCTATCAGTCTATTTACTGAACAATTAAGTCCAAAAATGTTACTATGATAATTCACAAGTCAGCTGTCCAAAGAATCATTTAAATCAACTTCCAAACTATTACTCATTTTCTTACATCAATGCCAAACTATTCGTCAGAGAAATAAAGATTTTTAGCTGACAAATAGATTGGTGTTAATACAAAAAAGTGGATATATTTGCAAATTTATTTAAATGATTATTTGGGAATCTGATTTGTGAATTACTGTATTTTTGTTTATTTATAGGATTGTTAAAATCTAATTTTTATTTATGTACAATGTGATTAAGAATATTTATATACATGAGAGCACTCTATACTTTTATTTGTGAAAACTGGAGAAAATTATTTTTTTTACTTTTTAATGCATTTATGTGACTAAAAATATTATTTTTATTATTATTATTACATATGAATGAAGATTTTGAAATGATTCTGCTTCCCAAAAAGTACAGTTACACTCTATTTCATTATGTAATGTCAATTGAGAGATTGTTGGAAATAGCTTACAATCTTAGGTTATTTAGTTTATAGGAAATGTTTATATGTATTATTGACTGATTTAATTATTATAAGTTTAATCATATATGTGAGAATTATTTAAGTCTTATGATTCATACACACATACATATTTGGATTGAATGAGCTTAAAGTATTTAAATAATTGTATGCATATATGGATATTCAAAATAAAATAGAAATTCATATTACAGATAAAATTTTACTAAAATTCTTCCACAACCATGGTTGAATCTATTAACAGATAGATCTTTTCAAGTATAATTCAATTAAACATATATATATACAAAGTTTTTTTTTTTCAATTCACTTTTTTTATAAGAGATAACCTCCTCATTGTCAAATAATATTTTATGACCTGTATTCAGTTTATGAATATACAAAGCTAAGTTATGATATCAATTTTTAACTCGCCTCATATAATAATTTACTCTGACTTATATAAATTTTATGACAACTGCAAGGAATCTTATAAACTACTCCAGGAATACATTTGCAATCAATTGACTGTTTTCAACTATTTAGTAATGAATTTAAATTTAGGCCTTTCTTCCAAATCACTTTTATACCACCCAATAAAAAACTATTCTTATAAATCAATTTATTAATTGATAATTTATATGGCAAAGAAATCAACTCTTTATTCTCATTAACAATTAAATCTTTATTATTAACAGATTTATAGATATTTTTATTAAATATAATATTCCTTTCTCATATCCTAATCCTATAATAAAAATTCAAGAAAGTCTTTTGAGTAAAAAGTTGATAACTGTCTGAATTTAAATTCATTACTAAATAGTTCAAAACAGTCAATTGATTACATATTTATTCCTGGTGTAGTTTATAAGATTCCTTGCAGTTGTCAAAACATTTATACAAATCAGAGTAAATTAAGTCTTAATGAAAGAGTTAAAGTTCATAAGAGTAGAGTTAAAAATAGATCGCATAACTCTGCTTTGTATATTCATGAATTGAATGCAGGTTATAAAATATTATTTGATAAGACAGATATTATCTTTTATGAAAAATGTGAATTGAAAAGAAGAATTAAAAAAAATATTGATGATAATTTTTGAATCTTAGGTCATCAATCTCATGAAGACATCCTTTGATGTTAAAGGAAGTTGGTTTTTGAATTGAATAATAAGAAGGCTATTTTGTGTCTAATACTTGAAAAGAGATGCAACCATGGTTGTGGATTAGCAAAATTTTGTTTTTTTGGTTAGTATTATAGTGTTGTATGAATTTCTATTTTATTTATAATTACTGGTATAGCATTAGGCAGTACTTAATGGTTATTCAAGTATAGAAATTTTATTTTAACAATGCTATAAACAGACATTGGCTATTAAATATATAATAAAGAAAATATTAGTTAATATCTCTGGAATAACCTTCCTACAGTGTACTAGTTTCTAGAGTTATGTGATGTGAATGTACTGTGACTTCTCCTTAAACGGATTCATGAATTTCTCAGCAACTATGCCCAAAGAAACCTGTTAGTTCCCATTCTAAATTTTCCCATATTCTGCTCCATCCCATTTACACAACATAATCTTTGTCAACTCTATAGCCTTTATATCTAAACCTCCCTTATCTTTTTCCAAACCCAGCATAAAACCCAATAATCCACTTTCTATATAATCACTTTTTCATATTTATTTTTCCATAACTTCATTATTTGTACCCTTTCTGTTTTCAAGCATTTACATTCAATTAACAAATGCCTAATATTTTCTATTCTACACAATTTACAGAGTAAATCACCCATATTTTTCCATTTACATGTATATTCTCTTGTTGCTAAAGATCCCGTTCTAGCCTTAAACAATAAACGACTTTTCTTACTATTATCATATATTAACTCGCACCTAGTATTCTATTTACTTCTATATATATTTAAACTCTTTTTACTCTCCATACTAGTTCTCCATCTCTCTAACTCCCTATTCTTTATTAATAAATCTATTCTTTTATTCCCATTCATTACCACTATAACACTCAACAATCCTCCTAACACAATCATCCCACACATAACACATCATTACCATATGTTAATCCTGCTACTGCAACTCCCATATAATTTTAGCAACATCATATTTATTATATGAAAACACTGTTAATTTCTTTATCAATCCCTTTTTTTTTCTTTGCTTCATTTATCAATTTTTTTCTCCCATTCATCCAAAAAATTTCTCTGATTACTTAAGATAATTCCCAAATAACTATATCTAATCACCACACTTAACTTTATATCCCCCAATAAAAATCTACATCTTTTGAAAGGAATAAAAATCTACATCTTCTCTTTCCCCAGTATTAACCATCATTATATTTGATTTTTCTTCACTAAATTTAATTCCCATCTTTTTACCCACCCTTGCACATGTCCTCAGCATAACTTCCATATCTTCTCTTCTTTCTGTACACAAAAATATATCATCCGCAAAAAAAAAAAGACCTGACAAAGTATATACTCCCTTACCACCTATTAACGGTATCTCTATCCCTCTTCCTAATTTTTCTATTGCTCTTTCCATTTCATAAACTTGCAATTGCTGCCCTCTAGTATCAATACCATCTACTAATCTAATTAATAAATTACATTGATGCAAGAAGGTGTTATATGTTAGTTTATTAAAATAACTAAAGAATTGGAAATGTAAATTATTTTTACAGTATGAAAATTATAATTTCAGAAATATGTATAAAAGTAAATAAATTAACATTTTATATTTTAAGCCACACGATAAATATCTTCTAAAGAGCATTATATGTATAAGGATAGCTTACAATCTAACTTTGTCAATCCCACCACCAAACCCAGCTCAGTTTAATATAACTTTAGTTCATAACTAAATTAACCTATATTGCCACATATAAACTAACTATACATATATATGTACAGACACAACAAACGTGTATATCGTTAACTATATTAAGAAAGAATCAAAATCAAACAAATTTGCATATCTACTAAAAAGATAGAAAATCTCAATTAAAAAATAATAATAATAGTAATTGTAATAATATATATGTTTATTAATAAATTAATAAATATGTTTTACGTTATTTTGATCTGACTTTGACTAAGTAAGCTTGGTAATGACCCAATGTCAAACAGGACACTAGATTTCCAAATACGGAAAATGAAAAACAAATTTCTACTACATGATTTTCTTTTGATTATAATTATAATAATGTACACAATAATAGGTATATATTGTACCGTTTATTTATATATGGTACAAATATATTGGCATTTGGTAAAAGCTAAAAGAAAAAGTAAATTTAGCATCTTATTAAAAGATGCAATTTTAATTTTTTTTTAGTTAGTGTAATTTTTTTTAGAACATACAATGAAAGTTAATTTTTTGTTTCAAATTATTTATTCAATTAAAATTTAAAATTGGAAGGAATAAAAAAAGACATGCAGATTACAATCAGTAAAATATTTTTGGAAGCTAATTAAAGATGGCAGGATGACTTTAAATAAAAAAGACATTGTAGCTTAAATTTAAGAAAAAATGTACAAGATTATTATCTTGTATGTTGATAAAAGGACAAAAGAAAATATGTGCAGAAGTCTGAAAACCGGACCTCAGGTATAAAAGGAAGAATACCATTGTGATCAAGGTCTTGTCTGTTTTTTCTTTTGGCTGGTCCTGGATCATGCAAGATCCAGAACCACCCTATGCTGAAATAATTTGTCATGCAGGAGTAGACCAAGGCTTTTGCTGACATTGTTCATGAAGACCCCCACCAGAAAAGCTTTCACGACAAGACGTTAGGATGGACCAAGAACAAGTTAAAAACAATGACCACGAGCTCATTCTATCTCATGAAAAACCATGCATGGTAATCAACAATTTTAGTAAACTCTCTAAACTTACTGGTAAGCTATGATTAATTATTCCCGATTGTGACTAAATTAAGCTTACAATATAATCCTGATAGACATTAATTTTCTTATTCAAGAGACTTTCATTTTAAAGAACTTTCTAGAAGAAATTTGGAAGTGAATTGTAATTGTTAAACTGTTTTTAATTAATTGATTTCTGTCTGGATTAGTGTGCGTGTATTCTTTCCAACTTATTAATAATTTATCTTTTAAAAATTTTAATTTGTTTGAATGAAATATTTTGCTTTTATCAACCTTTCATTGTGCGTTCTTAATGATAGTTTATTAGAATTTAAATGTGTAATTTACCTTTGCCAATAGTTATTAACTAAGCCCCGGGTATATTAATCTCTGAAAAATAACTAAGTTACAGGAAATCAAAACCCCGATCTTTTAAATTATTTTATTCTTAATTTATGATGTGCAATGTGACAGATTTCAGCGGATTCTTGTATGTATCTTGGTGCCCTTATAAAAATGAATAAAAAGCTGATTCCGCCAGTAGCGTAGGTCATAATAATTAGTATGCCAGTTAATTAGAAAATATAGCTATGTTTTTGAAAATAGGAACAAGATATTTTCTTATCCATAGCTTGATTAACTCACGCATTCTAGTGTGTAAAAAAAAAAAAAAGGCCTACCAGAATGTACTAAAACGTGAAAAACATTACATAATATATAGTCATGAAAAAGGAAATAAAACATTATAATAATAAACAATACAAGTCAAGGACAATATAACAATAAAATCAGTTCATTTCCGTTTCCTTCTTGCTACTCTTTTTAAAGAATATTAAGATATATAAGTTATAGAAAATAACATTGGAAAATCGAATGTCAAATTTTGAGGAAAATATATAGCTTATATGAACATTTTAAGTTATTTACTGAATGGTTACAAAGCATATTGCCAGAAGCAATTATTAAGATTTAAACCAAAAACATTCCTAACAAACTTAATTATAATTTTTATGAAACTACTCTTTTTTTGATAAAATAAGTTCATATTATCACACCATTTTCTAATTTTTGTTCATTGTTAATAAGTTAGTCTATTAAATAATTTGTTTAAAAATATTTTTTAATTAATATCTTTATTCTTTCAACTATCTCTTACATGAATTCTCAGTCAATAAACATCACATGACAATAGAGAGTTTTGCCTGTTTTTATGAATACTCAGTGTCTGTGACTTGATTTTATTACAGCTTAGTATTCTAGATTTTTAAATTATCCCAATAAAACTATTTAATTATAGCAGGGTAAATATAAGAATTGTTTAAAGTGATTTAGAATAAGCTGTTATATTTATTTATTTATATCTTGTCACAGTAATAGTTTATAGAATCTTGCTTCCTAAGCTAATTAGTGCAAAATGGTTACTTAGAGATTAGGGATTTACGTTAGTGTTTTGGATATCCAGATGATAATCCTGTATGGCACAAAGGTATCACATTCAAAGCCCATTTACTACATTTTATATATTTTTATTAGAAATTAAACTTATAATTGGCCTGTATATTGATAATACTACATGGCCAGAGCATTGATGATGATCAGCATTTTTCTGTATCCCAGCATTATTTGATTTTTTAAATATCCTGATGATGGATTAGCACTTAAATTAGTGCATCCAAATTATTGTTTATATAATCTGCCCCATGTTTGGCAGTGGCTAGATCAGTAGCCTGTGTATTATGACGGACATCCTTCAAATCCAGTCACAAGGCTGACTGTTCTTTATTGAACATTGATAATTAATGATTATTATTCTTCTGTACTGCTGGTGAACTTACATTTATTTTTATTTTTTATGATCTCATAACTGATCTCTCATGCTCATTCTTTTTTAAATGTAAATTTGATTAAATGTGAGGATGATGGTGGTTTTCCTTATCTCCTCATAATTCAGTTTGCCATTACAAATGGCTGCCCAATTGTGGGATCATGTAATCTCTAGTCATCCCTTCTCATTTTGTAGTGTTACAACATATATTTATCTTTGTATTTCAAAAGAGTATCTATCATGGGATGTGTGTAGGTCTCAAGAATCAATATTAATGTTTGTATTTTCCATACTCATTGAGATACTCCTTGTAATTTTGGATTAAAAAATAATAAATATAATTGGGGTTAATATATTTAACTCATAATAATTCCATTAAAACTTTATATATATTTATTTAAAAAAAAAAAAGAAAAGATATTTGAATAATATAAAACATTATTTATTTAGTATAAGGAATTTTTTTTAGATAAAATATCAAAAAGAAAAAACTTGTAGAGATTCCAATGAAAACAAAAACCACCATTGGCTTAATTAGGTTCATCAATTTACTCACTATAGTCATAGATTTGATAGTCCTTAATTATGTGTCAATGATTTGTGTTTGCCACACCTATATAGATCTATGGCTATTAATAGAATAATATCTATAGGTTATTGTCCGATTGTGAATTCATTGTTGTGATTCTAGATATTTCTAAAAATATAAAATACATCTGCTTTATTATTATTATTGGATCTGAAAAAAAAAAGTATTTGGAACCTTACATTTTTACAACATAATTCTTTGGTTTAAATCAATAAAATATTACATGACTCTATCACTAGTCTAGTTTATTACATAATGTTGTTTTTACAGCACACATTTTCTTTCACCACCTTTATGCTAATTACTGTAAACTTTAGAAACTACGACATTCAGATGATATTGCTTAATAAATTTCTATCCTATATTGTCCTTTTTAATATCTCTAGACTAGTTTCAATAAGGAGCTTTGAGTCTTGAAAGATGCGTTGTTTAAAAATCCAAAGCTCTTCCTTAAGCCTGAAACTAGTCGGGCATACTGGATAGAGCAGCACAGGATAGTGATTTATTAAGCATTATCATCTAACATTTATTACTTAATATAGCTTACAATGAGTGGCATAAAAGTAGTGAAAGAAAAATAATTCATTGATTGTAGATTCTTAATTGAACATCCAGAAAGAGATTCTTGATTTGAGAAGAATCTCAAGTATTGAAATTCTATCTTGTTATTGGAAAAACTGATTTTTAATACCTTTTTATACATTTTCTTTAAGGTTTTCATACCTGGTAGAAGAATATGTAAAAGAAAAGGTTAAAACTTTATATTTGACACAATTCATTTGGAACTTATTTCACTCTTTATTTAAACAATAACTACTGGGAAAGGGGGGAGGGACCAAAACCAACTCTAATCTGTACTTAAAAACCTTCCTAATTTATAAATACAGTATTATGATTAAATTTTTAAGCACATGCAGATTTAATTAAAGCAATTTTGCAAGTCAATATAATCTAACATTTTTATAAGATGATGATGATGAAGATTCTTCTAATTTTATCATGATATTACTTAATTTTTGAGAAGAGAAATCATATTATTGAAAGAGAGTCATAAAATATAAATGGGCAAATGTATAGTTTGAGATAGTTAGTAACTATTTTACTATAATACAAGTTAATATGATTTTCATATGAAGGAGAGATAAACTCCATTTTGCACTATAAAGATTATTTCATTGGAAGAACGTGGTTGAGGATTAAGGATAATGAAGAACTACAATCAATTGTGACGATAAAATCTTTTAAAAAGTTAAAAAAAAAAATTATTGTAATAGTGTTAAATAAATGATAATATGTGATATATCTGGTCACATTTGCATTTGTAACAACTTTGAATTTTAATTATTAATATTTTTGACTTCTAAGAACCGTTAAGCAAAAAACAATCTCAATTTAAACTGTTATAACCCCCCCCCCCTTTTAAAAAACAAACAAACAAACAAACAAATCTATATATATATATACCATTATCATTAGAATAAGATCATAAATAAGATTAAAAAATAAATAAAAAGCTAAATAAAATATACTTATTTGACCAATTTCCTAATAATATTATAGATTATTATACATATTAAATTTAGCCAACAGGTGCATTGTGGTACAGCAGCTAGGGTATTAGATTGAATTCAAATCAAAATCCAGATTGAAATCTTTTTTGAATCCATAATCAATCCAATTATTACCTTAATATTGCCATTAAGTGGATATCTATTTATTTTTACAGGATAAAGGCAACAAGGTTCAAAATGCTGAGCATTTTGAAAAAATATGGTTGTAATGTGAAGCAATTTTCATCACCAATGGGGAAAAGATGTCTCAAATATGAAATTCAGCACATAGTCTGCATTTATTTACCTTTAATATAAATTTATTCTAACAATAAAAAGTTCATACAATTGTAAATAAATAAAAAAAACCGTGAATGGCGGCTTATAAGTATTCTGAAAGAAGAAGAAATTAAATTGTATGAAAAAAATTTACAGACAATTTTACTCCTACATTTATAATCTAAGAAAGAAATAACAAATAATAGCAAAATCTTATTTGAATTCAATTTCCTAAGAAGTTCAAAAGGATGAGAAAAAATACTTTAGGCCTTCAGCTCAGATTACAGAATCTGTTTCAACTAGACTATATCGAGATAATAAATTTTATTACATACTCTTGCCCTAGCAATTAAAAACAAAATAGAAATATAAAAATTCTGATCCAAGAATAATAAAAAACTACTTCAAAAATATTAAAATTATTCAAGTCTATTGTAACTGTTCGGATCTTATCATTTGGATCAACAAATTTGACGTCCATAAATATGATCTTTACCTACCGAGAAGAGGGGTTCAGGGTTCGCATCTGTCTACTGTCAGATTTAGGGTCTTCAGGTAGGATGCTAAGAATGATGCGATAAAGTAATTATTAACCAATGATAATGTCTACTTTCAATGGGCTAGCTCTTTATTAGACATTAAATTTAGACACAATTTAGGTTAGTTCATTTATACTTTATCCCCTCTTTCGGATTCCACATATGCCTTAGAATTCGAACTCAAGTAGAATATTGCAATAATCTCTCTTCAGCGAAGAATTTATATTAGATATATATAATCCTATGTTTAGATGTGTCTAAAAACAATTAGAAGGTTCATTTTATCATATCACTGTTATTATATATTTAAAAAATGTCTGTGTGTATATGATAATCAATTAATGATTGGAAAAGAAATGATTCTAGTAAACCATTGACCATTTGATAATGATTAAATCAACAAAATTTATTTACAAATGAGATAAAATATTAATAATAATAAAAAAAAATTTGAAAAAAAAAAAAAGGAAAATTCTTTAATAAGAAAAAAAAAATTTGTATAGAAATAAATGTATCCCTTTCACATAAATATTTAAATATATCCATCTATCAACCCTTCCCCATGATAGGTATATATGAATAGATAATTATTATGTGCAAAGTGCATAATGATAAAAAAAAAACATTAATCCAATATTGCATCAATTGTGAATTAACTAACTATTTAATTATAAGTATAGAGGATTTGAACTATTTAATGTATATATAAAGAAAACATGTTGAATAGATTCTTAGTTTATTCCCAGTAGTAGAGATTTCCTATCTTTGGAATACATCCTTTTCTATGTATTAGTAAAATAGAAAATAACCATTCAATCAAGAGTGTTAATTGTCCAAATGGATTAAACACTTATTAACAACTGTTATAAACAATGTAAGGTCTGTCATGTAGCAAATATATAATTTAATATGGCAAGATAATAAAGAAAATCTTACCTCTAACCATATTGTAATAAGGATATATGATAATAATCATACCCAATATCCTATTACTACATAGAGAGGATTATCTAAATTTTACTAAAAAAAAAAAAAAATGTAAAAAAAAATTGTTTAAACTATCAAGCCATTTTTGAAATTTAGCTACAATGGACTCTTCCATATTTAACAAATGTTGATTTCCAAATACAAAGATGAACAAAGCTAATAAAAAAAAACAAAAAAAAACATACAAACAAATTCTACCAACCTATATAAATTTTTTTATCACACAACAAAATTGAAGCTTCTTCATGATGATTGATATGAAGCATTAAATTAAGGGCAATTATTATTTCTGATATGCACCATTTGTCAATGTCTCAGTCAAGATATTACGATAGGTCATACAATCCTCGTGAAGATCCATCAATGACTTATCTCCTGTTGTTATTCTTCTTTCGATACCCATCAGTACATTTCAGACATGACATTTTTGTTTCGAAACAGGCAAAATAATAAATTGCTACTCAATTCAACAAGGCCAATCTTTCAGTAGTCACTCATAGAAGTTGCTGATAGAAAAATACTAGCAATGCTTTAAATTTTTTTTTAAAATTTTGATATTCTAATGAAAAATCATTATAAATTGATAAAAATAAAGAATTAACAAATAAAGTAATTGCTACACTGGTCTAAATGGCTAATGATGTATAATGGCATCACATCACCAGTATTAGCTAAGATGTTTCAGTTACTGTTATTAGTAATTATTAGATGATTGTGATATAGATTTGAAGGAAAGTGGAAAATGCAAGTTCAGAAAATAAGACTAGGAATAACATAGTAGGGGGGGGGGTGTAGAAGAAAAATTGAATTGACTGTGTTTTAATAAAGAATAAAAAAATTCAAGAGATGGATTATGAATGATGATATGAAGAGAAAAAGTTGATATATGATTTTAGGGAAAATATTAATTTTGATCCTCAAAGAATAAAGGAATAGAAAATTAAAAAAAAGAGATACTAGATGGTGTATGCAATTGGAATATTAGTTTGGTATGGCAATGGCCAATACAAATGATATGTTTCATTTAAGAAATATTTTAAACATTTAGAAATGATTTTTAATGGTTTATTCTTAAGAAATGTAGTTTCATTTAAGAAATATTTTTAAAAAAATGTAGAAATGATTTTTAATGGTTTATTCTCAAGAAATGATGTATTGTATTTCATGATCTTTGTATGATATCATGCTGAATTTATGAGTATAATAAAAAGCAGTGGGGTTTATTTAATAGGAGGGGAAAATAAAATAACAACAGTAAAGCATTTAAGAAAAAATTTTGGATTTTCACATTATGATGATGTAAAGTGTTGGTAACAGGTGTTTGTTAATTCTTAGAGGTTTGAAGTGAAGAATATATATATATACACACAAAAAGTAATGAAAATGGGGCTATTAATTACAATTATAGCTGAATGATTTATTATTTAGTTGTTAGCTGGTAAGATGTTGCTACAATAATATCGATAGGAGCATTAGTTATTTTATAATTTTTTTATTTACATGCTAGTTTAGCTTTCATCATTTTGATTTTGGATTTGGAGTCAGACTAGATGAGTATTTTTGGGAAATTTTAACTAGGCTTGATTTTTTTTTCCAAGCATATATATGATCTTTAGCCATTCTATAGTAAATCAGAGTCTAGTTATTTTTAGAGAACAAAATAAATATAGAAAATAACAAAACTGCTATTATTTGGGAGTTAAAAAAACTGATTTAGCTTTATAAATAATACTTTATTCTTATTTGTTTTTTTAAGGCCTACTAGAAAATTCATCACTCTGAAATAGGCTGGCTATTTAAAATATATCTGTATATAAAATGATAAGAAGGATTATATATGTAATAATTAAATGATTGCATTGTCATATGAAATAACCAAGTATGAGGTGAACTTATCTGCACACTCCTTTTCATAATCCTCTTAAAAGAGTTAGGAATGATACTTATCATACCTGCTGATCAGCAATTAGAGTACTGTTGCACTAATTGATATCCCATGAAGAATTCCCATTTTATGTAAGAGCAATGTGAAGAGGAAGGAGTATGTAATCTCACCCTTTGCTTATTTCATTCTACAATGCAATCATTAATTTTTATTTATACAGTAGAATTCTGTATAGAGTATACATTTTTTCACTAAATCAAAATTTGAACAAACTCAAGTACATATAACAAGACTGGCATGGCATGTGTGTGAATAAGATGTGTGTGTGCATGTGTGAATAAAATGTTTCAGGACATTCTCACTTTGACTAAAGTATTGAACCTATGTCACATTTTTAAGCCAGAGTTACCAATTGAATTTGACTAATTCAACTTATTGACCTTATTTTTCAAAGTTCTTTGATCTCTAGATATCAATGTATTGTAATTGTTTTATCAAACATCTGTTGATTAATCTTTATATTTGAGATATTATTATATTAAATTTATTTTCTCAGTGGTATATTGTACATTTAATTAAATTTAAAGATGAATTAGATAAGACAATATTAACAATTTAATTTGCTTAATTCAAATTCCTGTATTGGTTTCTCTTGTCAAAGCTCTTCTTCAATCTCTCAAGTTCAGTGTAATTAATTGCTTTAGCAAATATCAGTTATTTTTTTATATTTGAAATACTATACTATATTAAATTTAATTTCTTAATGGCATGCTGCACATAAATTGTTAAAATGTTAAACTTAATGCACGTAAATAAATATAAACAAATGTATTTTAAAATAATAATGTTGTTAAAAACCATTTTATTTCATAAAATATTGATAAATACAAATATGCACAGTACTTTTTAAAAATAAAAATATTGTAGTTCTATTTTTCCTGCATACATGTAATAAAACAGCAAAGTAGAAAATTATGTATAGTAATTAAAATGGGTATCAGGAATGAAGAAATATCCAGAAGAATTAAAAAAAGCTCTCAAAGAAAGCTTATACAATATGTTATAATAAGCACCTTTAACCAACATAGCATGCGCTTGTGCTAAACTTTAAGAGTTTTTCAGAATGTTAGACTTCGCTTACTCAATGACGTTTAGATATATCATTTAACTGCAGATTTATTTGCTACATTTAGCAGATTTTTATTATGATAAATTATAGTTCACTTGCATGGTTATTTGACTATATATTTTTACTGTTATATTTTTGATCTTAAATTTTTTTCTGTGTAAATAAATGATTCAGTGGGATGGTAATTGTGAATCTGAAATGGATTATTTTTACATCTATGCATTTCTTTGTACCATTGATTAACAGATTGTTTAACAAATTTGCTTCATTGAAATACAGATTAGAGTATATATACTTAAGTTAGATGTAATTAAAGGAAATTTGCAGACTTTCAAGCTCCTTTCAGTCATCCACATCAATGTATCATATGAGATTTGTCCCTTCCTCTATATATGTCATCATTATCATTATTAATTCACAGCACAATTAAATTTTTTTCAAATTCAGTTATATTATTTTAATTTCTATCTTTTTCTTCTTTATACCACACGAACAAATTTTCCTCATTTCATCCATCTGTCTCATATGTGTTTCTTTTTCTGTGGCTTTTATTCAATCTCTTGGGATCAAATTTAAAACTTCAACTGTTCATCTATTATTATCTTTCTAGCAATATATCCACTTTAGTTCTATTTGTCTCATAATTCTTTCAATATTGTCAGTGTTACTTATTCATTCTCTTACCAGTATTTCATTTTCAATCTCTTATTACTCCTAACAGATATCTCTTTATGTTTAAAAAAACAATCTAAAGTCTCTGTATTGTTCTTTTGTCAAATGTCTGAATTTCAGATCAGTAAATAAGTGGTAGAATGCATTTATTAAGAGTTTCTTTTTCAAACACATAGGCATATTTTCTTTTAACATTATTTTCACCAAAGCAATTTATTCATATTCAATTTGGTGGTTAATTTCATCCATTTTGTTTCTAGCTATGTTTACAATCTGACCTTTCTCCTAATTCATAATTATAAATATTTATTTTCTTTTGAGTATCTATCCTTAGGCCTACTTTTTTGTTTTTGTCTAATAACTTTTGTAACATTTCCTGAAACTCTGAAGAATTATATGCAAAAGCATTTATCTGCAAAATATAGATAACTTAAATATTCACTATTTACTTTCTACTAAATACTTGTAAAACTGCTGTAAAAAGTTTGGGATATATCAAGTCATCCTGCAATGTATTCTTTTCAGTGTTAATTTTCCTACTCTAATTATATCTTTTTGATCAGCATTTTTCAGAATATGACCATATCTTGTGTCTATATCTTGATGATCTAATACTTTTATCACTGAAGAAATGCCTATAGAATCATATCCCTTTTCATAATCCATAAATCCAAACCATAATGGCAACTCATATTCATTGATTATGATAAAGTCTTCTTTAAAACCAGCTTATTGTTTTGATTCACTAGAATTCAAAGATTGCTACAAGTTGTAATTATCTTAATAAAAATCTGTATTGTAATGCTCACAACATATATATTGTATAATCACATATATCTCCATTTCATGTTAATTTAAAAAAATAAATCATTAAAAAAAGAGAAAAACAATAGTTTAAAAGTAGATTTTAAAAAAAATGAAATTAATAAAAATGAAATCTTGCATCATTTTTGTTTATGAGTAAGTTGTTTTTATAAAGAGTAAGAGTGGGGAAAGAGAATCATGAGATAAAGATTTAAAACCCATTCTCTTCTTTTTATATAATTAAAAAAAATGAATGTAAAAAGTTTTAAAATAAAATTGTCAATAAGATTAATTAGTAAAAGAAAAGCTATAAACTATCTCATCGGCAGGAATGCACATAAATTTGAAAGATTCCTGGCTGATAAGATAGCAAATAAATCTAAAAAGTGATTAGATAAATAAAATGTAATTAAAAAACTAAATTAAATTTATGATAAAAATTAAACAATGGGAGAGTTAAGTATAAAAGTGGCCACTTGTCCATTGTTATCCAGTTTCCAGATTGTTTTTTGGATGTTTTCTCAATGTCAGTTCAGTTTGTCGGTTAGAGTTCAAGTCATTCATTGTTACTGAGAGCATAATCACTGAGATCTGCAGAGAGCCAGTTATTATTTGCCATGGAAAATATAAATGTAATAGCCATGATGTAGCAACATGCATTGCTAGAAAGCATTAGGAATGTTCTGGGCTTTATACCCAGATCCTCAGCTCTACCAACTTCTCTCACCTAGGATAAATGCCTGAACCATAGTATTGAAGCTTCCACATACTCTCCTATTGTCCATCAGAAGAGTGGAAGGAAACTTGAAATCATCACTGGAGGCTGAAAGGCCAGCCATCTGGAAAGTCAAAACCAAATGAAAATGTCAACTGCAGAAAGATGACATCATCTCACCATAATGCAAAACCTAGACATTCTTAAAGGAAATGAACTGTAATGAAGGATAATTAGTGATATTGAGTTACTAGTAATTATCGTATACTTATTTTTTTTGTTTGTTTAATTGTATTAAACATTTATTTGATTATGTGTGTATATGAATAAAAAGGGTTTATTTAAATGTTGCTTGGTCTATACTCTCTTTTAACTGTGTCTTCAGGAGTTTAATATTGTAAATATTTTTATGTACTAGTTAGTATTGTGCTGGGTCTCCTGATCAAGATGTTTGAATTAGCCTGTGTATATTTCTAGTGCTAGGTTCTTGTGCCTATTGTCTGGGCATGCCGACTATATATATATAGCATATGATTGGATGGTGCCTAAGATCTGTTCTCAAAACAAATGTGCTTTGAATGGTGGGTGTTGGCACAGCAGTATGGATGGGTGCTCTGGTCAGGAAAGATGGTCAGGGTTGTGTGTTTGTGTAGTCTTGATCTGGATATAGGTATTATTGACAGTTAATCTATCAGTGATATTTTGCCCCTCTGCTTGAATGTGCTATCCAGTTCTGGAGGCATTAAATAAGTATGAAAAGAAATAATCATAAAGCCAATCATATAAGTAAAATAAGAAAGTGTTAATAAATAATCATGTATAGCAAATAAAGATACTAAATATATGAAAAAATATTGATGTTCTTAACAGATTGTAACAAATGTCACTGTTTTTTACCGGATCATTACAGATGGTGCTTAATGTGGGGCCAATGTACTAAATTGCAAATAAATGCCTAAATTGCATATTAATGAAAAATTGAAGAATGAGCAGGATGAGGGAAGAGATAGATCAAAGTAAACAAGTATAATATTAAGAATATAAAATAAAGTAATAATGTATGAAATGTAAATAAAAAGGAATGAGGAGAAAATTATAGCCAGTGAGATAGAAAAATTTGTTGTTACAGGTTTTTGATAGGTGGGAATGTAGAGAAGATTGAGGAGTTTTTGAGTTTAGTCAAACACTCCTTTCAAATTAATTATAGAAAAGTAGTTAACAAGGGTATAGTATTATTAAAGAAATAATAGTTATATAAATTAAACTAATACATATTAGAGCCAAAACAAAAATGGAGGCTCAAAATAAAGAAGTAGAAGTAATTAGCAAGAAACAGGAAGTTGCCAATAAAATAGGAAAAAGTGACATGGAAAAAAATGAAATAATAATTTGGTTGGAGGAAAAGTTGATGGAAACAGACAGAATTATTCGAAGGAATAAAAATAGTACAACAAGAAAATGGGAAGATAATAGAAAATATAAGAACAGATATAAATAATTTAGCAGAAAAAAGCAAAAATCAAGGAAAATGAGAAAAGGGTAGAGTTAATATTGACAGTAGAGAATAGGAAAGTGCAAATACATACATGCATGTTAATAATAACTCTGCTACTGTCAATCACTTCTTTAAAAATAAGAAAATTTTCAGGGCACACAGGGGAGGCTCTAAACTGAACACAGCAGCCTGGAATGCTACTTCACATTGAACTAGCTGAGTGAAGAGGCGATTATTACAATTGCCTGTAGTGATCTACAAGGCACTTCACAGGCTTGGTTGGACTCGCTATTTATAAAACCTGTCATGTTCATAGGTATAAACAATCATTAGCAATCAACAAAATAAAAAGAAACTTGATTGCAATCAAAACTTTTTAAAATATAAAATGCTTTTTCAAATAGATTAAAACATTGCTTGCTCTTAATTACTGTAATGAAAAAAAAAAGAGACAAAAGGAAATTGTTTTAAACTAAAATCTATTGAAAAAATAAAATCACAAAATTTTAAAATATAAACAAGTATGTGCTTTATTGCACGTACTCCTAATAGATTTAAAAAAAAAAAAACATACAAAACTTTTAAATACCATTTTCTTTTAAAAGCTTTATAAATATAAAAGTTAATTTTAATTTAGCGATGGGGTTTTTGAAGCAGATAAAGAATCCGGTTCAATATATATATGAAATTATAATATGCATAAATCTGTACTGAAATTATATATATTGACACAAATATTTTCATGGTTTAATTATGATGTAAAAAGGGAATGATTAGGAATATTTCCATGTAATAGAGTAATATGTGAACAACATTTTTTTAATTACTATCAGTAGCAACATATAATTATTACATTTTTATTTACCATTGTCAAACACACTCCACTCACAACTTTGATACCATCCATCTCAGATAAATACAACAATGATTATTACTAATCATTTTCTAAACTAGAGATTATCTCTAGCACAGATATAAACTTTAAACCTCAGTTAAAGATTAATATATCTGATTTTTAACATGGAAATATCCTCACTCACTTTTTTTTCTTTCATATGTACTGTATATAAAATGTGTGCATATAAATGAGCATATGTAGGACTTATAAATTGTTGAGATGATACCATGTCTTATTTTCTTTTCAATTTTTGTTTAGATCTGTTCCCAGCTGAGTGAAAGGCTGGAGAAGGAACAAACAGCACATAAAGAAAGCCTTGCACAGCTGAAGGTAAGTATTTAACAAAAGTTTGAATTTAAAGCTATTTTCAGATGTTTTTAATATATATATAATATAAATGCATCTTTTTAAAGTTTTTGTAATAAATATTATAGAACGTACCTATATAAGTCCATGGTGTAATTTAAGAAATGGTAATATTTGTAATTTCCCCAAAGTAATTCGATCATTCTGATATGTTTGTATTGTTGAAATATTTAAACATTAACTTTTTAGTAAATTACGAGGAAGACAAAAAGTGTTAAAAGGATGCTATTTCAGTAATGATTATACAATCACAATGATCATATGGGTGTTGATGATTTTAAGAAATGGTGACCTGTAATTTATTCAAATGAACCACTGATGCAACAATTACATGTTATTACTTGCCCATGTAGTTTGCTGTTTACCTCAGTGGTAAGAGTAGGAGACTTGAGAGCTAAAGATTTCTGAAGTGAAAATGAAAAAAATCTAAATATGCAATTTGTCTTCATTTTTTATTTATTTCTCTCACTTATCTATCTAGTTGACTGAATCACTATTTTTTTAGAGGGATTAAAATAAAAGTATTTTATTTAAAATAAATAAAATCATTGAAAGTAAATTAAGAAATTTATTAAGAAGAATCACTTGTATCTGTAACAGTTCACATTCCCTTAAGGAATGTAGGTACTATTTCCTTGAGTGATATTACAAGTTTTCTCTTCACGAAGATTTTATAAACAAGGAAAATTAATTTAAACTATTGATCCATCTTTTTAATGTGTTTGGCATTCTAACACAACAAAATAATTAAGCATAGTGACTAGTATATTAGTAAAAGATAGAATTAATTTGGAAATTATTCGCTTTAATTTTTATAGTAGAATCGACTTTCAGTAGCATGTGTTAAATTTACTATTTGATTTCATGATTTTGTATTTTCTTATTGTTGAAAGTATTATAATTACTAATTGTATAATTGAATTCTGATTTCATTTTCTTCTTGTTTAGTTGCTAAGATATGACCTTGACCTAAGGTTATGTCTAAGTTTTATGTCTTGATTAGTGATGTTAATCAACTTAAATAATTATTTTATACGTATATTAAAATGATTGAAAAATAATCATTTTAATATTTGATTTTAATAAAACAACTATTTATTTGTGTTTTCCTGAAGGTTTGTGATAATGGTGTTCTAGTTGTATTTTTATATTGGACTATTTCCATCATCTAATATGTGTATTGAATGTCTTTAGAAAAAATTAACTTTATTTAAATATTCCAAATGCATTCAATTGCTAGTAATAGCGCATCAAACAGGTTATTATATGCCCAATGTTTCGAGAGGTATTTGCCTCCCCTCTTGTTCAGTTGTTGCTGGTCTGAGCAGTACTAGCATGGGATTCGAACCTGGAGTCTTAGATTCTTGTATATTGAATTTTAAGGCAACACTCTAATCAACTGAGTCATCATGCCAAAGGCAACATTCTGTAGAAATTTGATATACTTATCTATAAGTTTCCTCCTGATTTCTCCACTTTTTCCTAAGAGCACAGTTGATTATTGATTTCCATACATTTCTGGGATTTTTTTGCCATTATCTTGTGAGAAACTTCTTTAAATTTTCTTCTTTGTACCTTTCTTCTCTATCCAATATTGTTCTATTTTCTCAGTTGAACATATGTTCATTGGCACATACACGGTCTGCTATCTTAGACACATCTGTTTTCTTATTTCTAATCATCAGTTTGTGTTCTCGCAAGCACTTTTCAATGGTTTGACTCGTCTCACCAATATGTACCAACTTCATCTGTTAAAAATCTTAGTTATAAACATCTAATAGATACTAAAATTTATGTTCTTGAAAGAGAATTAAACTTTGCCATAACACTGTCTAATAATGGCAACCACCAAGGATCTCATTCAAAAATTGCCTTTAGAAGAAGCAGCAAAATTACGCTGGAGAATAAAAAGAACACTTGACAAGCAGCAAAAATTGAAGTCAAACCTATCCTATGGTGAGAGGAAAGCAATTCAACAGTTGTAATGGATACAACTGATTATGAAAACAAAATACAAGAACTCCCTCACAGCAGGCTAATATAGCAAAAAAAAAAATCAAATACCAAGTACGGAAACAAAGTTACAAGCATTACTTAGAAAACATCGCAAGTACTTCACTGATTCAGAAAAAAGTAAAATAACATCATATTCCAGAAAAATTCCTCATCTTTATGGTTTACCTATAACCCATAAGGATCATGTTCCATTAAGACGTATTGATGTTTTAGAGATTCTACCTTGGCAAAATTTGGCAAGACCTCTTCTCAAAGTTGGCATACAAAACCGAGTCCTTTGTCAGGGATTCTAAACACTTTGTAAAATTAATCAAGAATGTGAAAATTGAAAGCACTGACTTACTGGTAAGTTTTGATGTGGAAAATTTATTCATGAATATACCCATGTGAAGAAGCATTGTCTATTGTAAAGAAAAGATTAAATGGTGATAATAGTTTACAAACCAGAACAGCTCTTCCTATTGATAGTATAAAGGAACTATTAACATTCTGCATAAAAATAACCTATTTTCAATATAACACAGAATTTTTCCAAGAGAATCGAAGAATAGCTGTGGGCTCACTATTGTCTCCCCTGATTAGCAATATTTACATGGAAGAACTTGAAAACTTACCTATAAAAACTACTCCATATCCACCTAAAGTCTTGGCTTCGCTATATGGGTGATACATTTGTTGTATGGCCACATGGTGACACTCTGCTACAAACTTTCTGGAAACACATCAACAACATATCCCTTTCATTTAAATTCACAATAGAATTAGAACAAGAACAAAAATTGCATTCTTAGAGTGACAAAACTCCTTCATGGCAAAATCAAAACTACAGTTTACCAAAAACTATACATACAGGAAAATACCTAGCCTATACATCCAATCATACCAGAAACACAAAACATGGAGTTACACAGTCACTATGGAATAGAGCAAAAGAAGATTGTTCAGAAACCAGAGATTTGAAAAAAAGATCTATGTAGAACAAACTCTTATTGTTCAGAAACCAGTGATTTGAAAAAAGATCTATATAGAACAAACTCTTATGAAAAATGGTTATCCATCAGCAGTTATTAAGAAAACATTAAATAGACAACAAAAAGAACCACCAAGAGAAAAGACAATTATTGGTACTGTAGTGTTTCTATATATTCCAAAAATAGCAGAAAAAATAAGGAAAATCTGCAATCAGTATAACATCAGAACAGCTTCTCAGAGCCATACCAAACTATGATGAATTCTAACATCTACAAAGCCTAAACTTGAAATGCCGAAAAGAAAAAACTGCATATAAGAAATACCATGTGAATGTGGAAGAACATATATTGGTGAGACCAGTCATCCCATTGAAAAGCATTTGCAAGAACATAAATGGTTGATTAGAAGAGAGAAAACAGATGTGGCTAAGGTAGTAGACCATATATATGCCAATGAACACATGTTCAATTGGGAAAATACAAAAATATTGGATAGAGAAAAAAAGATACAAAGAAGAGAATTTAAAGAAGCTGCCCACATGACAATGGCAAAAAAATCCCATATACCAACCTAGTGTGACTAAACATAAATGGAAAACACTTATCAACTTTGCTGTTAGGAAAAATGGAGAAATCAGGAGGAACCTCATAGATAAGTATATGAAATTTCTACAGATTGTTGCCTTTGGTAGGATGGCTCAGTTGGTTAGAGCGTTATCTTAAAATTCAATACTCAAGAATCTAAGGGTCCAGGTTCGAATCCCATGCTAATACTGTCACTGGCCAGGCCAGCAACACCTGAAGGAGAGGGGAGAATAATACTTCTTGAAATATTGGGCATATACTAATCTGTTTGATATGCTATTACTAATAGTTGAATGTATTTGGAATATTTAAAAAGTTAAATTTTTCTAAATACATTCAATTCACATATTAGATGATGGAAATAATCTAATTTAAAAATAGAACTATTTATTTGATTTGACTTTTGTTATTAAAGTTGTATAGCTTAACATTTAAGTTCTATATGTGTATATATAAGTATTTTAATGTAAAGGATAACATATTTATTATTTATGAAGTTACAGTTATATTTTTAAGTTTATGTTTAGGTATTGCACAAAAATAAGTGTGCTTAACAAGATCGTAAGTTACCCTTACATATCTTTTCAAATTGATTATTAATTATTTATAATGAGAAATTTAAAATAATAAATGTTTTGATGCATTCCTTTGTGATTCCGAAAAGGAGACATACACATCTTCATATGTTTATGTATGTATATATTGAACCGGGTCTGCTGAAATTGCCACATTAACTAGGTTTAAATATCTTTTAGAATAACTTTTGGAATCTAAACTTTAATAAGTTTTAATATCTTACATATGCAGTATTATAATTTGCTTTTAACTAAATTTAATATCTAAACTTTAATAAAACATATTATTAAGCTCAATACATAGCTTCTTGGTTATTATTATTTTATATATCTAATACTACGGGAACAGACCCTTCAAGCAGAGTGGAGAATACCATTCATAGCATAGCCATCAATGATACCCACGGCCAGATCGGGCTTCAAAAAGAATTACACTATCACATTTCCAGATGTGGCCACCTCGACTGCTGGATTCAAACCCTGCCATCCAAAGCATTTTATTTGTTTTGAGGCTCAAACTCAGGGTGCCAGCTGATCATATTATATAGCCAGCCTGCTCAGGATGACAGACACCCAATCCTGTGCTTGAAATATCCCAAGCTAGATCAGACTCTTAAATCAGGGTCCAGTACATTTATTTAACACATAAAAAATAACTATACACCTAAGTTACTGGTGACACAGTGACAAGAGAGAGGGAGCATAGACTGAATAATAATTAAGCAAACATTAGTATTTATTCAAACACAGCCATTTGTAATAAAACATAATAATCTTGAAATTTACATATAAAAAACATATAAGTAATTACTCAGGCTAAATTTTATTATAATCTTTTGTTAATTAAAATTCATTTCATTTAAAATAAAGTGTCTATAGACAGTGATCTAATTATATTTACCAAGGTTTTCATGATTGTCAATTTCCAAACGTTTGGCTTTTTGGTTTCCATCATTGATTCCAGGGCTTGCTTTCCATTCTGTGACTTGCCAATGGGAGAGGGAGAGAGTAGCAGTAGCATCTATTTTATGATTTCATCATTGATTCTGTGTATAGGTTCCAGGCAAAGACAGTTAACTTTAGCAGAGGACCTGGAAGGCGTGAAGCTTAATTGAATACTTCTAAATCAGTCTAGCAACCCATGTTGCTAATTCTGCAGCTTCTGTAACAATATTTGCCATAGCAGTAATGAATGGTTCTATTTGTCATTATATTTCTGAATCTCTGGTGCAATGAATAATGTATTGAATCCATCTCAAAATGAAGAACAGACTGAATTATAGATTGAAGATCAGAGTAATTCAATTACAAAATAAAGGCCAGAACTGAATAGTAATAGCAGTTGTAACTTTTTACATTCTTCTTTCATTGTTTTAATTCCTTATTATTTTTAATTTTGATCATAACTTGAATCTTTTTTAAATAATTTTTGCATTTTGTTTTATTTAATTGATTTTTACATTTGCTTTAATCTAATCTTTTTCTTAGATTAATCTACTATCACGCTTATGAGACATTTTACATGATTTTTAATTAATTCAATCTGTAATCTTTTAAACTAATTACAATTTTGAAAGTTTTATTTTATTCTAACTTTCTCTATTTACTTATTTTTATATTATAAAAGGAGAGTTTTCTTTAAAAAGGAGAGAGTTAAATCTTTTAGATTTCTTTCTGCATCTGCTCTCTATATTAAAACATTATTCTATTTTTAAAAGAACAAACAATATAACAATCTTTTTATTTTACAAAATTGCTTTTTAAAAATTTACTTCTGAAATAATTATTTCTTTCAAATAAATTTAATTATATAATTTTTTTAAAGAATTATGAAATATGTAATGCAGATATATATTGTTTTATAACACATATCTCTCTAGCATTACAATATATAACTAATCAAACATCAGATTTTTCAATACACTCTTATTTTGGAATCTGTAATAATATAAATTATGCCCTGGTGTAAAAATTTTCAGACTATCATTCCTCATTATAAATATTTTCTAATTAGAATCTATTAATGTCAGATGAGCTAGGACCTTTAAATACTTGAATCTAGTCACTAGAAATAATAAATCTGATCTATGTATACATATTGTGAATGCAATATACTTGATTTTACAACTTATTTTTGTAATCTATCTATGCATATATATATATATATGTAAGGATTTTTTAGCTTACTACCAACCAACCTATATCAAGTTACTAATTTTTTTTGGGGGGTGGTGGGGGGTTTTTGTTGTTGGCCCACAAAACCGCAACAACGGTTGTTGATGAGCCTACCCATATGGCGAAAAAAACCGTTCTTTTTTTTTTACCCCTTGCAGGCCGCTTTATGGTTTTTTTTGTGCTTCAACAACACTTTATGCAAATTCTCACAATTCACTTGTTGCTACTGTATCATCTGATGGTGTTTGGATTTTAAGTGGCCACAAGTTTTGATATTTCCATAGCAGAGTAATTTCATTTCTACTTAAATCATGCTGTATGACTCTAAGAATTGTCATACCATCCCCACCCTTCACTACACAACTTGGAATGTGCAAAAATTGGGAAAGGGTAGGGCCGAACATGATTTGGTTGAACTCATGTGAAAACACACTTTCATGAGAAATTATATGAGACAAATAAAATAATGCACAAATTGAGTCACTTACCAATATCAGTTAGGCTACTGTAACTGAAAGTATTTGATTCCTAAAAATAAAATATTAAAGACGTAGGAAAGAATGAAAGGATTAAAAAATGTCATTAATAGTAAAAGTTCTTTTTAAAAATTGCAAAATAGAAATCATGTAATACAAGATTTAAAAAAGAAAAATCCTTATAATGAACTGAAGAGAATTCCAGCTATAGAACTTAAGCTGCACAATTTAAAAAAACAAACTGCTTAGATCTTATCCTAACATATTAACTATTTTAAGTTTTGTTTTATGACCTCCTAGTGTATATTTAATTTTAACAAACTATATTTTATGTATAGAGTGTTTGTTTAATGTATGATTTAATTGAGATTACAGGAGGAAATGGAATGTTTTAAAAAAGTTAGCATTTGTTGCTAAGAAGCTATAAATACTTGAGCTCTATTTTAAGTCAGTTGAAATGAAAAAAACATTGTTTTTGTATTTTAAAAAAATTTGCTTTATGTTGTCTTACTATATATATAATATGATTTCATAAAACTTTATCTTCTTTAAAAAGAGAAATTGTCAGCAAATATATAAAGTTGTGTATAATCAGGATGTCATATTGAATTTAAACATATTAAGTGTCACAGTTGTAAAATATGTAAAGTGGAGTCTCCAAGTAAAATAATGAATGATAATATAATTATGGGTATTTTAATTTAAAGGTTTATTTTGAAATTTGATTGAGTTCATTTGTATGTAAATTAACTCATTTTTGAATACTGTGTATGTAGAACTTATAATATAAATGCATTTGTTAGATTAGTGTTAATTGGTTAAGATATACTATATCTATGGTGGATTTATTCATAGTTTTGTTTGGTAAATTACAGTCAGATTCTACGGATAAGCGTTATTATTATTAAATTAGGGATCAGAGCCATCTTTGTAATTAAGTTGAGTTACTTTGTAATTAAGTTGAGTTATTATTAAATTAGAATTAAGATCAAAAATGGCACCTTCCTAGAATTATTATTGTAAGAAATGTATATTAATTAAGCTTATGATATGAATAAATTTATTATATTTTGAGCATCAGCCATACATAGGATTATATCAAGGATGTATTAAAGGTCAGGGATATATTCTATGGAGAGAATGCTCAATCATAGAACCATATTAATAGTGTAATATGTAATTGAAAGATTAATGTTAAAAAAATAATCAAAATAAACCTGGGATACTTTACAAATAGCTGCTATTGTTTTCCACCATATGTGTGAACTAAAAGTTAAAAGATAGTGGGGAAATGATTTATTAAAGCAATAATGTGTTATATAATTGTGATTAGGATAAGAAAACATAGCTTGTCTGACAATTTTGGATAATTTATAAATAAACTGTTGTTGTTATTTGTTGAATCATGTATTAACTTCTTTATATATATATAATATTGTTTGGTCTGCACATTTATTTCATGTTTATTTCATTGGTAGTAGCTTCTGCTCTATGTAATTTAGCCAGGTATTGCAAGTAGTGGTTGTGTAGTATTATCATTATATATTGTAATGGTTCATATGTTCTGTTAGCAAGATGCAGAGTCCAAGAAGAATACAGAAAGCTCAGCTTACCTGGGCAGGAACCCCTCCCAAAGAGTACTAAGTTTTAACCTATTTGCCTGTGCTCCATATTCTCCACCATATGAACAATGCTTCTAATGCTATTAATAGTACAATTTCCATCTAGTCCCAGGAGTCAGGGAGAAACAAGAGACCCTTAATAATAATAAGCCTGTCCTAGGTTCGCTAACATACTATCAATACATATCTAAGCGCTGTATGCATAAATAATGGTAAGACTTTTAATTCTAGAAATGCATGAGTAAAGTGAGGTAATGTGGTATGGATAATACTGACAGATAACAACAACAATAGATATAATTTAATACAAAATTTAATAAATGTTCAAATGAATATACATATATATTAATAAATTGGCTACATTCATTAGACAGTTACATATTAGAGAATATATACATATGAAAGAATACACACTATTTCACTATGGTGAAATATTTAATTAATCGAGACTATACTTTCATGGATAGACTAAAATCATAGATTAATATGCCTTATTGAAATATTACCCGATCGGGTTAATAGATGCGAGTGTGTGTATACAATGGATATATTGAATATAACTATAGACATAATTATACATATCTACAAGCAACTTATATTATTAATGCGGTTATTAATCTAATCAAATAGTATATGTGAACTTAGAATCACAAAAATATTAGTAGATTTGTTATTCATATTGATATATGTAAGAATAGTAAGAGATCAAGTAACATGATAGTTAAATGCTATAGAGAAATATATAGAGCTTAACAATACGTATTCAAACATATATAGGAAGGCAGTGCATTGAAACCACAAGGCTTTGTCTACATATAATTCAGACCAGTGGATCACCAACTGTCCTTGAAGGGTTCATCACAGTAAGCATTTTCACTAGATTGGGTCCTAACCCTAGTAAACTCTATAACTGCATGAACGAACAGTTATGTCCCTAGGTGAGACTTCCATGTCAACTCTGATGCATGAACTTAATGATTTAGAGCGGTCTTAGCTGTATATATCCCAAAGAAGATTGACAAAGTATAAATCATAAAATTATATATATCTGCAATAATAAAATATACTAAATAATACTAATTAATGAGTTTGCTCTTAAAGTTTATCACGTTACTATGCAATTATACTTAACCTATTTCTAAGTCTTAATTTCATATAAGTCTACATATTCATTGGCTTAAAATTAAAATGGTTTATATCATTTAAAGACAGTAACCACATTCACATTATAATAATAACTAACTAAATGGGTGGAGAATGCATGACGAAGGGACATTAGAAACTTAATGTTTAATCATGCATGTTTAAAATATATCTACAGCTATAATTTCGCACATACACTCACATATTATATTTTAACTTAACATGGATGAATAAATATATGAGCTAACATAGATAGATTATTATGAATGGATTAATTATTATATGAACACAATGGGATTCAAGGAATCCACACTAATGTATAGACTGAAGATAACATCTGAGCCAGTGAGTAGGAAATGAATTTGGCACGAAATGTGGCCATTTATATGATTAACCCTCATGGAGATTATAGCGGCATGTCTATGATAAGGAGAATGAGATTCATTCACTCGGTCAAAGGTTATCCAAGCATATTATCACAATAAAATATAAAAAAATAATTTAATAAAATTCAAGAGGGTGTTACATTACAATTTAAACTATATAGATAAAATTGGGTTACAGAGTAGCTGTAGCTTAGGGAAAAAGAGTAGCTATGTCTTAGGGAAATTACAGAAAACATTTAAGAGCTCTTGGAATGGACAGTTATCTTAGTTTATCAATTGATACATTTTTGTACAATTAATGGTTTGATTGCAATTATGAAATGTTCATAGGTGTCCATATCACTGGATAGGTAGCTTTCATTTATAATTGCATCATTATGTTCACTTCAGCAGCGACAGCACTTTCTCTGGCATGGCAACAGCATTTTGATTTTTCTGGTGGCAGCAGCAGGTCATGATCATCTTATAGGGGGAGGCATGCAGGTAGTATCAGGCTGCAGGTTGACCATTCTTTGGGTAGGAAAATAGCACCTTGCTTACCTCTACTCTGCCATTTTGGTTTCACACTCAGTCTGGTTTTACAAGCACTTCCCAATATTATTAAATCTTTCCCCCAAATTGATGCTCTATATTGTAATGAGCACAGACATTCGTTACATTGTTTTTTTTATATTTATTAAACATGAAAGTAAATCAAAAAGTTCGCATTTAAAAATTTTCTTTAAGAATTAAAAATTGAAATTAAATATCATCTTAAACTCGTATATATTAAATCGCACAGATAAAAAAAAAATTATTAAAATAAAACTGTATTAAAAATAGAAAAGGTATTTTAAAACAAAAACTTAAAAAGATTTAGAGATAAAAATATATCTTTGATTTGGAAAACAGGTTAATTAAAGAGAAATGGAAATGATTGTTAATTAGTTAAATGTAAACCAGCCTTGGGCATTTAAATGTAAAAACATCGGTCAGAGAGGAAAACAATAGAAACTTTTAGCAAATGAAATAAATCCATTGGAAAATCGGACCTCAACGAAAAGGATCATCGCATCGATGACGTAATGTAAATTTAATCCTTCACATTAATATAAAAAGGACAAATTTGGAAATTATTAATTAGTGAGTGATCATGATTATTACGATGTGACAGAGAGGTGTTAGTGCGGAGGTGCGGGAGAAGAGATTGAAGGACGCACGTTCAATCCCTTCAGTTTTGCTAGTAAAGAAAGAGAAATGAACTATCGTTTTTCTACATTGAGGACCAGTTAAAACAAAAACCTCCGGATGAATAAATAAAACAACGGCTAAATGGATACCAATCTTAGGACGGCGTGGGAATTCACGTTCATGGCAAGCAACTGTAAAAGATGAACATTTTAAACCGTAAGAACTTTATAAAAAATGAACATTAAATTAAACTTTCCAAATTTAAATGATTGCAATATTATCCTATCTGACCAACTTAATTTATTAATAATGTTATTTGATGTATTTCTTTTTTTATATATATTTAAAATCATTTCCATTTATTTATTTACTTTTTTGTTTTTTAAGTTTTATTATGATTTCTGTTTTCCGTTAAGGTAAATTATATAAATGTTAAACTTAAGTCAGGCGTGAATGGCTGTATAGATTTGTAAAGTTATATTAGGGGAGGGTAATCTTGGGTTATTTGGTTCGTGGTTAAATTGGGTCAATGGATTGGATATATTGGTGTGATTAGTAGATGTAATATTGATTCGCTACGGGCAGAATCGCTTCATACGCCGCACACTTCCGTTTGCCTATGGAAGGAATTATAAGACGGAGAACGCAGTTCCTTTCTATGGAGTTTTTTTTTTTATTGTTCTTCTCGTTAGATAGATGTAATATTCCTATCTGATTGAGAGTCAATGTCTTTTCTTAATCTTTTTGTGCTGCCGTATTTTATTACATTGAATACATCGATATATCAGATGAATTGATGCCGGTTTGACTACGAATTTTAACCTAAGGTTAAATAGGGATAGAATGTTTATTTTCAAAAGCAAATCTATGTGGTCTATTCATACTTGACCCTAAATAAAAATGCATTAAATTTAAGTTGTTTATAGACGCTTGCATGGATTGGTTATCGGTTAAGTATGTTTTGGGTTTTCATATTTGATCAAAATATATAGACATTCGATAAATAATGATACCTTACGGTGAGTATCTAAAAATGTATTTATTCGGATGTCTTTTAAGTTATTGGTGACAATGCAAGTATCTTATGGTGAATACTATTGGGTTACATATAAATTTCCCTTCGCAATTGTCAGTAGTCAATAATTTTGTATTTTGATCGTTTATGTTTCTTTTGAAATGTTTTTAACCGTGTAATCTATGTAACCGATCTATAGCAACATCTTAAAACAAGCTTTTATAATCCCATCTGTGCGAACTTAATTAAAATGTAAAATTAGAATATAATAGTAATTAAATGTAAATTAAAGTCAAAAATCAAAGTTAAAAATAATGTTAAATGTTAAAATGTAAAACAAATACTAAAATAATTTTAAATCTTATATATATGTGCGTAAATAAATTTTTGTATGTTAATTACTGGCAGTGGCTTATTTTATTTATTTTTTAATGTTGAAATCTAATTAGATAAGATATGATATTATTAAATCTCTGCTACTCCCTGAGCTAGTGACATGGGCTAACGACCGGATGCAAAATTTAAAAAAAAAAAATTTTTTTTTTGACTGACGTATCTGCCTACTTTATAAATTTTTCTAGGTTCAAATGCCTAGATGGCGCCCGTAGTGCAGTTTACGTTAAGTGCCATTCTCCGGATCGTTACAATATATACTAGCCAAGTATGAAATTAATTTCCCTTCTGGCTTACCTTGCAGTGAAATAATTCATGACCAGATTTTTACTCCACATCTGATGCCTTTATTATTATTATTTTTAAAATCTAAAAACTGTAGTAGAATTCTTTTGTTATAATTTTTACCAACTAAGATGAAAAAAATACATTATAAAGCCAATACTTCAAGATAGTCTATTTCTTTGTTGATAACATCAGCAACTTGCCAAAATTGTTATTTTCGTTTTTACTGTCTAATTACGTAAGCCATTAGTGCATCCCTGTGGGGTTGCAGTAGTGGAGAACTATTATTCAGCCTCCCAACCATCATTTACTTTCTAATAAACAAAATTGTGGTGTGATATTTTAAAAATTTTAAATAAGAACAAAATAATATTCTTAAGTATAAATTTTAAATATAATATTGGAATATATATGTAGTCTCAGCATACCTGACTTGTGTATTTATATATATACCTACATGTGAACATACTTTCAAATTATAAATTAAAATTAACCAATTTATTATTTCTGTTGGATTATTAATTCGCCTATCTATAATAACCATATATATATATGTACAGTACATACATTACTATAGGCTAGGGTTTAAATTATAGTATGAGGGTAGGTAAGGAACAAAGAAAGGTAAAACTAAGATTTGCAGAGTGAATCTTATTGTTTCAATATTAATGAAAATATTTTGTAATCTATTAGAAGTTATAAATAATAAATATGTGCCCATATATTTTCTGATATTTAATATCAGGTGGCACATGAATGAATTAAATTAAATTAAATTTAAATATATATATATAAGCTGATCATTACAGTATATTTTATGTACAATTTCTAAGAATAAAAAAAAATCAATTTTACTATAACAAGGAATTTAAAGAATGAATATTATTTGAGTATTATTAGTGATATTTTTACTTTTACAATCATTATGATTATATAGGTGTATGAATCAGGACAAATGAGTACTCAAAATCTAATGGTATAAACAGACCAATTTCTGGAAATGAAAAGTAAAAAAAAAGAATTATGAATTTGGTCAATTAAATGAAATTGAGTGTTCATTTGTTGCTTTAGTGTTTAATATCACATGACCTCCCAAGCTACTTGCTATACAGTAATTTTTTATTAACTAATTGTCTTTAGGATCAAAGCACTCAAATAAAACCTGAAAATTATATTGTTGATAAGAGATTAATTAGAAGGGATTTGAACTCTGATTTTCAAGCTCGTTACAACTATCCACTCCATCTTATATTACCGGTATATATGACTACATAAATGATCTCATATATATGCTCATGTATATTGGTTATATAAGATGGAATGGATAGTTGTAGGGAGCTTGAAAGTCTGAGTTCAAGTCCCTTCTAATTACATTAAATTTAGTATAGACAATATGCATATATTTAAATAAGAGATTAACTAAATTGAATGACAAGATTTTTATATTATAGATATGATTCAAAGATTGAGGAAAGATCAGATTCACTGAGATTAGGTTAAGATGGTTAGTGATTGAGCAAAATGAAAAAGAATATAAATAACAAGGATTTATGAGAGCAAGATAGTAATAGATATTAAGAATAAATAGAGGAACAAGCTTATTGATGTGTATGAAAAGAAAAGTAGTACACATTGTTGAAAATTCAGCAAATGGTATAGTGAGGATAAGCTTAACAAAATATTATATATATATAAGTATAGTAATAAAAATAAAAATTATACATGAAGTTATAGAGTAATATTTGGATGTTGGATAACTCTATGATGGAAGTAATGTTAAAGTTGCTAGGAATTAGGATAAGTGAAAATTAGATTTAAGAAAGAGGTTAATTAAATATTTATCTGAAGCTCACTTTATATGAAGTAGAGGAAAATAAAGGGGGTGGTGATACTGGAAGGTTTTAGAGGTGTGAATTTTGAGCAGAATGAAAATGATATAGATGTGAATTTTGAGGGGAATGAAAATGATAAGTTGGAAGGGTAAAATTTTTAGTGTAGAAGTATGGAAAAGAATAAATTTTGAAAAGATTATTATGAGGAGGAAAAAGTTTAATTTATTCCGGAAATTATGAGAAGAGAAAAAAAATTGATTAAATATATATATTGAGGCACCGATATTTGGAAAAGAACTATGTAGATAAAAATTAGAAATGTAGGGGCAAAAAATAGAAAAGCTTGGGATAATGGTTAGGTGAGTGATTGATGCTTTTTGGAAGATAAGTAATTATAAAGATGGAATATTGTAATAGAGTGAAGGGGGAAAAAAGAATTGTAGTTATCATTGGTAGAGAATAAGAATTATTAAGAATATGTTGGATGAGACTTTAAGGGGTCGATCTTAAAAGGGAAAGTTACTTATTATCGTTAGGAGAGAAGAACAAGAGATGTAGATTGTTATCTTGATTAATATATCGAATAATTTAATTATGTCATTCTCATGAAATTAAACTTTTCATATAAATGACAATAATTATATGATTAGTATTGATCAGGAATAGGAATTAAAAAAAATTAAGTTTTGCCAGGGAACTTCTGTAATTGTTTTTAAAAATTAAATGACTAATGTTTAGGCATAAATAGACTTCAGACATAGTGATTTCAGCATAACTATGAATTTGTAATATTTGATATGGGTTACTTAATATGAGAGAAGCAGAAGTTTTCTTTACACATTTAATATAGTGATGATGATCTAATATTATAAATTAAGCGAATACACACAAATCTTTTTTGAAAAGAACTAATCAATATCACACATCATTAGATTATTGGCTCTTAGAAATTGTATTGGTTCAGATTGAATGAGCTTATGATTAAAGTATTTGATTTTATATTAGCGATTCAATAATAAAGGAGTATTAAATGTATTTTATTTATTAATAGTAATTATTTAATTTAGGGAGTCAGTGGCTTAGAGCAAAACAAGGAACAGAGATGTTTAAACAGAAAAGTTTACAGAGGAAAACAAAAAATAATTATTAAAATTGATCATGCAGCTCCAAATACTGAGAAAGCACAATAAATTTTATTAAAGAAATGACAAGCACTGATAAACTACTGATTGCAGTAAAATGTGTATAACTTATTATTTTCATTATTCTTTGGACAGAGAACCTAATAAAAAATGAAAGTTTACAGTAATTTATTCACTCGGTTTCGGTGCTAAGTTAAGTTTTCTTTCTGTATTCACTCCAGGGTCAAATTCCAAAAAAAAAAAAGAAGGCTTGATTGAAAGTGCGTTATCTTATCTGATATGTTATCTTATAGATATGTTTACTTTCATTTTTAGAAGTCTTTAAAAATGAGTTATTCTATAAAACAAGTTTTTTTATTATTATTATTATAATGATTAATAGCTCAACGTAAACTGATATTGCTATATAATACATTAAGAATACTTAAAACTATTATCAACAAGCAAGTTTTAGAGAAGCCTTAATTTCAGATTTAAAGAAAAATTACTGCTGCTGTAAGATAGCACTAACAAAATATAACATTACAGAGATAAAACTTATTTCAATTGGGAACCTAATACTTCATCAAAAGTAAATTTATTTTCTTATATTCTTAAAAGGAAATCAGTTTATACTTGTTTATGCTCATACGCACACATATATTTGTAATGTTCTCAAATATTTGAGTATCATTATATTCAAAACACAACTCTATTGGTTTTTTTGTACCACGTATAATATTTTTATTTTTATTTAAACAATTTATTATTGCACTTTATTATTAACATTCATGTGCTGGGAACAGTGTTAGGAAGCATTGTCTAAACAAATTTTTTTATTAACTTTTGCCATTTTTGCTTTTAGTTTTCTAAATGTACACATACGTTTACCATAGTGACCAAAAATTAAAAGCTAATAAGTTACTATATATGATACTAAATAATTGAAAATGTTAAACAGAATATCATTCAATTGACTGTCCATTTTTCATTCATATTTAATTGTAATATTTCATTATTAAAGGGCAATTAAGCAATTGGTTTTTTTTTTGATAAACAACCCATTTTTATAAGAAAATCAACATCCAATGTATCACTACTCTAACCTTTCTTTTGAAAAACTTACAAATGGCAAAGCAGATGGTCTGATTTCTAAATTTTTTATGATCAGCCATATCAACTAACAATCTAAACTTACAGATTTGTCACATTATTATCCTGTGCTTTGGGTTGTGTTAGCCCTATTCAACTATTAGAATGTCTACATTAACTTATTGTTCATAGACTCAAACTCACTAAGTATCTTACTAATATACACCATATTAATAACTCATGTCTTCTGTAACTTTTTAATTTAATTTTTTATTTCTATGTTGAAAGTATGCACAAAATAATTACATTTACACTAGATTATGAAGCATGCACACACCTAAAAGAAATATTCAAGTTTCATTCATTTTCATCCCAGCCCATTTATTTTTTAACAAATCACTGTTACTAGTTCTAAAACAATTAAAGACATGAAGAGGCCAAAATCTGTACATACAGCAGTGACAGTAAGTGATTTTTTATGGAATGGAAACACACTATATCCTTTTTTTTATGTTTTTATTTTACTTACCACAACAATTTTTATGTAATAGCTAGTCTATTCATATTATATCTAGAAAAATCTGGAATTCTCCTATCTATATGTATATCAGTTAATATAGAGAATACATTATCAAGATATTTTTATTTTTTAAATGCTTCAACAGTGTTAAGTTTGAACTATTAATTACATTTTAGCATTGTTTGAATTTCTTATAATCAATGAATAATGCGATGGTCAAACTCATTATTTGCCTTATATAAAAACAGTTCAACTGTTGGTAAAAAAATTGAAAGTTAACAGAAATTCTATACAAAAAATAATGAGTTTGAATTGTTCATTCTTCTTTTTTATGTTTGGATAAATAGTTTAGAGAAAAATGTGGAACTCTGTTATCTGTTAATCAGACTGACTAGTTTAAGTATAGATAGATAATACATTATCAAGATATTTTAAATGCTCTTAACATTCTTAAGTTATAACTTTAAATTACATTTTAGCATTGTTTGAACTTCTTGTAATCAATGACTAATGTGATGGTCAAACTCTTATCTGCCTTATATAAATACAATTCAACTATTGTTAAAAAAATTGAAAGTCAACAGAAATTCTAATATAAAAAATAATGAATTTGAATAGTTCATTCTTTTTTTATGTTTAGCAAAATAGTTGGTAATACATCGTCTAATTTCCCGCTGTGGCTAGTGAAAAACAAACAGATATAACGTTACCAGGCTGTTTTTAAATTTTGTTGATTTATGTTTTTAATTTTTGGATCTGTTTGATTTTTTTTTTGTTGTTGTTTTTTTTTTTTTGTAACCGGTTTGATGTATATTTCTTAAAAATAAAAAAATGTTTTTTTTTTTTTTTGGCTTTTTAAAATATTCTGTCTTTTTTTTTTTTTTTTAAAAAAAAAAAAAAAAAACATTTCTTTTTGTCCGGTCTTTTTTTTTTTTTTTTAAAGAAACTTTTTTTTTTATAACCAAGTCTTTTTTATTCTTTTTGAAGAAACTTTTTTTTTTTTTGTTTGTTTATCGAGAAACAAAGCTTTCTCGACAGACCTCTCTAAGACCTGTCATCATATTCCTTACGGCGTTTTGACACCTTTCCAACTTAGCTCTAATACACTTCACTGTAAGCTGATCCCGGCTTCAAGAATAAATTAGCCGTACCACTTGCGAAAAAGCGATTCACAGGCAGCCCTCAAAGCCCGTCCCATGAGCGAATGGAACACATTCCTTGCCATTGACGCAATTGACATTCCATTTCAGATGTTTGACAATGCCTTAATTTTATTAAACCACTACACAGATTTTCTGGGTGGGTAAAATATTTTCTTTTTTGGGGTTGAAGGAAGGCCACCATATCTGCTTCTGTAGCAGGTAAATCTCAAAACTACAACGCCGAACGGTTGCCTGCCATCAAACTGTTTTGATCTCAAAAAGTCTCGGAAAGTGCGTTACTTGATCGTGAACTTTGCCGAATCGTGATTTACACTCCTCATTTAGTGAATTCTGACCCCTGACAATGAAAGTAGGGGCGTTTGAGAATTCGTTACAATTTTTATTAACTCACATCAATTACAATACATTGAAGCAAAAAAAAAAATCCGTTCTAATATACTTTTCATCATTACAACTACAGAAACCTTCATATCATATGCTGTACAATAGTCAAGAGTAATGTATATAAAGAGTGTCGTATACTCATCGCTAATAATGTTCAACATGGGTAAGGGTGCACTTCAACATCTTAGTGTTTGAACAGTTTACAGCCTGTAAGATCTATGAGTAGCCTTGTAAACAGCATATTTATTTGCTTTAGTGTAGAAACAGCACCATCGCACAATGTGGATCAACAGATTATGTATTACCAAATAGTTTATAGAGATTTTTTTTTTTTTTTACATTTGTCAAAATAGTTTGTATACGCTAATGACTTACTAAACTATTGTATGTGCAACTTGTTGGATCGATTTTGTAAGGTTGAATATGTACATATTTTAGCGAATTTTTAAAATTGAATTTTAGTTAAAGCTTTTAAACTTTTTAGTGAATTCTTTTACGGAAGCTCTCATTCTGTTCAATGCATGAAGGCTTCATCCCTGACATACAGTATCTGTGTAAATAGGAATTCATTGATAAGCCACAACCATTCAAGATTTAAGATTATTAAAATTGTCAACTTTTCCTATAAATTTTTTTTAAATTTCCATTTTCACAAAACATTTTATAGCAAACCATTATTATTTGCTAAAGAACATAAAGAATTTTTTATTATATGTCATGTATATTGTTTTAAAAGAATATACACATATATATTATTAAAAGGAGGTTGCCTTAACAACAATTGAAATTGTTGATTATTATTGATATTGTGACTATCTAAATGTTTTTTTCTCATGTGTCATATCATCGGCCGGGAAGCGAACTCGCTACCCGGGACAACTGCTTTTAAGGCAGCTGTGCTGATCTAATGACTACTAATGCTTGACTATTGTGATTATCTAAATGTTGACTATTTTTTAATGATTACCTACAAACCCATTTAGCTTTGAGCATTATTACACTTATTATTTAAATATTATGTATATATTTAAGTTGCACCCAAATTTTTTTTTTTTAGATTAAATTCTTTTCATCATAATTTAAAAAGAAAACAAAAACTAATCTTTTATTACTAATTAATTTTGACTAAATTACAAAACTTAATGTAAAAGTCATATAATGAGACTATTTTAGTGGTTTAAAATGTTTTTGTGCAAATTTGCATTTAGTTTTATTGCTTTACTGGTAAATGTAAAGTGGTCATCCCCTCAATTATCTTTCAAAAATCTCACACATTGGTTCATAACCTCTTACAAAGACATGATTACTTTAATATATCAGAGACCGTTCAACTGATGGACAGACCTCATCCTCAAAAATGCTGGTTAGACCAGGTTCTCCAGCTTCTCAATCAATTTACATCTACTTTACAAAATCCATATAATACAAAAATTACCATCTGGGAAGCCCACCGTAGAATCAACCCTGAAATCAACTCAATTTTGCCAATGCTTGGCATGACTAATCATAGAATTACTTCGATTTTCAAGTTCTTAGCCTTAGAGCCTAAATTTTTAAACTACCTAGTAAAAGTAAATCTGGGAGCCATGTATACCAACTAGTTCCTCCACCACAAGAGGTTTCTTAACAACATTGACCCTACCTGCCCAATCTGCAAGAGGCATGATGATACATTTGACCACATAATTCGCTCATGTACCGCACTTGGAAGTATCAAACTTTTAATTTTCCAAAATACAAAAATTGATATTTACAGAATCCTCTCGCTAAAAGAATCTGTACAAAGTAAGCAGTTTCCAATTATAAGAATGTCAGTATTTCTCATCCACTCTATCTGGAATGTAAGATGCAAATTATTCTTCACAACTCCGCCACCAGATCCAGACAGTCTATTCATTTCTTTTTTAAACAAAATCAAGCATAAAGACATGACCCTTTCCTCCAAATTTCTATTTGAAGAAACCTGGAATCTATTCCAAATCCCAATACATTTCCAGATAGCTGATGACAACAATCTATAAATTATTCCAAACCCAGGATTAATATCTCCATAAATCATCCACTATCAACCCAGTAGTGACATTATAGACTCCTGTTTAGTCAATGTACTGTAAGAAGTTAATGTATTAAAAAACCAATATTCTCCCTAAATAAAATTCTTTTAAAACTAAAGTGGTATTGAAGACATTTTGTACTAAATGGGGTATTAGAAAAGACTGATACCAAAGAGAGGAAATAAATTACATTTTTTTCCAAAACAGTTTATTAGTCAATCTGGCTAAATTATGTTTTAATTTTAATCCCATTTATAATTCAAATAATTTTTTCTAAAGGTAATATTTTCCTTGTAAAATATTTATTTGAAATATATTATTCATTTACTATTTTATGTTAAATAAATCTTTAGATTAATTGGTCTTTAATTGCATTTATCAAAATGATTCTAAATTTTTGTCTTTATTATATTCTTTTTTAATTAATGGAAACAACAACAAAATCGGGATTGGATAAGCAGGATTATTTTTAGATTGTGTCAGTTACTTAATAAATCTTTTTAATAATATTATTCACTTTTCAGTTTGAAAAAGCAAAATCTTTTTATAAGTAATTGTCTTTTGATAGCTATTATACTTTTATATGAAATACAAAAAGCTCACACATTTTTTATCATTATAAACAATCTGTCCATTTAATTATGTGATTTTTATTAATAATAGTAATAACATTACATTTTAACTAAATATTGTCTATTAATATTACAGTGAAAATACTAAAAATTGCCTTTTTAATTGCTCAATAAAATTTCCATTGTTAACCAATTATAGCTGAAGATTCATACTTACAGTCGTTGACAATTTGATATTGTTAGTTCCTAATAATTTTGGAAGTAATTACATTTTAATTTGTTTAAGAATGAAAGATCTTATAAAATAATCATTCATGATAATGAAGCGTTACCACCTTAATCTTCTGCATGGTATTTTCATTCAATTAAAGAAGAAATAATACTGAATCATGTTTAATACTATATGTCATTTCACTAATTCTTTAAGCAATCTATTACTCAATGAAATACATTAAATTGTAATACCTAGATTTATATTCATCATTATATCTTTCAATATAAATCATCAATCATCTGCCCAAAAACAGATCATTTACACCAACCATTTGATATAGTTTGCTAAAACTATAATTTGTAAAGAAATCCAAGTATTTATATATATACAAAATACTTATAAATAATTTAACATTATATATATGTGTTGCTTAATATTCATAAAAAAAAAACTTTTATTATAAATCTATAAGTAGTAGTAAACTTAATAACAAAATATGATATATATTCTTAAAAATATAGACCAATTATTTATATATAAAACAATTATAATATTAAAGGGAAAACATAATTACTAACATTGCATAATATTGATTTTTTTTGTCTGTAATTCATTTTTTCCTAACTAAGTCACGCATAATACTATTTTTGATACATTAAATACATTGGTGATTGTTCATTTTGATCTGAGAATATAATTAAAAATTCAAATATTCATTTGATTATTGATTAATTATTTATGTTAATTTTAGTGATTACAATAAGTACCCAAATTCAGTTATCATTTTAAACATTTTTAAGAAAATAAGTGTACTGAAATATTTGTTTCATTATTCTATGAGAAATCTTTTTATTGGATTAGAAACTGCAGTTAAAATAAAATGTGAAAATCATTTTATATTGGCAAAGCAGTTGGACAATCCAATCTATTATCAAGTATGTCATTAGGGAAATTAAATAGGATGAAATTAGTATGAATGCAGGATTGATAGATAGAATACCAACAAATTGTAGCATCATACTTATATATATGACACTGACTTTCATTAAGAAAAGTTAGAATGGAGTAAAAATTAGGATTACAGTTAAATATAAAGAAGACAGATTTTGATGATAGGGCTAACAGCTGATTTTATAATTGATAATAAAAACTTGGAAGTAATTGATAATTTTTGCCTTCCTGGATCATTAATTGATGATAACAGTTTTCAGAATTGCAATGAAAAAAATCTAAAAAAAATATATAGTTAGATGAAATTATATATATATAAAATCAGTGATCAGAATTGTAAAATTTGTGTTGCTGCATATGATTCTCTTAAATGTGAAAGTTGGATTCTAGAATAGGAAAAGAGTTGATGATTTTGAGCACTAGCAAGACTTTTGACAATTCCATGGCCATCAAGGAAAATGAATTGAACTTTCTTTTGAAGAACTTGAAATTATTCTATTTTGACCTAATTCATTAAAAAAAGAGTGTAGTACTAGGAAATTTTGGTTAAAGAAAGATAATGATAAACAATGAGCTGGATGGACTTTATTATCATAATAATGAATGTGTCTTCAAGCAGTCTGAAAAACCAAACTAATGATAGGCCATTTGGAGGATTGCTGTGTATCTGATATCTAGTTGGCTTGACAATATCTAATAATAATTTTGCATCTAATGGAATATGCTAATTATTCACTTAGCTTATTCTCCTACATGTATACATATATACAAGGTAATCTCATTTTAAATATGAATTTTTAACAATTAGCCAAATATGATCATGTAGTGAAACACTAAAGTTCGTATATATGGAGGCACACAATTTGAGAAAAATATGTATTGATTACCATGTAATAATATTAAACCTTTAAATTATATTAAAAATCCAAAGAGAAGACAAATATATGAAACATTATATTAAAAATAATTTAGACAATTGTATGAATATTTACAAAACTTCAATAAATTTAGGTAACAACTGGTTAATTGGAAATGAATGAAAAATTATATAAAACAATATAAGTTGAATGGTATATAACTTATTTGTTTTGTATACTATTATGTTATATAGTCAATTTTTTGAAGTTTTATTGGATCTATATGAAGATTTTATTCTAATATACTGTTATATTATTTTGGTTGTTATTTTATTTCCATTATGGAACATTAGCTGGTCTTGTATATATAATAATATTTGAAAAAGGCACTAAACCATGTGTCCAAAAAGGCTTTTTAAGTATGATTAATATATATTCATATTAATTGCTGTTTATGATTTTTTATTTATTATATTTGTAGGAAAGAACAGCATATTGGATTTCAGATTTCGTTATTTCCATTTTTGATTATTATAACTGTATCTAAGAAGGAAAGTGAACAATATATCCAATTAACATTAAAATAAAATAAATTATTTAAGTATTAAAACTAGATGAATTTTATGGTTTTTTTAAAATAATTAAATAAAGACATAGTCATCAAATTATTGGTCTCTTTACATCTTGTTAATTAAGATATTGTTATAATAGCTAGTATTGAAATGCAGAACACAGGTTTTAATTTTCGTATTTATCAGGTTTTATTATTGTCTTTATAAATAAAGCTTAGATATCCAAATTATCTTGTTGATAAAGAATCAGTTATGGAGAATTTGATAAATTTGGTCATATCAAAATTGCAGTGACTCTAATATATATATATTGTAATGGGTCGATATAAATGCCACTTTATCTCGTTTGATAATTACTAGTTTAGGATAATATGTGTAAGTTTTAAATTGCGCTTCAAAAAAAGTGAAGCTTAGTATTATTAGAAAAGAATTATATGGCTGAGCGCTTAGAAAACTTAAGTCTCCATATTCATAGCCTATTTTGGGAATGTCGGCTTACATTGAGATTTTAAGCGAAGTTTAGTGGTAATTTATGCAAAATAATGTGTAATGGAGCGAGCATATATGACAGATTGAACATGTGTATAGACAAACAAAAATAATTTAATCATAAAATACTATATGCAACGGGATAATATGTTATCTCATCAAATGTGATTAGGAAATTATTATATTAAAACAGCAGGAAATTTCATTTTATTTGCCTATTTCATATACTCTCTAATCTGCTCATGTTATTCCATGGAATTTGAACTCTGGAAAAATATCCATGAATTCTAGTTCAGGGGTATGATTATATCCTGCTTGTATACCAATTATATGTTGTATGGTATGTTGTAATATTATGAATTATGAAATAGATCAAGAATCATGAATATAATTATAATAACTAATGTTTAATGAAAACACATAAATAACAAAACTGTATTCATAATTCAATTTAACAAGATATAAGTTATAAAAAAAAAGTAAAATGAAATAAATATGATCATCCTTTATTCTCACAAATTTATTTTATAGTAAATACTATTATTAAAACAGGCAAAACTTACTATACGTATTGCCACTCACAGCAAGCTAGAGTAATCAATGGTTGCCAGAAGGCTTGTGCATAAAATCCTCATCTAGTGCCTACTCATCCAATATCCCCAGACTAGATTCTGGCTTGTGGCCTTCATCAGTGAGGAGCCTTGGATCTGAAAGCACTGCCCCTAGATCTTAGGATCTAATGCAACCCTCCAGCTGCCACCTTTTATCTCTACTTAACTACAAAACTATGAGTCTTAAATTGAAAACACCTTAATATTTTCAATCCAAGCTTATCAGCTTATATAGTCATATAGGTCTGAACTCAGTTCAATACCTATACATTTTGGTGTCTTTAGTTCTTTAGTAACCGTAGCCACCACTATCCTATTAGGCAGGATTGGTTTTAAGCCAATAAACATCACATGATCACCATTTCTTATGCTTTCTTATAACTGTTATTAAACCAGGCAAACTCACTATACGTATTGCCACTCACAGCAAGCTAGAGTAATCAATGGATGCCAGAAGGCTTGTGCATAAAATCCCCATCTAGTGCCTACTCATCTAATATCCCCAAACTAGTATCTGGCTTGTGGCCTTCATCAGTGAGGAGCCTTGGATCTAATACAACCCTCCAGCAGCCACCTTTTATCTCTATTTAACTACAAAACTATGAGTCTTAAATTGAAAATACCTTAATAAAGGTATTTTCAATTTAAAACTCATAATTTCAATACCTTGGTGTCTTTGGTTTTTTAATAACCATAGCCACCACTATCCTATTAGGCAGGATTGGTTTTAAGCCAATAAATATCACATGATCGCCATTTCTTATGCTTGCTTATAACTTATTAAAACAGGCAAAACTCACTATAGATAGTGGTAGCTTTGATTATTTAAGAACCAAAGACACCAAAATGTATAGGTACTGAACTGAGTTCAGACCTGTATGACTTTATAAGCTGATGAGCTTGGATTAAAAATATTAAGATGTTTTCAATTTAAGACTCATAGTTTTGTAGTTAAGTAGAGATAAAACATGGCTGCTGGAGGGTTGCACTATATCCTAAGATCTAGGTGCAGTGCTCTTAGATCCAAAGCTCATCACTGACAAAGGCCATGAGCCAGAAACTAATCTGGGGATATTGGATGGGTAGGCACTAGATGGGGATTTTATGCACAAGCCTTGTGGCATCCATTGATTACTCTAGCTTGCTGTGAATGGCAATATATATAGTGAGTTTTGCCTGTTTTAATAAGTTATAAGCAAGCATAAGAAATGGTGATCATGTGATGTTTATTGGCTTAATATACTATTATGATGGATGATCATTTGTTATCTGAATGGAATAATTAAATGTTATAACGTAAAATAAATTTCTCATTCAAATAGTGATCTATATTTTATAGTGAATTTTCCTATTTCCAGGATGTCATATCACATGGATATAAGTTGTAAATATTATCCTTTATTTTAAAGTCTATTATTGATGTCATTAACATATGATAGAATATATAATTTATACCAGAATGTTAATCATTCATTCCGAATAACAAAACAAAAATTTAACTGATATATTGATTATAATAAACAAATTACACTTATAATATAACATTATAATTGTCATACTATGTATAATTAAAATTAGATAGAATATGTCTTACCCTTTTAGTCTGTAGATATTCACAATGGTTATTAATTTACCTTAAGGCCTTTATCTCTATATTTCTTTAATAATTAACAGATGTCAATAACTTTAGATTATAGTTAAATGGTGCTTGCCCTATTATTAAAAGAAAGAAAATAAAATAAAAAATTATAAAAGTGAATCATGTTTATCTGATGTTAATGTGTAGTCGGACCTAGGATTAATTTAGAATCAATTTATGTTGACGAATCAAATAAATTTTTATCTTAAGGATCCTTTTTATCTTTTAAAATTTATTATTCCATATTCAAATGCTACTCCAATTTCCAGATAATGATTCCATTCCTTCATTTTTAAGAAAATTTCCATTTAAGGATTTCCTAAGGTTTGCAATGATTTATTCCAATCTGATGTTTATCATTGACAGGTAGTAATTATTTTTCTTTAGAATCAGATTTGACATTATATTAGTATGGTTAACATTCCATCTCTATGATGTTTCGTTTCCTCTAGCCGATCATAGCTACTTAACCGTGTTAGAATGTTATTTAAAGTTATTGGTTCTAGTAAAACTTGATAATGTAGTTTTATTTTATACTATCCTATAAACAATGAAGAGATTGATTTCTTTTAATATTCAGCCTCAATAGGATCACCAAAAATATATTTTTTTATACACCTGTGTCTCTTTTTATGCGGACTTATTTAACACGATTTTGAAGTTACGCGATTCATGTTTCACCAGAAGTCGAACTCCGATAATGCGCTATTACTTTAAATAATAAATTTCGTGCACTTATGTTATATTGAAAGTAATAGCACATTATTGGAATTTGACTTTCATCTTAGTAATTTCAATATTTTCAGTACTTTATAATAATAAGATTTTATGCAATAATGACATTAAAATCATGATTTCCACATTTTATGTATACACACATTAAATTTTACAAGATTATAATGTAAATTTGTTCAAACATTGTGCGTGTTAATTTTGCATTTTAAATCACATTCTGTTTTTGCTTTTTTAAAAAAGAATGTAATCAATTATTAATCATTTAGTGTCCACACGTTTATTTTTAAAAGGTCAGTAATAGCAGTGGGCACAATTAAATTTGACAATTAAAAATTAAAATCTGATTTTTAATTGTAATTAACAATTTAAAAATTACTTACGGCGACTTGAAATTAATGTGATGTAAAATTTGATTTTTAAACGGAATTGAAAATTAAAGACAAAAATAAGAATTTAATTTTTAGTTGTTTCATAAACAATTAATAAAATCATCGTCTCAAAGATTAATTACTAATTACGTTGTCACCAGAAAACCATTGACACAACATGAGTGTGAAGTTGGCGCTAGTTGTTTGCAAACAAACGTGTTTTTCGGCAAATAGCTATAATAATTAAAACGTGTATAAAAAATGTAAATTACTGTACTGTAAATTATGCATAAAAATATATTATTTTGAATAAAATTAAATATTATAGTTAAAAAAAGTTTGTCTTGTATCAATTTTTTTCAAATTTGAAATTTTTTATTAGTCATATTTTATTTCCTTATTTTTTTTTGCATGAATTTTAAAGTAATTTTACATTGGTGCTTTGCTTTTACGCGAATTTTGAAAAATCACAGACTGCATCCCCCCCCCCCATTTCAATGTAAGTTACGTCTATTTTTGCGCAATTTCGTTTGCGTGTGTTTTCTGAGGAACCTATCTATTGCGTAAAATGATACCCAGGTGTACTTGTAAAATGAATTTTTAAGAAGATTCGTAATGATAAGTACAGTTTTCTTCTTTAGTCTCCGAAATTATTTTCATCTTTGGGGAATTGATGATTTACTGATTGATGTCGAATAACTCTGAACAATGAGTTCAACTTTATATTTTACTCAAAACATATTGACTAATCAGTTATATTTTAATCTCCATTTTATTTTCAATAAGAAAGCAAAAAAAAAAAAGTTTATTTCTCTTTTTCTGTTAACCATTCTATATATATCTTGTCAATTTGAGTTCACGTTTTTCTTGTTTCAATTATGATATCATTTTATTATTTGTATATTTATTGAATGGATGATGAACAAAGATTAAAATTTAGTAGTTATTTCTTTCCTTTAACAATTTTAGGGTTTATATATATATTTTTTTACATTGTGATTATCTACATGTCAGTATCGTTAAAAAAGTTGTTAAAGTTATAATTTTAAATGACCAATTTGCACCCAATTATTAATTTATAAAAATCAATAATAGAATTTTTTTAATGGTTTTTGTTAATAATATTCAAAATAAATGTGCTTGTTGCATTTTATATATATATATGTGAGGAGTTTGACATATTCTCACAATATTTATATGTGTATGTACTATAAAAATATATATATAATATGAAGCAAAGAGCATATCAAAATATTATTTTCTTCACTAAATTATACAATTCATTTAAAACATGGCACAAAATATTACATAGGCTGTTATGAATATATATAACTACTGTCACACCTGTAGTCAGTGTAATTTTATATAGAATTCTGTTGTGGGAATTTAATTTAAATCGCTCCATAAAGAAAAAATTTCATTTAGGTTATTACTAATATTTTTCAACTATTGTCTTACTAGGGAGGCAAATAGTAAGCTTTCATTCATGCTTATGCGAGACAAAATGTGATATTGCAAGAAAATATCACAAAAATGGTATTCTGGAAGAAGCAATTATATAACTTTCAATGACCAGTTAGAATGGATATATGCTTGATGTTAGCATTTTTGATGAAAGAAAGTTAATATGGAGTTGCTTGGTTTTGGTATTTCTTATGAAAAAAAATTAAGAACTTATAAGATAATATAAATATGAAAATGTTATATACACATGGGTACCCAAAAATAATCAGAATTTTATAATAAAAAATTGTTTATTTATTTTTAAGTATTATAAATTTAATTTCTTTCAAATTACTATCCATTTGATACAATTCACTGGGCTAAACATGTTTTTCATTTTTCAAAGTAGTCCAAAAATACTTACAAAGTGATGCCTTTTAATACCTCTGTCATTTTCCTGTCACCACTTCTATGTTCGGAAAAAAAAAATTGAGACATTTTTTATTTGAGAGATTAAAAAAAAAAAATTGCACAAAATAAGATCAAGTGAATATAGCTGATAGATAAGCTGGATCATGCTGAATTTAATTAAAAAACTTTCACACTCAAGTTTTTGTGAGATGACACTTCGTGGGGGTGGAGCGTATGTTCTTTTCTTTGTCACGAAAGAGGATGTTTATGTTTTACCACATCACATAAATGTTTCAGAACTTGCAAATAAAATGCATGACCATTACAAACTAAATTTGAAGGGAAAATGCCATTTGTATATATATATAAAATCAACGTTGTTTTGATTTTGGATTTCATTTGCTATGCTTTTTAGGGATGTGATAAATTTAACATTTCAATTAAACCAATCACAAATTTATATTTTTATGAGATCAGCTTTCTTTTAAACTGTTTCAAGCATTACAGCTTTTTTTCCATGTCATTTTCTCTAAATGAAACTAGAATTTCACATTGTCGAACTTTTCAGCCCTTATAAAAAAATTGCCAAAAATTCAAAATGCACTTTTACAAAACAATGTGTTATGTAGTCCCACAATTTTACATGGCGGTGCCATTTGACAGATTGATGCAGAAGGGTTTCTGCAAAATGTATGTAACAGCAACAGAAGTATATACTACAACAGGCATGCAAACCAGAGAATGATTTAAGTTATTTTTGAGATCTCCCTTGTATATATAAAAGATGTATTAATCTTTTCATTGGTGAAGTGGCCACATTGAATATTTAAAAAATTATGTTAAGCCACAAATTTTATCATAATATATGTTTATATAACTCAAAAATGACAATATATATTATTTGAAATATGAAACATCAAAGAATGTAATGAAGCTGAAAAAAATAGTCATTGATATTCAAAGTAATAAAAAAAAGAATAAAAGTTAATATTTCTAATAATAATTTTCATATTATTTCATAAATTCAAAATTATCATGCATACAACTTAAAATTATATTTTTATTAGTAGATTAGTTGGATTCATCATAAAATTTCTAAAAAATTGATATATAATAACACTTACCTAAGATAATCCATCACTTGAAAACTTGGAAGAATAAAGACATTAGTACATTTCATTTTTCCTAGTGGCCCTTCAAAATGTATTTCCATACAGAGGTTTGCAATTAATATGCCATCCCTAATAACAAGTAGGTAATATTGATCAATAATTAATATAATTTGAATATTACAATAAAGAACTTCAACACAGTTTGTATTTTATTAAAAAGTATTACTAAAATAGTCACTATATACAAAATAAAATAAAATAAAAAGTGAATGCAATGCTAAATTCATTATAGAGTTAAGCTTGAGGGACATAAGTTAGTAGTTTAGAGTCAGTGCGATGTAGTATTATTTATCCTATCTATATAGGTTTTGAGAGCTCATATTGCTTCATGCTACTATGACAATAAATTTAGTAATAGCTTCATCAACTGCCATTTCTCTTTGTATTTGATATGCAGCTTTGAAATTTACATTGCAGTAGTCTGTAATCGGCCTAAGTTTATATATACAATCAAAATCTTTACTTTTAGCATTTGCATATTTTTATTATTATTAAAATGCAGAGAAGACATTGTAGAAAATTTAAATCGGGGCATAATATTTGCAAAATATTTTTATCTTTGTCTCATATAACCTAATTCAAATACTGGACCCAAGCTCACGATAAAAAAAATGCAGATAATTCACGATATACATTTGTACAATCACAATTATTTTTTTGATTAGCGTATATGTTACCTTCAATAATATTTTTTCCGTATATTTTTTATCAAATATAAATTCAAATAATAATTATAGAATATAGATAAATAAAGACTTACCATCAGCCCTCAATAATGTGTGTTCAAAGTACATCGGTAAAAAATGTTGTATTTTTTTCAATGTACTTTTTACGATGCTTGTTACTTCCATAATATTAAAGAAACTAAGAGAAAAACAAAAAAAATCAATTTAGTTGATCACAAAAATTACAAAATTTTTATTTTTCATTGTAGAAAAATAAAACTTACCTTTATGGAAAATAGAAAGAACGACGGATACAAGGGTGCAAAAAGCTCATGCTTACATTTCCGTTAATCTTAAGCGAAAACTGGATGTTTATAATTTGAAATTTCTTGCGCATTTTAAGTGCGTGTAATAACGAATCCGTTAATATTAAAGGAAGTAATGTTATTTGTTTCCTCTGATCTTTACTATTGATATTGACAGTGGTGGTTTAAGAAACTTAACATTGAGTTGATGCTACTTTTTGTTTTTCTGATTGTAGCTGTGATTTATTTTCTGTATCTGTTTTTGTGTTCAGACCTAAAATCTGCTGCTGTATTTGAACAACTACTTATCAAAAGTAAAAAAAATCAGTTATTACTTTTATAAAAAAAATAATAATCACATGGTCAGTTGCTTGGGGAATTCATGTCATGTGAGTGAAATAGTTGCATGCAACTGACCAAAATTAGATTTTTTAAATACTTTCCTCAATTGTGAATGAATTTACGAATCTTTAGCTCTTAATCGCTGTGCTTATTGATGCATGATATCACTAATTTTCTTATAGCTTTGATCTTTTTTTTTTTTTTTTAAAGGCCTTTTACTCTGCAGTGGAATGAAGGAAGAATTTAACTTTTTAATCCCCCCCACCTCCCCCCGGTTCAATTTTTTGTAGCATGTTTTAGTTAGTTCAGATCTTTTTTGTTGTTGTTATGGAAGTTTCAAAAAAAAAAAAAAACAATTTGTAGAAATTTATTTAGCAATTTGTCATTTGCTTTTAATTAATAAAATTTTTGTTATTTATTTAAAATATATTTTTGCGATTAATTTAAATTCATTATTTTAAGTGGTGGGGGATTGATTCTGATAAAAATAAACTTTTTTATTATCAAAATACAGTAGTATGTATTTAAAATTAAAAACACGTATATTTGCCCATATATCTATTGTAAGAAGCTTCTCTGTATCTTTTATGTATATAATATTTGAATTGGATATAGCCGGATTTTTTTTTATATCATATAAACATGCATATAATACACATTTTCACACTTTCTTATATATACGGAGATAGATGATTTATAATAATAATACGCCGGGTAATAATAATCATCTTAATATTATTTTTTTCCTGCATTATAAATCTAAATTAACCAAAAGAAACACCAGAAATCCAAAAATCTGAACAAACCTCTTTTTAATGCATTAACAAGTAGAAGGAAATTGTGTAATGTTAAAGTTGTGTGTTCTTGATAAACCCAGGGCAATATTTTTTTTTCCAGAAGTGGAAATAATGAGAATGTTTAGTTGCCTGCTCTCTGCGAACATTAATAGAATTTTCACTTCACTAGAGTTCCTACAAACATTTCCTGAAGTACAATAAAAGCTAAAAAGAAAATCGATTTTCATTAATAAATAAAAGACCAATGTATAATAAAAGTAATCAAATATATATTCGAATGTATATCAAGTATTTTTTATAAAAATAATGATAATTTTAAATTAGCATGTAGTTATTTATTTTTTAAAACTAGATTATTTCTATATTTTTTCCAATTTACATAGTTTTTTTTTTTTTGATAGAATTTGGATATTTCCTCCCATCATCATTCTTACATATTTAGATATATAAATTAGAAATACTTCAAAAATATAAATAACCACTACTGTATATTTTAACTGAACTTATCTTTTCAGTTAATCTAAATCGTAGACTCCCAAATGTAGATTCACTATTGTTTTTGTATTTATTTACTTTTAAGCACAGAGACAAAACTCTCTGACACAGTAGCGCCTTTCAAGCCACAGTCATTAATAGATGCAGGAAGGTTTGCACATAAAATCCCTATATAGTGCTACTCATCCAATATCCTCAGACTAGTTTCTAGCTTATGGCTTTCATTAGGGAGGAGTTTTGGATATGAGAACATTGCACTTAGATTTTAGGATCTAATGCAATCCTCCAACAACCATGTTTTATCTTTTTAGTTAATCCAAAATGAAAACAAAATAATGTTTTCAATTTAAACTCATTTGCTTGTATAGTCATATAGATCTAAGTTCAGCATCTATACATTTAGTATCTTTAGTTCTTAGTTTTTCTTGTTTTGGTTATTTGTTATTGTGTTTTAATTTTGGACTCAAAGCTTTATAGATAAATAAAAAGGTAAATGATGGCTGCTAGAGGGTTGCATTAGATCCTAAGATGTAGATACAGAGTTCTCAGATCAAAATCTCCTTCACTGATGAAATTCACAAGCTAGAAACTAATGTGGTGATATTGGATGAATGGGCATTAGATAGGGTTTTTATGCACAAACCTTCCTGCATCCTTTAATTACTCTTGCTTGCACTGATTGGCACTACTGTATGAAGAGTTTTGCCTCTATGTCTAACAGTTTGTGTAAGTATAAAAAAATTGTGATCATGTGATATCAATTCATTTTGATAATTACAATCTTTATCAGATTGGAAATTATTATACCTCTTAGCCCTAGATAGAAATTTACTCAGCTGAGGGCATAGTAAAAAAGTTTACATCAAAGGCACATGTATCTGAGAGATACGTTTCTCAACAGTATATGGTGAAATGTGAGGGAAAATTTAATTTTGCAAATTTGTTTTTATTATGTTATAAAGTACATGATTTTTTTTATTTATTTCCAGTTACAATCTAGAAATTATTTTCACAACTATACCAACACTGACTTTGAAGGTTGCTATATCAAATACAATTTACTATAAAATATAATAGCCTTATAAAACATATACTATAAATAGACTGGCAGCTTAAACATTATGGATTAACATTAATCACATACAAAAGTACAATTAGCCATGACCTTGAACATATTTAAGGAAAATGTTTGCTTGTATCTCTCATATCAATTGCAACCTTCAGAAGGTTAAAGATCCTATATATTATTATTATTATCATCATCATTGTTTATATAAAGATGATCATTTCAACTTTCTTTGCTCATGTGCAAAATTTTTTAGATATTTTAAAGGCACAACTTGATCATTTTTTAAATTTCAAAATAGAATCTACAATTATATATTTGAAAGTGTAAGTATGATGATTGTGTTTTAAAAAGATATATAAGATCTTGAAAATGAGTGGAAAAAATTGAAAATTTTGAATATAAAAAAAATAGGATCATGCCTATATAAATAATAAAAATAGTAATTTTTCCATAAAAAATTTAAGTCTTTGTCTGGGATAATATTACATTTATTTGGTGTCAAGCCGTAACATGTTTATGGAAATCAGTCACTTGGTTAATAGAAATAAAAAGATCCTATTTTTGATTTCACCATTTGCTGATTATGGTTAATGTCCAAATGTATTAAAATAATATTGTTTGTTACTATGAGAATTGGAAAGGAGTCAAATATTTGCATGGAATAATACTTTGAGACAATCAATACTATGACCCAGAATTGACCAAGGGATATTGCTTGATGTAAAAAATAAATAAATAATCAGTATAGTGTATGGTACATTGCCAACTTTTTTTAAATGTTTAGAATTAGTTATGTAGGGAAAAATTCTCTGAAGAGAACATATCTAGTATATTATCAGGAATGAAAACAAACTCTGAAAATTTATTGATATACTATGCATAAAAATTAATATTAAAAGCTATAAGCAAAATATTTTTTTAAAAATTGTCTATAATAAAATCATTTTCCATTTCATTTTTTATATTTCGAATATGATATACTTTTTCATTTTTCGCATTGCTGCATAGAATGTTCTGCAGAGTTTGAGTTATATGAACTATTTGTTCATATCTTTATGAATTCATTATGTGAAAGTTCAAATGTTAGAATGGAAACAGTCAACTAGTTTCATGATATTTTAGTACCATCCTTCCTTAGCATTGTTTTCAGCAGGTTTTCCAAACTTTTGAAAGCATATATCTTAAATCTTGATGATCTTCTATGTTGTTGAGTTAATCTCCCAATGTAAATAAATAATTTCAAAATAGGCAGCAATATCACTTTCTACCTCAGATGAAAGTTCAGTTAATAACTCTATATTATTATGAAGAAGTTAAAAGTCCAGTCAGAAATCATCCACACTTGTCAAGCAATGGGGGGGGGGGTATGCTTTTTGTAAAACTGCTAGACATTATTCATCTTTTTCAAAATTGACTAATATACTACTTGGATTGCTATTGTTAATATTTTTCACTTTCTTAAGCAAAAATGAATATATATTGCTTTAATTTTATTTGGAAAAAAAAGACCAGGTATTTGAATCTGATTATTTATCAAAGCATGTATAGTATATACTTGACAAAATAAATTGGTTGTGACACTAAATGCTTTCTTGATTTACCAATTTCAAATTTTATCTAAACACACCTTTGCCCTATTTAGTGAGGGCAATTGGTCCCCCAAAACAATCATTAAGCAAGAATATCATATGCAGAATAAGCATTTATAATAGTTGTCTATGGGGGAAAAAATTGGCCCATTACTCCAGCCAAAAAATTACACTATAAGTTGGGAATATTATGCTAAGTTTTTTTTTATCAAGTACAGTATATATAAAAATTTTAAAAACCCTCAGTGTGCATTATATGCTTGTGTAAACGGTGCTGCATTATACAGGTATTCATATAAAATATATATTTATGTATGTATGAGTTAATGCAACTTAAATCTATGTAAAAAGAAAAAAAACACGTAGCTTAAAGTTAATAAGTACTTCCTGTAATCCATTCAATAATCATTGTTATCCAGTTTCGTTTCCAAACTCAAAGATTTTCTTGACTAAATTGAGTCGCTGCTAGAAAAAAATGCATGTTTTCACTGTCCAAAAAGTACAGCAAAATAGACCGAGAAAGTGAAACTAAACTAGCATTTAACAATTTTTTTTATATTCTTCCATAGAACTGTTTTTCATTACACTAGGGAAAAAAATCCTTTTATTTTTTAAAAATTAGTATTACAGTATACTATATTACTTACGTGAAAATATTAAAATTTAAAAAAAAAGTTTAATGAATCATTTGATTGACCATAAAGCCTTGTTATTTATCAGTAGTTTAACAAGGGCCAAATAAATATACGATAAATTACAAAAACTTAATCACTGTCAACTTTAAAAAAAAATTAGTGTATTGAAAAAAATTTTTTTTAAAAAATCTAATGCATTCTGACTTTGTATATTGTAATCGATATTTAAAGTTTTTGTTACAACGTATACTGTGCTGCTCTAAATAAACAAACACAATAGTTGTAGCGAACTTTTTGGGCATGACATGTCATTATTTCATCATATTTGGTAGCAATATTTTTGCAATGACTTAGCAATTTTTCAAATAGTACAATAAGTTTTGATTGTAGATTTATGGGTTATTTAAGTAAAAATTAAAACTATTAATCTTATTCACTTTATTTGTATTGCATTTTCATCATACATGTTTTATTATTAATTGCAAAAAGTCATCCCCCGCCCCCCCCCAAATGCATTTCAAATATGATCGATAGAATTTCAATTTGATTGAAATTAGCATTTGTAAAGATATTAATCTAAAATTGATTGTCTAAAATTTTAGCTAAAATTTATACGTACACAATTTAAAATTTAATATCGACAGTAGGTGTTATATCCGCACTTACAACTGTGCCAATGTTATATCTGCAAGTCATACTGTGCGGTCAGCCAATAATGTTACAATTCCCACGCTGTTCTTTTCCAACGAGTGCTCTCCAACGAATCGGTCTGCAATGAAGCTCTCCAACGAATTGGTCTGCAATGAATGCTCTCCAACGAATTGGTCTGCAACGAAGCTCTCCAATGAATTGGTCTGCAATCTCTCCGCTGAATTGGTCTGCAGCGAATGCTCTCCAACGAATTGGTCTGCCACGAAGCTCTCCAAATGAATTGGTCTCCAACGAATGCTCTCAATATCTCCGCTTCGGTCTCTTTCAGCTACACCCGTGAACTACATTTCCACTGGGCGCTGGTCATTAACCGCAAGCACTAACGAGAGATATCTCTACTTTAATACTGCTTACTCAATATTGTGTGACTGCTCTCTGTTACACTGCTAGATGTTACCCAGTCTTCTTATCGCTCTCTGACAACTGCAACGATCAATCAATGCACTGACCAGTAAGATAACGTCTCTTATTTAGAAACATTTGTAATTAGCAAATATCTCTAGGAATTGTCGATCGCCATTATGTCAATTCACTAATTAAATTCCTCAGCTATCAGAGCGTGATCTAAAAACAGCCTTATGAATAAATTCTAGTTTTTTCTGGAGTGCACAAACATGTCTGCCATTTTACAAAACACTACACACCTCCCTCCACTCCAGAAAAACCCTTGTTGCTATTCCTACTTTCCTGTAATTTCACTAAGAAATGTACGATTTAACTCTGCTGCCGAAACTTTTTCACCAGTAACCTTCAATGGTGACTGTGCAAGCGTTTTATTTCCAAACTTTTCACTTCCGTTAACGTTACTAATTGATTGACATTTTCACCCGGTTTCTCCATCTACGGCTAAACTTGTAGTTCAACGTATTCGCTACTCCCAGGTTCCAAATGCGACTGCGCCAATGTTATATCCGCACTTACAACTGTGCCAATGTTATATCTGCAAGTCACACTGTGCGGTCAGCCTATAACGTTATACAATTCCCACACTGTTCTTTTCCGAGTGCTCTCCAACGAATCGGTCTGCAATGAAGCTCTCCAATGAATTGGTCTGCAATGAATGCTTTCCAACGAATTGGTCTGCAGCGAAGCTCTCCAATGAATTGGTCTGCAATCTCCAGTGAATTGGTCTGCAACGAATGCTCTCCACCGAATTGGTCTGCCACAAAGCTCTCCAAATGAATTGGTCTGCAACGAAGCTCTCCAACGAATGCTCTCAATATCTCCGCTGCAGTCTCTTTCAGCTACACCCATGAACTACATTTCCACTGGGTGCTGATCATTAACTGCCAGCACTGATGCGAGATATCTCTACTTAAATACTGCTTACTCAGTACTGCTTTACTGCTCTCTATGTTACAATGCTCTGTTACCCAGTCTTCTTATCGCTCTCTGACTACTGCAATGATCAATCAATGCACTGACCAATAAGGTAACGTCTCTTATCTAGAAACATTTGTAATTAGCAAATATCTCTAGGAATTGTCGATTGCCATTACGTCAATGCACTAATTAAATTCCTCAGCTATCAGAGCGTGATCTAAAAACAGCCTTACGAATAAATTCTAGTTTTTTCTGGAGTGCACAAACATGTCTGCCATTTTACAAAACACTACAGTAGGTATGACCAAAAATTATTTTTAGTTTTATGTCGAAGGAAATGTATATTTGTTCATCGGTATTGCATTTTTTTATGTGTGCAATAATGTCTCCATTGCTTTGGATATCTGGGGAAAAAAATACGAGATTTTAAAATCGAGGAAGCAGAATAAATATTATTTTTAATTTACATTTAGTAATTTTTGATATTAATTGTATAAATCTGAAACCGTTCACCCTCTTAGCTATCTCCTTTTTTTTTACTGAAAATATTTTAGATTAGCGATGATAGCACTTTTCAATTTGATAGAAAAAATTTAAATCAAAATTAATTGACTGAATAATTTAGTTAATTTTAGGCTGAACACATTTGCCATTTTTTATAATACTGTGTTGATATAAATTCATGTATTGAATGAGCTTTTTTTTATTTTATTGCTTTTATAGTCATTAACAATGAAAATCTTTACTTCGGATATGTTGTTAATGAAGTAAAAACACTGGATGATTCATTAATCATATTTTAAGCTTATAATCAAAATACTGATTGCAGCACTATAATATTGTGATTTATGAATAAAATATGTTCATATAATTTCAGCATGAAAGTAACTACAGTACAGAATTTTGCGTTTGGATGATTTTAATAACTATTCCATGACATCGTCAGTGAAAATGCCTGCCAAAAATTTTTTATTTTTATTTTTATGATCGTTTAATGAACAGTCGATTGTAAATCAAAATAGTAGCTACAAATTGATGATAATAGCTATTGTGAATTTCCACAAAAAGGCTAAGCACTAAGTGGGGTACAGGTGTACTATATATTTTCATTTTGGCATTGATTTATTTGACTGAATCAGACAAAATAATACTTTTCTGTTGTGAATTTATATTTTTTAAAGATAATAGATGATTAGTATTTTGTTGTATTAGAAGAGGATTTTTTTTATCCACTCCAAGATTTCTTTTTAAATGCTCAACTGTAAGCAGAATTAGCACACCATCTTCATCTGTATCATCAGTTGAGCAGGATATTATTTTCTGGTAATTCTCTTGAGTGTCCATTGCTTAATTTTTATTTGTTACATTTACTCCCTGAGTGTGCTCAATCATTTACCATCCTCCTAACATTGAAAGATACGACATGAATGTTAAGGAGCAATTAAAAATCAAGTATAGATTAAGGAAACAAACTCATTAAATTTTTAATAATTAAATTTCTTATTAAACTTTTCATTTTGTATACTAAAATTAACAAAATTTGTAAAACAGAAAACGGATGAAGAAATAAGTTTTTAGATTAAAATTTGATATGAAAGTTACTATTTTTTTTTCATAATGTTTATTAATATTCAGCAGTTGTGACTTACGCCCAATATGACCATTTGATGGTTTTGTTTCTCTGCAAAAGCACAGAAATATGCCATTTATGTAGCCCAACTTACAGCCTATAGAACAGTTCTCTTTATATTAGCCTTTAGCAGGCCTAGATTGCATTGCTTCGCATCACTATGGAAATAGCACACACTTCATAGATCACCACCGTATGATATGAGGGTATATGGAATTCAACTGGCCATGAGTGTTTTTATGTTTATTGGAAGTAACAATCTTACACCTTACCTGACGTACTATTACATACTAATAATTGTAAGCCTGTCGCACGTTTCCCTACCCATCTTGGAAGATGAAAACAATTGCAAAAAGTTATGTCCCAGAACCATTTTACATAAGTCATGTGAAAAGGCATGTTTTCAGGAGAACAGCTAAGAGAGTAATGAAATGGCTGTTGTATGTTGTTTTGGAAATCATAATCTTGGTTTGCTCAGACTAGTGCATGTATTGGCTGATCGTTCAGATTGGCAAAACAATAGGACCCCACTCCCTGCATGCCAGCCCTATGCGTTGAAATGTATAATATAATTAAAAAATGGTAATTTAGCAAATAATGTTGGTTCATCAATTTTTAAAAATACTTTGAAAGATTGTTGGAGAACAGAAAGCAAAAAATTATCGGTCCGGTAATGTTACATTTCATTATTTTTGCAAGCAACAATACCATCAAGCAGCCACATTGGGCGTAAGTCACAACAACTTAATATTCACATAGTATATACAAAAACTGCTAAATCAGAAGATGATGTGTGTTTGAATAAAATATGAGTTTTCTTTAATTGTAGAATTCTGGGAAATAAAAATTTAATCTAAAGATTATGTTTAGGTTATAAATTCAATATTTTATACATATACAGTTTTTAATAGCTACTAGTAATTAATTATATCCAACTTTTTATATATTGTGATTAGTTACAGATCCAGAAATGTGAGACCTGCAGCCAGCTTTTCAGTACAGATGGCACCGCGCCAGTATCTCTATTAGTAGGCGCTAATACAGAGCCTGCAGACCCCCGGCTTACTGCTGCTGAAGTACAGATTCGAGAGTTAGAATTAGAGTTAGCTCAGACCAAACTAGCTCTTGTGGAATCTGAATGTAAAAACCAAGACTTGACTCACCAGTTGAACTCTGCACTCGGTGAACTCCAAGCTTCCAAAAACACTTGGTTTCATAAGACTCTCACATCACTTAAAGAGGCCACAAAAAAGGAGGGTAAAGAAAAAGATGGCAAAGAAAATCTTTAAACATTATTGGTAAGTAAACATTTTAAAATGACCCCCCCCCCCCTTTTAAATCACTATATCTTAATATTTTTGTTTGTTTATATAAGATTTTTCTATAAATTTCTTAGAGTTAAATGATTAACAAGATTTTGTTGGAGAAGGAAACTTTAAGCATTTGTTCCAAGACTTATGTGACTGTGAATTCTATGACAAATAAATTTATGAGTCTAGAAATAATGATAATGGGAATATTTGATCAAGATTTGTCTCAAAATTTTTTTTTCATGTACTATTCAATCTCTTAATGGATAACAGTTTGTATCTTTTTATTATAGTGTATTTCTAATATTCCAGTACTTATTTGTTATCTAATCTCTTCTCACAAGGATTCTGTGTATTTTTAAAAATCTTTTTTTATGACAGTGCTTAGGCATACTAGTTTGTATAAGAGTAAATATCTGGTTAAAGCTTTATTTCCATATAAAATGTGCAATGTTTCATTTCATCAAATTCAGAAGCTTTTAATCTAGTTTATATTTAGTACTAATGCTGAAATCATTATATATTTAGTATATCAAGTGTTTTTTCGGGAGGTAAGAGACTTTATGTTGTGAAAGATCAATGGATAGATAATTCTAATTGTGAAAGATCAATGGATAGATAATTCTAATCATTAATATGATTACACATAATATTTTTAATGTTGCTCCTTATAATTTAAATAATATCTTTTCTGTTTTTGTCAGGGCAAAGTATTGGACCAACTGATGAATGCTGGTTCTGCATAAAATACATATATTGGAGATCATTTATCCTTTTCACATATATGTGGTCATGTGTGTCTCTTATATAAGATGGAATGGATGTCCGAAGGGAGCTTGAAAATTTGTGTTCAAATCCACTCTAATTACATCAAGCTACGTTGTACTTATATTCAAATATTACAGGTTCAGCCTATATTCTGCCCATCCCTCTTCTGAGTATTTAAATGGACTTTGGGTCTTACATACGGTGGGTGTGAATGACTTAAAAATCAACATGGATATGACAATAATATCATCATCAACAAGGACTTTTAACATTCTACCATTAGATTTTTAATTATATGGATGGCTGGAGAGTGAAGTAGATTGAAGCCTGAAGATTTGCTCTCTGAATATAAATCGAGCACTGATTATATATATGTGTGGGAGATGATGATGTGGACCAATTAGTGAATGCTGGTTTAGCATAAAATACTATATTGGACATCATTTATCTTTTATATATATATATGATCATGTGTGTTAGTTGTATAAGATGGAGTGGATGTCTGAAGAGAGCTTGAAAGTCTGTTCAAATCCATTCTAACAAAAGAAAAAAGTTGCAACTGTGATTTTTTTTTAGGACATAGATATTTTTTGCGTTGGCAAATATAATCACAGATATGATTTATCCTAGCAAATCATCTTCTTTCCAACTTGCAGTTGTTAATTTATTGTACAAATTTGAAAATGTGATAAATATAAAAAATAATGAATTTGGTTTTAAAAATGGAATTATTAGAATCAGGAAGGCATGAATTAATTATATAGTGAAGTCTTTTCAAATGACAAGTCAATAATAAATATCTTGAAGATTAAGGAATGTATGAATTGTCAGAGGAAAAAGCTCTTAAGTTATTGATTCCTTAAAAGTGAAATTATTATATCATGAATATGTATCCAATAATATAATGGAGAAAAATTGCATGGTATGGAGTACAAAAATTCTATTTGAAACATGTTAATTGAAATAATAGAATTTTTCTATTTCTTAAGCTTGCATAATGAAAACCTTAATTTATCTATTACTGAATGATATAATAGAATTTTGACTTTTTACTATTTTTTTTATTTATTTATTTATTGTAATCTTTTATTTTTGTAACATTGCAATTATTGGAAAAGTTTTTTATTGAAAAATATCTAAACTTTTTGATATATGAGTAAAATTTGGAATTCATGATAAAGAAATTGAATAATGTGGAAAATACAATAATAGCATAGTATGAAGGATGCCAATCAAATCAGGAAAAATCAAACTGAATTAATTGGGAAATCTGTAATTAGGTTATCTCAAATAAAAACCAAATGCTATTTAAATAAAGCTATTTGAGTAGATTTTATTGTAATATCAAGTAAATCACTAAGAAAAAAGACATGCAAGAAAAGTACAAAATTCAGTTTATTGGTACTGATTTTCTCAAGGAATGAACTTTGGCATTATATTCAGATAAATTAAAAAGAAATTTTTACAGAGAAAGAAAATAAAGAGGAAACAATACTAATTAGTTTTATGAATATTTGGCAAAAACATCAGCTAAATAGTATAAATTAAGAATGAGTAAATTAGCAGTGTGTACTGATTTAAAAGGCATATTGCAAAAATCTATGAATAATTTGTAAATGAGAATTTTAATCTGAAAGCATTTATTTGTAGAAATGCTATTATTTAAAATATAGAAACAATTACAAATGTGAGATTTGATTTTGTACTCTTCTATGATGATGGTTTTGAATTGTTTCTTGTTAGATTACATCATTAAATATATTTGAAACAAAACATGCAGAGTACACCCTGTAAGTCCACCATATTCTTAAGCTGTACATAGATACCATAAAAATCCATAAGATATGTATAAAAAATTAGAAATCAACCCCATATTGATTATTACACTCATTCATCACCATGCCCACAACTTGGATATCTAATTTGGTGCAGATGAAAATGAAAATTTTTTTGGAGTTCATTTAATTGTTTCATAGCTAAGATAGTTAGCATACGTATTATGATATAAGGACGGAGACTTAAAGCTTACTATCTGGAAATTGCTAAGATTAGTGAATAATTTCTTCTTGACTCTTTTTTTTTTAAATGTTGAACTTAATTATCTGGCAACTTATATTCACATATTACATCCACATAACTATATTCAGTAACTTACTTAATTTTATATATTCATATATATTTCTATATATGCACTCCTGAATTCATACTTAGTAAGTTTATGCTTACTTACCACTTATAATACAAATTCACAGATATTTATTGCAAATATTTTAATATCTCAAAGTGACCAAAGAAAAATAAATGATAGATACTTAAAAATGATGGAACAGAAATCTTTTTTAAAAAATGAAATGATTCACAGAAATACTAGCTTCATAAAGTACAAGTGAATCATTAGATCTAATATTTTTTATTTTTTATTACAAAATATATTTGTATATATATAAAAAAAATTAATATTGTGATAATGTGTAAGTTTAAAAAAAAATCAGGGTTAATATTAATTGTAATGATTGGATAAGGTTGCATTTTTTACATAAATAATTTTATGATCTCTGAAAATGTAGGATTTATTTGTAGGATTAACCATCAACAGCTATAAACTGGATGTAAAACTACTAGAAATTTTCATGTGCTTTAATTTATAGAATTTTATGAATTGAATAAGTGTATACCTTAGGACAAAAATCAAATTAATTTGAATTCTGCTCACTTAGTATAAGTTTTATACCACTTTTTTTGGGATTTAGGAATATCTCATTACAGCTGTAATCTAAATGCAAGTATTTTTATTTTTTTGTGATCTATGATTTTTTTTTCTACCTTTTTTATACACATATAATATTTTTTGTTAAGTAGTGCATATAATAAATAAAATGAAATTTATTTCATTATAATAATAGATCGTAATTATACTAAAATAAAGCAACCAACTGATCATAGTTAAATCAGTATAAAAGAAATTTTATTTCTCCTTTTTTTTTTTTTTTTTGCAATCTTTGTTTATATATTTTTTTTAATTTTTTAATATAAATATTATAATATTTACTATAAATAATAATACCAAAAATTAAATTTGGAACCTTAATTATATCATAAAATAATGCTTTTCTTACATATATTGATGTAGCCATTACAATAAACAAAAGATATTGTGGCTGTAGCAGATTAATAATAATAATAATAAAATCAAAAGCACACACACACATAATTTTTTTTTTAAAGAATGAGAAGAGATTGGAAATGAAGTTAAATATTTTTAAGGCATTTGAAGTTTTAAAAAAAAATCCATATGGAAAAGTATTGCATCGGAAATTGCTATGTTAGTGATAGAGATGAAAAACATGACAGTGAGAAAAATGATAGATCAGTTAAAAAAATATTTATTCTTTAGTGCTTATTTCAAGGCCAAAGAAAGAAGACACAGTAGATGTGAAAAATTATACATGCTTAAACAATGAATCAAGAATTTATTGTATATGTATATTTAATTTAAAACTGTATTGCTTGCATTATTGAAGTGATAAAATTAATTATACAAGAAGAAATCAGAAATTAGGATTAAAGATAATAATAAATATGGTAGCAAAAATAATAGTAATAATCATTTTCAAGAGTACAATAATTATAACTATTATTATCAATTGCAAATCTAGTCATTTTATCCATGCACCACAAACACACAGTTCATAATGTCAGAGGCAATGACATTTCATTCCTCATAATGTTCTGATGTAAATGTTTGTCATTCTTAACCCTTTGGCTGGCAAATTTCCTTATTGACCAGTTTGTGCAAAAATTTGAGTGATTTCATTTGTCAAACACATATATAGACAGCTTCTATTCAGAACCATATTTATGTATAATAATCAGAATTATTTTAACCTAGCTTCTAAAAATTGAATTATTTTACATTCAAATTGGTTAAATATAATGAAAAATTTAAAATAATGTCTATAACTGAAGAAAATTATAAGAAAATTAGCCTGCAGTAAAGCAAAAGAACTATATTTCAGCCAATTTTAACATGAAATTGCCATTGACTTCGCATGTCTTAGAAATTATGATAGCTGAATATTCACTTCTGTTGTCTTTTCTTCATCTAAAATTAAATATTTTAAATCAAAATATTAATCTAGCTTCATTATAGTGGCTTCATTTTATTCTTTCTTAAATACTATATCTCTTGTTGGGAGTGAAAGTATTCATTTATTATTAACACTTGTAAAAAGCATATGCACAGTAGCTTGAAAGGCCGATCTTTAATGTATAGACAATATAGTGTAAAAAAAATCATAAAATACATAAATATTTATGAAAAAGTTGATGTTGTGTTAGTTTTACACCAAATGTCATTTATATGCAAATAGCAGTCAAGCGTCATTTACTTGTCTCAGATAGCAGTCAAACATTGTTCATTTTCCCACCATTATTTTTCTTATAAAAGTTAAAAGTTTTCAAATCAAACTTTATATTGAGATAAATTAATGTAAAAGCTTAATTATGAATGTAAAAAATTATGAGAAATATATTTATTTTTGTTCAAAATCTATTACGAAAGCATAAAACATTTTGGCTTGATTTAGCCAAAGCTGACGGTTAGAACTTAGCGGTACCTTGTAAGGTAAAAAAGGGTGGGTTAATATAACAATAGATGGCAAAAAAAAATAATTTTTTTTTGTAAAAATACTGCCTAATGTGGATTTTTTTCTGACTAAAATTTTAAATTTAGATTACGCTTTGAATTTACGATAAAATAAGCATAAATTGAAGAATATGCGACCAAAAATGACCAATTGGTGGCACAAAAGGTTGAAAAAATGTTAATTATCAGATAATAATAAATATGCTAACAAAAATAATAATAATAATCATTTTCAAGATAACAGTAATTATAACTACTTTTCTCAATTGCAAATCTAGTCATTTTATCCTCTCACCACAAACACACAGTTCATAATTTCAGAGGTAATGACATTTCATTTTTCATAATGTTCTGATGTAAATCTTCATCATTCTTAATTTTTTTCCTCATAAATACCAAGGCTTTTGAGGGATTTCAATATTTTTTTTGATTAGAATTATTTGGATTATTATTTTTAAAGTTTGGATAGACATTTTGTAAAAATATAAAAATATGTATAAACTCTAATGCTGTAAGATATCATGTATAAACATTAATAGAATCAATAATAATAAACAAATGATTATTGGATGATCAGGTATCAATTGAGCATTGGAAGTGATAAATTGAGACTTGATCCAGTTATCTTTAGTTATTCATGTGATTTCTTGCACAAAGCATGAATAATTGCTTAAAGTACACATATACTCACACGCAAATAAAATAAAAATTAAAAAAAAATATGCAAAATTTTGCAAGATTAATAATTTTTCTCAGCATAAAATGTAAATAACTATATGAACTATTAGATTTTTTGTTTGCTTAATAACTAAGCAGATAGTTTAACATCAAATAGTATTTTTAATACATCAGAATTTCTTTTGATATCATTACATTAATCTCTTCAATATGGCTATATATATATTGTAATGGGATAGGTAATATGGGCAATCATCCCTGGAGTATCGGGATTAGGAATGGGGTCTTACCTGGGGTGATGGAATAACATCATCATTCCCAAGTAAGTTAAATTTAAAATTTACAAAAAGGATAATATTTAAGTATAAAGATATTAAGTAATGTTTAACTATTGACTTTACGAGCGGTTGAACCGAATTATTTCGTCTTTTGACCAATTCGTTTCCTAGTGAATTTTTTCGTAAGTATTATACTTTAAAATCCATGTAAAATGGTATATTTTATTATAATAAATTTTTTTCTGAAAATTCTACATTAAAAGGTGGGAAATTAAAAATTCCCATTCTTACAATAGACATAACTCCCGCCCCTGACATGTTTAGCCATTATTTGTTGCCAAGGCTGTAAAACGTTCAGCATTTTATGGCAGTGTAGTTTCCAATGACATAAAAACTTGTTTATTTATGAATTTATTATGGTTTTAGATATTTTTTTAAAAATAATTTGCACTATATTTATTAGATATCAAGAAATATAAATTATTAATAATTTATTTTGACTTGAAATACTTTATTTTCAAATATATAAAGTTATATTAGCAGCTAATGTAAATATGGCGTGAAGCAAATTAGAAAATTCTAGATTTGATGTAAACAATCTACACATTATATTTACAGTAAGAAAATATCATAATTTTGCAATAAATATTCAAAAAATTTAAACATTTAAAGCATAATTTGTTAGATATAAGAGAAATAAATAATTATTCATTTCAAATGTTTAAAAATAATAAAAAATAAGGAATATTTCTTTGATTTTATAAACTGAAAATAATCTTTCTAGAAATGATATGTAACGTCTTTATTTTGTTTGTGATCTCATTTTTTTAATATTTATAGAAACAAAATGTGAACATTTAAAATTTATTTCAGTAGTAAACAAAAATATCTATCAAATGAAATCAAATTTATTATTTTCAGGTAAGTAATAATCATTTTATCATATATTTATAAACTGAAAATAATCTTTCTAGAAACGATGATGTGTAAAGTCTTTATTTTGATTACATCCTCATTTTTTTAATATCTACAGAAAACAAAGTGTGAACATTTAACATTTATTTCAGTAGTAGACAAAAAATCTATCAAATGAAGTCAAATTTATTATTTTCTGAAAAGAAATAATCATTTTATCATTTATTTTATGTTGATGTGTGAGACAAAGAAAAACATCAGAAGTGCTGAAATGTAAGAGGCGTGATGCTGAAATTTGGAATGGTTAAAGAGGGCATGAGATCAAGAGAATGTCTCAGATCATCTAATTAACTCAGAAGAGCAACTACAAGTATAATTATAAATCAACTAGCATTATAAAAAGTATAAGTAAGTACTACTCAAAAGTAATAATCATCTATCATTATAAATGATCATCAGTAAAATAAAACAGTCAATATTGTGACTGGATTTGTCTTCTGTAGATACAGGCTAACTATTTAGCCCCTGCTAGCTTGTGGCAGATTATTGAAACCATTAACTTGGATGCACCACTTAAGTGCTCCTCTGTAAAAATACAATAATACTGGGATATTAAAACATGCTGATCATTATCAATGCTCTGGCCACTTAGTACCATTATGTACTGGCCAACTATAAACATTTCTAAGAGTAAACTAAAATAGAAGGTAGTGCATTGGCTTTAAAGAATATACTCTTAGCAACAACCAGAATGTTATCAGTCAACCATCATCATTTGGACATCCATAAGCACTAATACACCCCCATTTATATATCAGCCATTATTGCATGAATCTAGCTCAGAAGAATACAAGCTCATTACTGGTATGTGATCAAGAGTTGATGCAAACATACAATATTCTAAACTCTTTAGAATTAACTCACTGAAATAACTTTAACAATTAAATATGTGTTTATTAACATCAATAAAAAATGATACTAAGGTCTCTAGAATATAACTACAATTAGAAGCCTTCTGATTTTGATTACCATACAATAAAAAATATCATATTGTGATTTACAATCTTCAAATTGTTATATTATGATTTACATGATTAATCATTAGATTTATTTAAAACCCATTCAGCACATAGGCATGTGGCTTGATATAAAATGAACATGTTTGAATTGACATTTAATAAAAAAAATTATTAAAATTTTACATGTAAGTGCATCTGACACACATTGGTATTTGCAATACAATCGACATATATACATACATGTGTGTGCATGTAATTTTTGAACATATTTGACTTGCCATAAAATTAACATTTTTAGTTGTCACCTTTAAATGATTAAAATTTACATATATGTGTTGATTAATATAAAATTAAAATTCAGTTTATTACATTGTGATTTACATATATATGCACACAGGTGCATATTTTATAATATACAATGAATGTATTTCAATTGACATCTAATAAAATTTTTAAAAATGACTAAAATTTTACATGTGTTATGCTTGATAAGCATTGATCTATATACGCACATATATTGCAGTACAATTGGTGAATAACTTATAAATGAAATTCATTTTCTACCATATTTGAATCATTGTATAAAATACAATAAATGATTAAACTTTTCAGTTGTATAAAAAATATAAATGGTTAAAATTTTACATTTATGGGTGTGCATGGTGAATTGCAGGCACACATTGACGTTTATATCGTATATTTCATTTTTGTCAAAATAAAATTATTAGTTGTAAAATATTTAATTCCTGATTTAACATATATGTTGTGCTTATAGGAATGCATATGCACATTGATGTTTATATTTTAATTTAAGTTATCATCGATTAGTTCCCGCACACTGCCTGATGTCGCTGTTGCTAGTCAAAAACCAATAGATATAACATTACTGGGCAGATTTAGTCAAAAGCCAATAGATATAACATTACCGGGCAGATTTACAATTTACCTTTTTTACACTACTACATGTCATTGCATAGCGCTGGAATTCACAGGGAGGGAGATCTGATGTCTTTGCCGATCCAAAGGATCCATCACATGCAAGACAATTTTTAAAACATCAATCTCAGCGCATAGCATTGGAATTGGCAGGGAGGGGGATCTGATGGTTTTGCCGATCCAAAGGATCGTCCGTCACAACATACACATTTTTAAAAACAAAATTATTTAATAAAATCTAATATTTCCTTTTTTAAATTAACGTCTGATCAAAAAAAAAAATTTTTTTTTCAACACTATTTTAAAACAATTCACGAAACACAATTCGATTTGAAAATTCCCCTCTGATCAAGCCAAGTTTATGCTTTGAAAGTCTTGTAGCTGTCCTTGCGCAAAATATGTTTTATGCGTGATTTCTATATAATACTGGAACGTACACTTGAAATTCATTTAACCTTAAAACTATGTGGACGGAAGTGCGTCTTTTGTCTTACAATTAATACTATTTAAAACTATGTCAGGTCATATAAAAAATAAGTACTTGAATTCTACACACCCTCACATCATACTGTAGTGATCTGTGAAGTGTGCGATAGTATCGTGAAGCACAAAAGCTACTTAGTGGCCAATATGAACAGAACTGTTCTATAGGTCCTGTGAGCAGTATATTTCTGTGCTTTTGCATGGAAACAGCGACATCAGGTGGTGTGCGGGGGCTAATCGACAACAACTTTAATTTATCACAATATTAAAGATTACTTTGCAATTAATTCTCTTTGCTGCTGCATTTTTTTAAAATAAGAGTTATCAAATTTTTGATAGTTGATTGTTGATTGATTTAAATTTTTTTTTTTTTTAAAGACTAAAATATTTGAGGAAATCTTTTTTTTAAAAAAAAATAAGGCAGTCAATGAATTATTTTTGACTTTTAATTATAATGTTTTTTTAATTTAAAAATATAAATTTAACCTTTTTTCCTCCTTTAGCAAATGATTTTAAACTAATATTGTTTTATATATATCATTTATTAAAATGCCATGTTTACTAAGGAAATTATTTAAAATTTCACTGTTATATACAATGCTATTCAGGTCACATTTACCTAATCATAATGTCTTTAAATGAAATATTAGAAATTTAAAAATGTCTTTTAAATGAATTATTTTAAAACAACTTACTTTTGTAAATATGTTTATCTGTGCTTCTATGCATATAGCTGAAGTAGCATACATATAATTACTTCATCAGCTGATAGTTTCTCTTGATGGGCTTGCTGGTCTGGGTGAGATTGGTTTATAGTCACACCAGGAAGATATAATCAGGTAAATATTGCCATTGAGTCAGTTCCCTTCTGTCTCTGACTTGCAGACTTCAGGCCAGCAAACTGTTTTGTCTTCATTTGTTCAGGCTAATGATCCAGAAGTGATCCAGCTTCATGTAAATCAAAACTGGAAGAAAAATAGTAGCTCCTTTTATGTTCATTCTCTAACTCAAAAACACAATTTCAGCAGTACTGCAAACTATAGCAAAACTAGCCAATTGCTTTCCAAAAATTTAAACCAGACTGAACTTTTCAAAAACTACTATCCAGACTGAAATAATCTTTTTTTTTCAAACCTTTTATACAGTCAGCTAGTGGGATGATGAAAACCCACTTAATTAAAAACTGCTTTTATTTTTTTCATTCTTTCAAATATTTGCTCTTTAATTAAAAGCAATTTTTGAAAACAACTTTGAAATTTTACCACATGTTTTTACTTGGATAGAGATTTATCAATTAATTAAAAAGATTTAAAAATAGACATTTTTATAATTATCAGAAAGCATGCTTATTTTTAAATTTCAAAATCAGAGTAATAATAATACAATATTAATATTTATTTATTAGATCTTTTTAAATGTTTTAATTTATAATAAAATTCTGTTTTAAATTCAGGTTTATTTAGCCCTTTATTTATTATTTTTATTCCAGGAAATGTAGAAAATAACTACAAAAATTTATGCTGTGTGCCATGTAACCCAACCGGCTACTATATATATATATATATATAAACATTAGTATTACATCTGCATTGTGAACACACATATTAATATAATGTATGCATTAAAATTTCAAAATATTGTATATTACCATTTTTCTTTTTCATTTATATTTGTAAGCTTATTTGACAACATTTTTAATGTTCATGACCATAAAAGTTTTTATTATTTTCCTCGTATGAAAGATTTATTTCTTAGATACAGCTGAGTTACTGTCGGTGTAGTTCACCAGAATTATAGCTCTGATTCCGGTAAGCCATATGGAAAGTATACTTAGCTGTATCTAAAAAAAGGTAAATATTGCATATGAAGAAAATAATAAAAAATCTTTTTTGATCACAGATGTTAAAACATTTTGCCAAAAACATAAACATATTGTATAATAATAAAAAGTATACATGTGCATTTATATGTCTAAATAAGATTATTGTATATTTGTATAAATAAACAAGTAATAATATAATCCAGTACAGCTCTGAAGAAAACTGGTAGCAGTCAAAACTGTCTTATAATTGAAATGAATAAAAAGCATCGTGAAAAATACAAAGAACTATATTTATTAAAGGATTTTATTTATTGTTAAAAAATCTATATATTTAATAATTTTTAATATTAATAAATATTAACATTCAATTTAAAAATCACTTTCTTTTTAATTTTTCTCAATCTTTTGTTACAAACACTGATATGGCATATATAATATTTACAATATTTTGAAATAATTTTAATAAAAGAATGAAAAAAAAGGAAAGAAATGATTTGTCACAAAAAAAGAGAAAGAAACAAAATGCACCCATTATTTTCGATTGTAAATATAATAAATATTCATGAACTACATTTTATTTAATTAGTTCACTCAAGTTATCAATTGCCGTCATAAAATATTCAAATATAAAAACCTTCTGTACAATAGTCATGTGAAGTCCTAGTTTTCTAATATAAGAAATTTAACATAGATTGGCATTTTTTCCATGGCCAAATTTCATAATTAAAACAAAGCTAAATTTCAAAATGTAATTTTTATATATATGTTGGTTTCAGTTTGAATAATACTTTTATCCATATACAACTGTTTTTTTTAAACAAATTTATTACTAAAATTAAATTTTGACATAAAGGAATGAAAAAATTATAAGTCATAAATTTGTTTAAAGAAATAAAAAAAGAGCAAAAATTAGAATAACATTTTTTTTTTTTTTTTGCATCAACATAAATTTAAATCCTTTTGAAAACATCATATACTTAAATATATAATATATATTGCATATTTATTAAATATAAACATCTTTAAAAATATTGAAGCTTGAATTTTACAATCATTTCTGCTTGATGAATAAAATTCGAACAAGTGACACTATTTTGAATAAATTTAGCTTTGCAATTTAACCGTTGAACTTAAAGCTTTTGCTGATTACTCTATTGCCATCTATTATTAAAAGTGAAAACAAACATATAATCTTTATCAATCACTTATTGCAAGGTTGCAATAGAATTATTAGCTTATCAAGTATTCAGATATCAATATAACTGAAGATATAAAAAAATTGAAGGAAAAAGATACATCTGAAAAAGAAAATTTTATTATTTAAAATTTATATAGATTTGATAATGGTTTTTTAATAAATAGAAAAAAAATTCTTTCTAGAAAGTAAAGTGAATTTAAAATTACACGTATTGTTGTCATTAACTTGTATGAATAATTTTTATATCAAATAACACTGGAATTGAAAATCATATTAGTTAAAAACATGATACTTTGACTTTTTCTTAATGTATCATATTTGATCCCAAAACAAAATAAACCTGATAACTATAGAAGGCACCCATTAATATATTCTGCAATTTTTTTTATTTTTATTATTATTAAACTGTTGATAAATTTTTTTTAAATGTATATTTAATTGTTTTTTTTTTCTCATTTTAGTTTTATCTATTTTTGAACTTACCATCGTAAATGTTGCTTCATTTCTCAACTTTGTGTCACCGGAAGCCAAAACTGTTGGACTATGCTTTGATTTATTAAAAAAGAAAATAAACGTTACATTTTATTACCATAATTCTGCATGTGAGTGCTATATTATGAGTCACTAATCCCACCATTATTTTACTTTTGCCACCTGGAGGTTATCATAAAATGAGCTGTTTGACTAAAAAAATAATAATCGAAATACAATTATGTCTATCTCATTTTATTTATTGAAACAATTAGTTGTATCTTTTTTAAAAAAGAAAAATATATGTAAAAAAAAAAAATGTTATGAAAATGGAAGACCACTTACTCATACATTTGTGTTGTCTTCATCCATGTATATATATATCAAAATAGTTTTTTTTCTTGTCTGTATTATAACTTATTTACGATGTTTTTATTTCATTTCACTTGTTAAAAGCAAAGAAAAAATTCATTATAGAACTCAATTCACTTAACTTGTTTAATGTATTTGTGTGCATAGTTAAGAGATAAACATACGGAATATATCTTTATATAAAATGTATATTTTATAATTTGACCCACGCATACACTTATATTACATTTATTTAATATACGTTTTATAATATTGCTAAGCATATGTTATATATCTACATTTATATCTATTTAATATATGTGTATGTGTGTATTATATATATTAAAAAACCATTCAGCGTTATAATATAAAATGATTTTTATTAATTAATACTAAAGTAAATTTCCTCCATTGTTTTAATAATTGGAAATATTTATTTAAGTATTTTAATTTGTTTATTAATACTTTTTATATTTGAGTATAAAAATAATAAATATTTATTTTTGTTTTAAATATTCTATACAAATTTCGTTTCACCCCCCCCCCCCACCCAATATGGATGTTGTTACAGGCATGTGCGTGCGTATTTATCTATATTTACATGTATATATGTAACTATAAAGATAGATTTAAAAGTATCAATGTGGTTTTGGGAATAATTGTTAATTTGATTAGAATTATTTTAAAAAATTGTTATACTTGTGCGCAAAAGTTTGAACAGCATAAAATTTATTGATATTTTGTTCATAATATTGTATATCAAACTAGAGAAAAAAACAAAAAGGTTAAAAAAGAGAATTGTATAAGCGTGCCTTAGTAAGATTAGAAAAAATAACATATATATATATATGTAACACATTTGAATATATTTATATAAAGATGTATTTGATCTGTTTAACGATTATATGCAATATATATATTTCTAACTGATTTAATGCTTTAAAAAGCAAAATAATTTCCCATGTATATATAATAAACTTAGGAAGTAATCGTCTATTTATACAGGTTTGCAAATATTTACACGTATGCAACATGAGCTTATCTTTATTCGAATTGACATATTTTTTCTTCTTCAAAATTTTATATGTTAAGATAATTTTTAATAAAAATGAACAAATTATTTATACATTTTTTATGAGTGGGAATATTATATGAGTGCTCATTTATAAAATATATATACACATATATCTTTAGAAGTAAAGGATTATGTAATATTATTAGGATTTAAATTTTATTCTGTCCTTTCAGAAATTGACTTATCATTTTTTATTGTGTCTGATTTCTTTTACTCCAATAAATTGTTGCTTAGAAATTTGATAAAAGTTCATCATAATGTAAACGAATAGGAATCCCTGCATTATAAAATAAGAAATTGATATTTTGATTGAGTATCGCATTTTATGATTTTTTTTTGTTGTGAAAATTCTTCCCATTGAAATTGTCTAACATTTGATGCACAAGTACTAATCATTATTTATTGGGCGTATTTCACAAAAATGTTTATAAATTAGATAAAGGAATTGGCCATAATATTAGTATACACACACACGAACATATTTATACAAAGTTTATGTGTATATTTGTAATACATATTCATATAAATTAGAAGATTAAAAAAAAATATATTTTTTTTTGACGCAGGAATAGGATTATTTTTATAATGTCTTTTAATTTCATTGGTTTTTTTTTTTTTTAAAAAAAAAAATCTGAATTTAATTATTTCTTCTTATTTGTTTCCACTCACATGAACTTAGGTAAAATATCTGTCACCATTATTTTTTTCCCCAAATGAAATTTTACCGAACACTTAATTGTTACAAATTTTTGTTTCATTTTTTTTCTTTTGTATATATATATTTGCTTTAGAGCATCTTATTTTTATATATTTTTTTTTACTTATTTAGTTTGTTTTTGTTTGTTTGTTTTAGTGATAATTTTTAAATCATGTACGTTTAATTGAAAAAATTTACATTTGTATAACGGGAGAGGGCGGGGGGTATACTAAATCAATTCTTCTGGAAGTATGCTCGATAACATTTCCATATCTATAAGTATGTATTATATATAATTAAAAGCTGGCCTTTGAAATTATATTTGTTTTTATATTTAAGTCATTTGTCTTACAGCATATTTTTTTTTTGTAACTGCCCATAATATGTATAATATATTATGCATATGCATAATTATATTTAAAAAAATTACTTCATTGCTTTTTGTTTTAACATGTATATTTTTGTAGCTCATAAAATCACTCTAGTTGAATTAAAAACTAATAAAAAAATAGTGTCATATTAATTAAAAGAATTGTAGATTGATTTGTAATGTTAAAAAAAAAAGCTTGCCCCGAGTGCTGCCAAATTTTGGGGGACCATATGGTTATTATATTTTTTTATATTGAAACTTGTTTATTATTTTGTGTAGTTTAACAAGTTTTATTATTATTACTTACTATTTTAGCTAATTTATATATTGTTCTCATTTGGTTGTAAGTTTTATTTATATTATTATTATATTTCTTCTTTTTTGTTCCTGTTGATATGCTTTTGTAAATGCTCTTCCTTTTTAAATCTTAGTCTTGTATAATAAGAGTACATCTATTGACATGTGATAATTCTTATACTTTAAAATATATTCTGTATGCTCAGTACAATAAAATGTTTAAAAAAATAGTCATTGTGTTTTTTAATCACATGCAATATTAACAGATGCAAAAAGAATTATGGGTAAACCTGGTCTAATGAATTTTTAGCAGCAGTACATAATTATAACCAGTATACATTGTGAATTCTAAATTATTAGTAAATATAAAATGTTGTTCTTAGAATTTTTTTATCATATACATAGATAGAATTAAGATATCATCTTTATTTCTATAATTATTCATCTCAGAAAACATAACCAATGAAATATAAGGAAAAGTATTGAAAGCTTTTAATTTTTGAAATCCTTTTCTTCAGAGATATATACAAACCAGATGGTAGCATATTATTTTCCTGTTATACACTTGATATTATTTGAGTATTCATCCCAGTAAGCATTGCAAATTTAAAACCACCGTTTTTATTTTTTAAAAAAAAAACACTATATTGATCTCGAAAGATTGGTACAGTTTTGTAATTACAATAGGATTTTAGAATCATTTGAATTAATATGTTTTTTTAAAGGATAAGGTGTGATCTTTGATGCCCAAAAATTGTTTTATTCATTACTTTAAAACATTTTGTTCCACACAATAACTGCCTAAAAAATAAGAAAATGCATATTACATTGCCTAAAGTATATTTATCTGGGTTGATATTTGAGTATGGAAATGATAGAGTTCAGTTGCAATTTGTGGACTTTTAGGTTCTTGAATTTATAACTACTATGGTATGAAACACTCAAAGCATTTAATTTTTGTCTTTTAATTATAATATTGCAAAGTGTCATTTAAAGCACTATGTTTTTCTTGTAACATAAAATTGAATCACATTATAATTTTAAAATAATCACACAAGAATAGGCATCAAAAATAAATGATTTTTTAAAAAAACTTGACCTATTTAATGTTTTTTTAATTATAATAAAATGCTGACATCATTGTAGTTACCATGGCAACTACTCTTTGAAAAGTTGTTTTTAATTTATTGTTACTATTTTTTAAAAAGGTCACATAGCAAAAAAATTGAAAATATTTTATTTAGTATAATTTATGATTACAATAGAGTAACTTCATTTTAAGCAATATGGTTATCTGTATTTATTAAAGTATTTGCAATTTATAGAGTTAAGCACTCCCCATTTTAGTGTGTATTTATTAATAAATTAATTTCCATTATTTAACATTATAATTTTTTTATTATAGCATAGGCTTAATATATTTTCTTACACCTTCCTCTTTTACTACATATTATGTTTTTAGACAAATATTACTTAAAAACAGTTTTTGTCTTTCTTAGCTAATTACTGTCCATGTTTTTGGACATTATATTCATCAATAGCATAAAAACGATGAATGACTTTCAATTCATCTTTTCAGCATGTCAAAATTTCAGATGAAAGTTTAAAAATATAATTTAGCAACAACAACAAAAAATATTTTTGAGCTTATATAAGTATTTGTAGTACATAGTCTCAATAATTATATAAATATATTTAATTGCAATGAGTTCAATAACCAGCTTAAAGACAATTGTATCTATTTTAAGATGAAGTGTCCTCTTATTAGATACATTATAAATATCATGATGCACGACTAACATGCTTTTAAAATAGTTATTTGTCCAAAAAGTGTGTTTTATTTTAATGTATGTTATAATTATATGTTGGGTTATTTCCAACATCTAGTTTTAATTGTTAAATATTTTGGGAAAATTTTCAAACTTTTACTTAAATTTCAAATTCATTCAGTTGTCTGTAAGAACACACAGGTTATGATATAATACAACATTTTGAGTGATATTTGTTTTCTCAGATGTTGCTGGTTTGATCAGTGACAGTGCTAGCATGGGAATCAAACTGATAACCTTTGACACTGAATAAACTAGCTCTGTCAAAGGTAAGTAGAAATTTTATATTATCTATGAGAATCCTTCAAATTTCACCATTTGTTACTAAGAGCAAGATTAATGGTTGGTTTGACAATAGAAAATATTCCCATAAATTTACTTAGTATGATACATAATGTTTTGAAAACATGAAGTAATTTTCTCTTAGGAAAAATGGAGAAATCAGGAGGACTTTTGTAGATAAGTTATGAAATTTTAACTGATTTTTATTTTGAAGTAAAATGGCCTCCTGTTTAGAATGCCATCTTAAATTCAGTATTCACAAATATAATGATCACAGGTTCTCAATTTTCATTAGTCAGATGAGCTATCTCTTGAAATGTTAGGTTGTATTCTAAACTGTGTAATTATTAATATCTGAATGTATCTGAAATTACTATGTGTTATTATCTGAATGCATCTGAAATTTCCGTTTAAATAAAGTTGAATTTTCCTAAAAACATTTAACAAACAATTTGACTAGGTGATAAAATTACAAATAAAATGCCATCATAACAAACTTTAAGACAAGATGTGTAAATATAACATGACTTCAGTTTGCTCATTTATGTTTCAGCAGCTATGCCATCTACAGAAAAATTAAGAAACTAATAGATTCCAAATGACTGTTTAAGGAATTCCTATCCTATTTTGATACTATCTAATTCTTCAGACTAATTTTAAATTTAGGGCTTTCATCTGTGAGGAACTTTGGATTTTGAAGCAGTGCACTTGGGCCTTTAGTATCTAATGACTTGCTAGTAACTATAATTTACTTTTCTTTTTAACTATTAGTCCAAATTGAACAATTTAAATGTTTTCAATCTAAGCCAACTTGCTTTTGTGGTGCCTTCAGCTTTTTAACAGTGGTACCTTCATTCTTTGACCAGAATTTGTATAAAACCAATAAAATATTACTGATTTCAGCTTACTTATTGTTGTGTCAGTAATATTTTTATTCTCTATGCCTTATACTGTAAGCTTTGGCAAGATGCCTGATGATATGCCTAATTAATCCCTATCCAGTACCATCCTAGCCAATATCCTCAGATATATATATATATATTGAGCTTATGGCCTTCATCAGTTGTATTATTTATTTATTTTTTACCAATTCTGGCTATAGGATAATGGTGCCTATATTTTTTAAAAAGGAAACCATAAACTGAACTACAGTATTTCAGATCAATATGACCATAAGCAAATTGATTTGGATTGAAAACATTTACATGTTTTTCAATTTGATTCATAGCTTCATAATTAAAAAGAGTGATAAGTAATGGCTGATAGAAGGAAAGGGCATTAGATCCTAAAAATCCAAATGTATTATTCCAAGGTACAAAACTCCTCATTGATGAGAACCATAAGCTTGAAATTGGTATGGGGACATTGGATAGATCAGTAGTGAATAGAAATTTCTTAAACTTTATTATTTCATCTGTTAGTTATCAATGTTTAAATAGATGGCACAGAAATGTGGGAAAAAAATTAATATGTATGTGTGTGGAAGATTTTATTTTCCATGACAATAAACAAAACTAAAATATTAACAATAGTCAAGCTTTATTTATTGCTTGGTTACTTAACCTATCTTCAGTCATATGATATAAAATAATTATTAGATTTTATTTTGATAATTAAATTTATATAAAAGATAAGGCTAAAGCAAGTTATAAGTTTAGAACTATTTTAATATTATCAATACTTAACTAGTATCTATCTAAAGTTTGTGTTAATTTTAGTCATTTTCTTTATATTCAATGTTAAACATCATTTTATTTATTCTGAATTTTTGTGATTCGTTTTTATCTTTCTGATAAAAATACCTTGATACTTCATTGACTGGGAAATATTTGATGGTGATACTGGGGTTGATGCAAGGCCAGTTATCTAAAAAAAAAATAACCCAATTTTACTTGGAAATTTCAAACTATCTGAAAAAAGGTATACACTTTAGATTTGGATATCAGCTATAGGATTGCCACTTACAGCTAAACCACAAAGACTATTATATATTATAATGAGCTACCAATGTTTATTGTAATGTAATCAAAAATAGTAGTTTTTATCAGTGTAAATGTCTAAAATTAATATTTGTATATTGTTTTATTATTTTTGGGAGAAATTGAATTCAAATCATTTCTCAATAAGGCAAAGATAGGAAAAATTTGATACTTTTATCTGCTGGCAACATCAAGAATTGCTTTTATTCTAAATAGGAAATTAAGTAATATTTGAAGAATTTAAAGGAATATCGTTTTTTTTTTTTTTGATGAAGAGAAGTATTAACTTTTCTGAAAGTTGTCATTGATTATATAATATTTCACTCATTGTATGAAGATAGTCTATAAAAACTTAATATTTAAATCACGTTTGGGAATGTCATAGCAAATGTATGCTATCTTCAGATTCTTCGAACTAATGTTTGCATGAACTATTAGAATTGAAACATTATCTTGGAAGGTGAAACTACTGTCTTATGGAAACTACATTTTGGGATGAACTCAGTCCTTTAAAATATTCCAATAGATTGCTGTTGCAATGTGTTTATACCAAATAACAATTGGATCAGAAAAATATCATAGCTGACTGCACTATGACAAGTTTTATCACTGTTGCATTGCTATCTTAACTTTTTTTTTTATTTTCTGACCTTGTCTAATTTTAATTCTGCATTGTATTTTATCTTCAATTACTTTTTCCCCAATAAAAGCAATCAATATTGTATGTTTTGAGGAGGAGCCGCTTTGAGATAATCTTTGTATGCCTTTTCCACAAAAATTTACACATTCATCATAAAATACATTTTTAGATAGTTGTTTTCATTTACCTTCATACATAATTCAGTAATGATGTACCCATAGAGTTCTAGATTCATTATTTTTACTTCATGTTTTTATAACATTACAGACTATTCTTAAATAAACATTTTTTAGTTACCTTTATATGTCATTTTTATGCAATAAATTTTGGGGAATGATTAGCCCATATATAATTACTTGATATTACTACAATGGGATATACAATCTTTTAACAAGAACAGCATTATTGAAATTGTGCTGAAACTCAATACTAAAGACTTTTTGTATCTAAAAGCTGATTATTCTTAAATAAAAAATTTTTAGGTGCCTAAACATTTATTTTAATCATCCACACTATCAAGTTTTGCAGTCCACCAAATGTGTGCCACCGTGGTGTCGTTTGATGAAATTGCCTACAAACTGATTCAAAAACTTGTTATGAAAAATGAGCATTTATGTCACCCTAGTTTACATTTCAAATATCACAGAGTTTTAACTACTAGTAATAATGCTCTATCTTATCACACAAAAGCTGTGTAATATGAATATGATGATGGTCAATCGTTTGATTTCAGATATTACTTTAACTGAATCGATAAAAGCAATTCATATGAATCCTGCATTTTCTACAATTGCATTTGCCCAGCAACAAAAACCATGTCTCTAATGGTTCTTAATTCTCTGTTAACCACATTGTCTATGACTGGCTACAATCTATTCAATAAAATCTTAAAAATATTTATTTATAATCATAATATAGTATGGAAATTACTGATATTTTATGTTTATTTTTATAAATTGGAGTAGCAGAAGGATTTTTAAGAGAGTGTGATACAACTTTATTAGTCTATTTCTAAAAATTCCACTAGTTTTGAAGCTATGTCATTATCATACTTTAAAACTTCACTAGGTATCTAATAGAAGTATATTCTCTTATTCTTCTCTTTCACTTTCTTTGCATATCTTCATATAATCATATATATTGCTTATAACACTTCTTTCATATACACTTTAATGCAACAAATTTTCAAAATTTTGAAATAATCATTTTAATTAAAGCAGAGAAGATAGAGCTCTGATGAAGACTGCTGGACAGTCGAAACTGTAAGGAAAATAAAGAAGTTTTTAAGAAAATTTGTTGCATTAAAGTGTATATGAAAGAAGTGTTATAAGCAATATATATATGGTATCTAATAGAATTTGAAGATGTTCTGTTTTATATATTATAAAAGCTGTTTAATTTCATCAACTAATATCTGTCTAAATCTAAAGATGTTATCAAAAGTATAATTTTAACTACTGTTATATAAGGCCATGCATTATTTAAGATGATCAAATACTTCATTTGCTAGAAATCCCCTGTTCCTGAAAGATACAAAGTGATCATGATCAGCAAATGACTTTTGAAAGTTTAATTCTCAACTATTCTTGAAGTTGTTTTTTTTTTTTTTTACATTTTATTAATTACAGCTTTTTCAATAACTTAAGATCAAATTTAATCTTAACCCATTAAACAACATTTTGACATCAAACCTTTTTATTGATGATAAAAAGACGGTAAGACTTATAGTATTTACAAGATGCTGCGGTAATTTTCTAAAATACATATAATTATACTATTCAAAATTTTGATAAATACTGGTAAAAGCAGTATTATAAAGACTTTATCTAGTAAAAAAATTAAGATTTGTAATGCAGCCACAAACATTGTTAAATTTATAGGTTCCACTATAAACTAAGTGAAAGGGAGTTCATTAACTCATAATTATCTGTTAAGACTGAATTCTTATGTAGCAATATAATTATGTACTTAATATTGAGAGACATGCAAGGAAAATAATAATAAAATTCGTCAATGGCCTTAGTCTCTTGACTATTATTTATTAAGTTCTGCTAGAAACTTTCAAACATTTTTTTTTATATCTTTTGTTATATATATATATAATTTTTTGGCATATAATGAAACTTTTTTATCACTTTTGAAACATGCAGAGGGGGAAACTTTTTTAACTTCCTATTTCTCCTAATTAATTATACAAATTCATGAATTCCTTATAGCAATCTATTTATCCTTGTGAAATACGTGTCAGTTACTTATTTCATTAAGGGTTTAATGTTAGATTTACTCAAAACTTAGCCATAATAGTTTTAAAAAGTTTTCTACAATTATTAACTTCACAGTTACCTTATTTCCTATTTATTTTTGAAATGTCACCTCTAGTCATAATTACGTTTACATTAGATAGTCCACCTGTGTCTTGATAATTTTTATCTAAGTCTAATGGTTTAAATTTATACTGTTGATGGTATTTTAGAGTTAATATTTAACATTATTAATTATATTTTCAAACTTGCCGAAAATAAAACTTTATATATATACATACAATGTCTGTCTGCACGTTTTTGATTTTTATACAATACTCTTATGGGGAAAGTTATACGAATTATCAAATTTAATTTTGTTAATGGATTTGATGAGGAGATAGAAGCACGTGAAACACGTTAAAAAAAGAGAAATTGGAGGGATAAAAAAATAGGCTATATTTTTATATTTACTTTATATACATATAAAACAAAATATTGACGAGTATGTATGTTTAATTTAAACATTTTTCAAAAATTTATCTGATAAATTACATATATCCCCAGGGAAAAGATGTCTGATTCTTTCTACAAGTTTCCCGCAGCGTCCATCTTCGAGTTAATACTTTATTGTATTTGGATCATGAGTTAAAAGTATGACAATGTGTTTCAAACCTTTTTATATTATCTTCAGTGATCTTCCTGCTATTACAAAATCTTGCAAGCCATTTGATAATATTCTCATGGTTTCACTACCAAACAATTTGAATTAGTTGAAGTATTATAGTAGCACTTTTGAATAAGTTAAAACAATATTTAATGTTAATACATTGTTCCAATCATGGGTTAAGAGTAAAATATACTATGACATTTTGATTATTTGCGATTCAGACACATCTAATGCCTTAAAATTTTTGTTGTGAATAGCTAAACTATGTCATTATATAACGTACATTGATTCAGAAATGACATTACAGTCAACTTGGAGAGAAAACCAAACATCTTTTCAGTGGAACGCACTGTGTATATACACAATTTTTCATATTGGGATCTATGAATTTACTTACATAAAAGTTTATTTCAGTGTTTGTCAATCTTTTTCATGATGATAGTATTTTTTTTACCATATTAATTTCACAAGGATCACTTTTAAGTATTTAATAATTTGAAATTAGGTATTTAAAGTTATATGTTACTGAGACTAAACTCAGTGGTACATAAATAAAATGAAGCATCAAATCTTAAAATTTAAAAACCTAAAATGCTTAGTACATGTTTTGTATCAAGTAGTCATTTTCAAAATCAATTTTTACTTTTATAATGAAGCCACAAACTACACTGTTTCAAAGTGCTTGACTTCAATTATACATTGTACCAATAAAAAATATAAGCAAAAATGTAAATAAACAAAAATATTAAAATTCATAAATTTAATACATTTTATGATGTATGAGCAACAATTTTCCATTTCTGAGCATCATTTGCAATTGTTTAAAAAAATTTGTAAATATTTATTAATAATATTTCTTCAGATTATATTGAAAGCCAGTTATTTTATTCTTTCTGAATTTAATGTGCAGCAATTTGTGCAATAAAGGATTTTCTAAGCATAATGCTAAAAGTTTTGCAAAATGTTAGAACATACCAGAAGCTGATACTGACATAAAAGATCAAAATAATTAGAGCAATCATAATTTGTCTATTATGTTTCTATAAAATAAAAAGATTAGCGAAAAAAAGAATATTACCCAGTTTATATTTAATTATAATAAAAGTCAGTTATTTCACTTTTTAAAAAATATAATACAGTGAGTTATTTTTCTTACTGTTTCCATGAATGAAAAAGTGAATTGACACTTAGTAAAATATAGGTAAATGCAATCCTCAATTTATTAATTAAATTTTGTTTTGCTTTTTATTAAATTTTCATACAATATTTTTATTTTAATCACTCGTAACACTTCTTTAAACTTATGTGAATCTATCTGTGACAATATTAAGGCCCTTAGAAATTAACTATTAAGAATAGTTGAATTAGCTAAATTAAGAAATTAAATTTACTTTGATATATTTGAAGGTTATTTTATCATACAAACGATTTTTTACTTAAAAAAAATCAATTGAATTAATAGATATGAGAAATCAATTGAGTTATTAAATAAGAATCATCTATAATTAAAATCAAATATGTTTTCTGCATTTAGATAACTAGTTAAATAAAAATATGTTAATTAAAGTGATTATTTAAATAAGTTTTCATGAAAAATATTCATCTATCTCAGTTTGTAATTATTAAAGAAATAAATCAAGTTTTTTAAAAGTACTTTTAATTTTTAAATGAGGAGAGTAATAGCAAAATGTAGGCCATTGCTAAAAATAAGCATGTTAAAGCATCAAGGCTTTATGGATTAGCACAGTAGTAAGACTGTAGACCAGGGGTGGGAAACTATCCAGCCCATGGTGATGTTGAATCTGGCCTACCCCATAAATGCCTAAATATCAAAAATCGATACCTGACTACACATGCTGTAAAACGCAATCTCGAGGCCTATCAATCACATGTTCATATAACATTAACTTTATCCTAATGCCATGAAAAATATAAAATTATAATTATCATATCTTGTGTAAATTTAATTATAATTTCTAAAATACCAATTTTATATTACAAAATATAAAAATATGGGCAGAATCACATTGCAAATAATGTTAATTTTGGGTTTGAAGAATACTTCTATGCAGTGTCAGAGTATTATTTCCTAATCATTATTGTAGCATCAATCGAATGAAGTTCCTTTGGGTTTAACTTCTTACTGAAAAAATAATATTGGTGCATGATATTTTATAAATTTTATGCCTTTTCTAATTATTACAATTTTTTATTTAATATAAAATGAATGAATTAAAAAAGAAAAATTTAGCCAAATGCTGTATTTTCAATGCTAATTCAACATTCAGATATTTATTTGCAAATATAGACAATAAAGTTGTTTGTTTGATTTGTAACAAAACTTTCCATTTTTAAAGAATATAATCTAAAAAGATATTTTTCAGCAAAACATTTCGTAAAATATGAACTATCTATAATCAATTCCTATTTAAGTCATTAAATATTGTATTTCCCTTTTTTAAAAAAATACATTGATAATTTGGTACTTCAAGTAATATAATTTTTTTAGGTTCTGATTTTTTTTGCTAAATGGTTCAATCTATTCTGGCCCGTGTTATGATAGAAAAATTTTATTTGGCCCACTGATGAAAAAAGTTACCCACCCCAGCTATTGATTCAGAGCAAAGCTAAAGGTTCAAACATTGATTTTCAATTAGATAAATATCTTAGTTCAGTCAATTGAATGGAATGGTTTTATTCAATCTGATATTTTGATGCCTGAATGTCACAACTTTATTTCCATTAATATCAGTGGCTACCACATTGGACTTTCTTATATTAAGAGTCTTTTTAACATTTTCATTTATTTTTATCCATTCTTTATGCAAAATCAATGACAATTCCATTTCATTATCAACTTCCATAGTGATTTGTTTACCACAGATTTCCACAACTAGTAAAATGTGATCTATTTTACTGTTATGTTAGGATTTTTATGTTTGTCTTCTTATACTCCATTTCTTGTCCAAGATTAATAGTCTATGGTTTCTATTATTTGAGCAGCACATGATCTCTAAAATGGCAAACAAATGCTAAATGTTCTTTTATATCACAATTTCTATATATTTTATCATTATGTTTACAATTAACTTTTGAATGTCCAGGATTTTGCCAACAATAGCACATATGCCCTTTTTTCTTTCTGCTGGGAGCCAGTAAATTTCTCTTATAATTTTTCTTTAGTCAGATATTTTCTCTAGTAGTTGGTCAATCAATACTTGAAGGCATTAGTCCTGGGCTACACACTTATCCATTGAGAGTGTATAGTTTAAATTCAGATCACTCAAGAGTACTTTTCTGAGTCAACTCCTAATCTTTCAATAACTTTCATAAAGCAAGAATGTACTCCACATTTTTCATGTAGTAGTTGCTTATGGTTTCTAAGTCTCAGCAGTGCCACCCATTTATTTATTCTTGATGCAAAATAGCTGTTTAAAACCTCTATGACTTCTTTATAAGAAAATTCCTCTGGATGTTCTGGGTCTGTTAGTTTGTTTGCAAGTTGAATGGCATCTGGTCTTATAAAGCAAAGGAGTGTAGACACTTTAAGATGTTCATCTTCTACTTTGTTTATGAACATGTAACACTCCACATGCATAGCTCTTCCAAAAATCCACATTATTAATATTAAATTCTAGAATCATTGAATTTAGTGCCACCATTAAATACAGTATAAATTTTCAGCATTCTCTAATATTATTTTCTTGAACTGCTCTGCCTACTGTTGACTTGTGCTACTCTGCTATGTCTGAGGATCTCTGAAGACCAGTCAGATAGTGAAAAATTTATCTTTTTACTTTAACACAATACACGAGTAATTTTACAATAATGTTTATTCACACTGACATTTGATAGATAACAACAGATAAATTAAACCTAATATTACTGCACAACAAATGCTTAGGAGATAAGTTTTTGCTACAAAGTTCTTATGATATTTATACAGAGTAAAACACTTAAGTTTTGTTTGGAATCCATTTCCAAGCATACCTTGCAGCTTTTATAACTTCACTACCCCATTATAAGATTAATACTCTGACACTTTCCAATTAATTATTGCGCAGTTTATTTTTTTGCAAAGTATTTAATAGATTTTTAAAGATCTTAATTTACATAGACAATGCTCCTTTTATTAGCTTTCTTGACTGAATTAAGTATTCAATATTGAAACAATTGTGTGGGTTGAGATAAGTAGACAATATCTAATGTATATATGTGCAGTTGCATATATTTTAAATACTAATAATTGATTATATAAAGCACTTCTAATCAATTTTCTATTAAAGTCTCATTGCAATTTTTTTATAATCATAAAAATTAATATAATTAAATGCTTTTCTTTACCAAATAGTATGAAAATTCTAGACATTTTTTGTAATAATAATATGAATATTATTTTAATGTGTTATAAATAGTTGCAAAAGAGAGAGAAAAGTATAAAATAATGTAAACAATGTTTTTTTTATTCTGTCTAGTAATTATTCATTTTAATGCTTTAAAAAGTTAATAGAATAAATACTTTTTTATCCTTAGCAAATTATGGAAGTCTTAATTTTAACTTTTAAAAAATAATAAGGGAGTTTTTTCAAATAAAAGAAAAAAAAGATTTTAACATTTTTGTTAAATTTTATTTTAATTAAAGTTGATTTTAGTTTTTTTCTCTTTATCTCCAAAACAATAAGCAGTATTTATTAAATTAGTATAATTAACTAATTATTTTGTTTTTGTTTTGGCACAAGAAAAAAATAGCTGCAGAGGAATTTATTTTTTACAAATGGAATTTAATTTTGTTTATTTTTGACTTGTTTTGGAATTTTAATTTTGAAGCAGAATAATAATTATTTGTCAAAATAAATGCAATTGGTCATGTTCATGAAGACAAGATTGTGATTAAATGGATGCAGGATTGCTCCAAAAATCTGATAGTGAGTAAATCAATAAACCTCAGTGTATGATAAGATGTTATTTTTGATTAAGCTATTGAAGAAGTTAGTAGTAGTGGCCTTTCTTAACCCAATTTGAAGGAAACAGTAGCAGTAGTCTTTTCTGATTCAGCTGTTGGAAAAAAACAAACATAAATTTAGCTGTGAAAATAAGTTTTTAAAATGGAGTTAAAGAAAACCATATGCTAACTTTTAGCAAGAAACTGAACATTATCAGTCCTCAACCATGTAACCTGCTCACTAAAAAAATGTAATAATTATATTTTTTTATTTTACCATCATCATATTGGTTAGTCATTGGTTCAATGTATAAATATTTTGAGTTTTTTTTTATCTTTCAGTAAAATAACTGGCTATCAGAATTAAAATTCAGAGTTTAGATAAGGTAACCAAATGGAATAATTACTTTGCTGGGAAATCTTTTTGTTCAAATTTAACTTTCATCCATTATTCCATATTTTCTTTTTAAAACTCTTATCACTGATTCTCTTTCAACATCCATAGCTTTCTAATTCCTTAGAATCATTTATCAACTTTTTTTTCACCTCTAAATCGCCCAAATGTATCCAGTGTCATAGACAACTCTTTAATTCTTTAGGAAAATAATTTTGGTCTCTGTGATAATTCGTTTAAAGGCCCCATTGAAGTAAAGGCTATTAATTCACTAAAAACCATATATTTTGCCTATTTTTGCTGTACAGCAGCTACGTTTTTGAATATAACTTAGTGCAAATCAGATGCATTCTTTATTCTGTTTTTGTTATAATTTAGCGAAAGCATTTAAATTTATATGATTTTCAAAACTAATTATCAACTTGTCCTTGACCAAAATAAATTAATATTAATGTTTGGTTTGTAGTGAATTAAATAATAAAAGCAGAATTATGTACATATATATATACAATTTTAAAAATATTTTTATCAATTTAGAATCAAGCGTCTGAGACTAATATTGCATTTTTCGCCGCTGGGAGTTAAAGGACTAATGCTTCATCGACAATCTAATTATTTATATGAACAACAAGGAGATTACTGTTATAATATATATTAAATATCATCAGCGTAAGATTATACATCAGTTTTTATTGATTTCAAATGTACCCTCGCCTACGAATCAGAAAGAAATTTTAAAAAAGTTACTCCTTTTATGAGAATTAATAAAATTGCGACCGTAATTAAAAGTTAATTACTATTAATATCAGATTTCATCCGTTTTGCGATTTAATTTCAAATATAATTACTGAACATGTTTTAATATCAATTAGTTAATTTATTTTTTTTCATTGCAAAAAAAAAAAAAAACTGTTTTGGGAGAAAAAACATCGTTGAAAAATATTTAATGAAGTGCGTGTGTGTATTATGTAAATTGCAAGATATTGGTAATTAAAGTTATCTGATGATAAGAGATAGTGTGGAAGATTACCTGAACAATTAATATGGTCCTGGGAATCATTTGTAGCCCCGTATCGTCTTCAGACTATTTTCAATATTGATAATGATTATTGGAAAATACTATTGGTGAGCTGGGTTTGAAGCTGTTCAGCCTCATGGTTTTTATAGTATAAAGCAGTGACCATTTGTTTTAATTAATACTGTTCGCAAATTTGCATGTTTCATTTCTTACTCATTTTCAAAACTGGAATTCTTAATTCCTTGATCAACTTTTACTGTAATAGTTTACTTTTAATAAATAAATAATTTTATTACTATTATTAAATTAAAATAAAATTACAAAATGTCTATAATCTACATTTGATATGCATTGAAGACAATAATTTATTTATCTGTATAATGCCAGAAATGTAGCAGTATCATCAGATGAATATGTACATTAAAAAAAAAAAAATGATTTGAAAACTTTCCCAAATAATACTGATTTATTATTTCTTTACTAGCATAATCTTTTAGTTCCAGAAAAAAACCCACTTCAAAGAATGCCCATCTTCTAAATATCAAAGTAATTCTCTTATCGACACTCACACTCTGTAATGTCTTTTTCTTTTATTGCTCCTAAGAATATGCTCATTTTGCTTCTTGATTAATTTGCATCTATATGTCAAAACAAAAATAGATGAACTAAAATATGAAACTTCATTTGTGAGTCTTAAAAACACCAGATTTTGTAAATGTAATAAGTATATAATAACCTGGTGTACCGACTGTTTATTCACCTGCTAAGTCATGATCTAGGTTCCAGTCCAAGATGAATAAATTTAAAATTTTTATTGCAAGTAGACAGTCGATATTCAGCCCAACCTGGTCACCTGGAGACCTTTAATCTTCAGTGTGCTATTCAAAAATGCTTTATATATATATATGTGTGTGTGTTAGTGTTGATAGAAAAATACTGCGTTGCCAATGCATGCATACAAATTCAGATATTTAATGCATCTTGATTAACTGATAAGTGAGACTGTTCATGGTTTGTAAGCAGTGGTCCGTGTTCCTGCACTGGTGGATGATTTTGATGTGATGAAGTTGAGATAGGAAATGCTCATATATTCTCTTCCAAAATGGTTTTAAAAATGGATAGAAACTTACCTATTTTGTGAAAGAGAGATGTGATAGAAAGATAGGACATTGATATCTCTGGCCTATCACAGTTTTCAGGAAACAAACATGATAAGAGAGAGTGCTCTGATATTTTGAACAGATGGATGATTATGGTGTGATAGAATTAAGATAGACATGCACTGGTAAAACTAAAACAACTATATCTATAATCATTAGAAACAGCACTCATGAACCATGAGGAATGCAAAGAAGTCATATTGATATCTAAACAAGGATCTGTAGTAGATATCATTGTTTGTCTTAACTTACACTTTAATTGCATTAATTCTCTTCACAAATTTATCTATAAAAAAATCATTAACTAAACACAAGCAATCTATAGATAGCAAGTCATAGTTCCAAAAATAATCTTTAGACTAGTTTTTGGTTATTTATTTATTTTAGAAGAGAATGTATTTTTGCAGTACAACAACCCAGTAAGCTACTTTTTATTATTTGGCTATTACTTACATGAACTTTAATTTTTAAACAGTTTTAAAACCCTCAGCACATTTCGCCTTTGGACATTGGCATAATCAGAGTAAAAGATGGCTTCTGAATGATTATTGCTTTCTATCAGGGAAGATTTAATTGGTAGAAATTATTCCACAGATCAATTACCACTGATATTATTGATTATTCCCCCACCCCCTTTTGATAATGCCTATTTGCTTTGAAATAAAAACTAGCTTATTATTGTCAAATAATTCTAATAAAAAATTTTTTTTAATGAATTTGGATGAAAACGTAGCATTATCTTCAGAGCTAAATATTCTAACTCATGATTTAAAAAGCCGGTTATTGAATTTTTGCATAATACAAGAACTGACTATCGCAAATACTTTATTTAGGGAGAAAAATTGCCATTAAAATCATAAATCTTTTCACACTCAAAGCTGTAGAATCAATACATTAATTATATTTAGGTTAGGAGTTTGCATTATATCATATTTACAAGTGCGGAATGTTGGTCAGATTATGGATTAATCGCTCAAAGATTAAAATAATAGTTACATTAAATTTATATCTTGATCTAATAATGTTAATTTGAAGTTAATGTTCGTTCTTTTGAAACTTCTACGATTTGTGCTAAACTTCAACAGCTATTAGTTTCTAGAATTGTTAATTTGTACTTCCTGCATTGACAAATCCAGAAAGTAGTCAAGCGTTGGGGCCTAGTGGTTAGCATAGCTTCCTTTCAAGCGGCCGACCCGGGTTCGCTTCCCGGTCAACACATTCTTGGGTTCATTTATAAACAAATCACGACCGTTTTTATGACTTTCTTATTATTGGTGATTTGATTTAAAAAAAAACACATAGAAAATTACTGCTTGGCAAAATAATATCAATAAAGAAATTTAAAGGCAGAATTTCATTAGTTGATAGAAGTCTTAAAAATAATTGGTGGTTGAAACTGAAAAGAAAATACTAACATTTATCGATGGGTAACTATTGATCCTTTTTTAAAAATATATGAACATGCAAAATGATATCATAATCCTACTAAATTTTTCAAGTCATCATCATCATCAACCATTATCAATCCACTGCAGGATGAAGGTCTCTCCAAGTTTAATCCATCTTCTCCAATCTTTAGCTTCTCTTCTCCACAACACCCCTGCACATTTTCTTATTTCATCCATCCATCTCACATGTGGTCTCTTTCTGGGTCTTTTACAATCTCTTGGAATCCAGTTTAAAATTTCAATTGTCCATCTATTATCATCTCTTCTAGCAATATGTCCAGCCCAACTCCATTTCAATCTTTTAATTTTTTCAATAAGGTCAGTAACACCTGTTTGTTGTCTTACCCATACATTGCGTTTTCGATCTCTTCTTGTTACTCCCAACATACATCTCTCCATACTCCTTTGAGTGGTCTGAAGTCTCTGTATTGCTCTTCTATTAAGTGTCCAAGTCTCAGATCCATAAGTAAGAACTGGTAAAACACATTTGTTAAAAACCATCCTTTTCAAACACATAGGCATATTTCCTTTTAGTATCAAGTTATTTCTATCAAAAGCACTCCAACCAAGTTTAATTCTATGATTAATTTCCTCCATTATGTTTCCATCTGTATTAATAATCTGACCAAGATATTTGTAACTGTTAACTTCTTCTAATTCTTCATAATCAATCTTTATTTTCATATTTTGAGCAAATCGATTAAACATTACTTTAGTCTTTTTAACATTTATTTTTAGTCCTACTTTTCTACTTCAATCTGCTAACTCCTGCAACATTTCCTGCAGCTCTGAAGCATTATTTGCAAAAATAACTACATCATCTGCGAAATCTAAATGACTTAAATACTCTCCATTTACTTTCACTCCTTTAGTTTCCCATTTTAATCCACAAAATACTTCTTGCAGCACTGCTGTAAAGAGTTTTGGAGATATGGAGTCACCTTGTCTTACACCTTTCTCAATGTTGATTTTTCCAATATCATTATGTAATCTAATTGTTGCTGTTGCATTTTTATAAATATTCTTTATATGACAATATCCTGGATCTATACCTTGATGATCCAATGCTTTAATCACTGAAGAAATGTGTATAGAATCAAATGCCTTTTCATAATCTACAAATCCAAAACATAATGACAACTCATATTCGTTTGTCCTTTCTATGACTTCTCTCAATACCTGGATATGATCTATTGTACTAAAACCACTTTTAAATCCAGCTTGTTCTCTTGGTTGGTGGAAATCCAAAGTTCTCTGTAGACGAGTTGTAATTATCTTGGTAAAATTTTTATATAAAACTGATAAAAGGCTGATAGGTCAAGTAGTACTTATTATATGATGACCATATATTTTGAACAGAAGTAGAAATTATTTTAATTTACTTTTAAATAATGATACAAAAATTGAAATGATTTTATTCTTATATCCATTCTAACTGCTTATTTGATAATGTTATTCAATTCTTTGCGATCTTAAAAAGGGAAAAGCCATAGATTTTGATAAAATATATAGACAAAGTTTTAAATGTGGTGATTTAACATGTTAATTTCAAAAATAAAACAATGAAACTATAGACTTATAGCAGGGGTCCCCAACCTTTTTGCACTTAAGAGCACATTCTATAATACCGGCCAGGTGGCGGGCACCATTTATTTTTTCAACCAGGTGGCGAGCACCATTTATTTTTTCAATGTAAATTTATAGTTGGATATTGTTAATAATACACATAATGTACAAAAAAATATTTATTTCAAAAATAAAATTTTAACATAATTAACGTTTATATTTTTACGCTGCAAAAGTATAATATGCCCTACAAATTGATTACAATATAATACAATAATTTATAAGAAATTTTAAAAATTAAATTTATTTGTATCAGATAAATAATTTTTTATCATGTTCAGATAGCGGCGGGCACATGTAAAATGGTCTGTGGGCACCATGGTGCCCGCCTGCAGGCATAGGGTTGGGGACCCCTGACTTATAGAGTTGTGTTACTTGAACTTAAAGATGTGCCTATTGTTTCAACTTTTAACAATAAAATGGATAGACAAGACTGCCGTAATTTATTATGAAATGCTATTCTTATTCACCACAGCAAAGACATTTTCAAGGATTTTTTTGTATACATTATTTACAATCATAGACGAATACTTTCAGAGATTCAATGTCATTTCAGAGAATCAATAATCTTTAGAGATATGGTTTTTGTTGCTAGGCAAGTCACTTAATTTATCTAATTGTTTTAAAGTAATTGGCTCTCCACTAAAGTTTCTACATGATAGAATAAAAGGGAGTGTTATTATTAGAGGTAGAGTGCATGAGACATTTGAAATGAAAACTGATATTAAAAAAGAATGTGCACTGCCATGTTTTTTTGAAAATATCTAACCAGAAAATAAGCCCTAGCATGAAGTTTCAGGATGATGATAATATAAGCCCTATCTCAAATAAAATTCCTAGTTAAGATTATCAGCTTGTTGAAATGCATGATGTATTAAATTTAAAATAATGAATGTATTAATAGATATAAATTTAGATTTTCGTACTTGAATAAATGTTATTCATATTATTTTACAGGCAGATTCATAACTTAATCATTTTAATAAACTTGCAAATACAATTTTACTTTTCATTTACCAATACTCATTCATTCAGTCTGATATAAGAATTCTTCTTTCATCTGACCTCCAACTGTATGTATTGTAAATAAATCAACGTTGATATTCAAAAAGGCTTACACTTATGATTACCAATGATCTTTGTTCACAAATTAATCAAGCCAGCGCAGCATTTCATATATTATTTAAAATTAAATATTACTAATTTAATGGAATGTAAATAAATTTTAATATTTTCATATTGAATGAGAATGTTCTGTTAAGATAATAATCCAACTGTTACATATTCAAGCAATAGTAAAAGTTATTCATGTGCTGTTATATTTTTAATATTGAATAAATGTAGATTTTTATATTTGAATAAATATAGATTTTTGTTACTTGAATAAATCGATATTTTTGTACCTGAAAAAATAAGACATCCCCTGAAAATAATCCCCAAATCATCTTTTGGAGCAAAAATTAATATAAGATCCAGTCTTATTTTTGATGAAACCCAGTAGCATAACTTTGTTATCACTTTTTTTATATAGTGGTTTTTAGAAGACACATTGATTGGTGGAATTTTTGATCCAAATCGATTGAAAGCAAAAACAAAAGTTTTGTCTTAAAGTGAGTGGATTATTTTGCTATGTTGAATGCATCACGTAAAGATTTTAACTTAGTAATTAATGTTCAAAAAGTTTTAGTCATTTATCAGCCCATGATTGAAAAAATTTCTAGAAACTTTTAATTTGGATGGTTATCTACTTGTGAATATGAGGCAATTTAGGTAGCTTGATATTTTTTTCAAGTAGAAAAATGAGGTCAGATAAAAAATATGCCACGACTATTTTTAACAACATAAATGTGTATTTCATCATAGTGTTATAGCAACAAGTAAATTATTTGTATACAGAACTGTTATTTTATCTAATTTATTAAATGAAAGTGAGACTTGAACCTTCTATCAGTGTAATGTAAAGGCATTAAAAAATTTCATTTTAGGAAACTTCATAAAATTCTAAAAAAAGTACATTTGGCAAAAAATCAATATGTTCTTCAATTAGCTGGGTATAAATTATAAAGTGTACTGAAATCAAATTTTCATTTTATTGTATCTACAAAAAGAATAAATGATATAAGACTTGCTAAAAAGTATTTTATGAGGAACCAGTGTATGGTTTTCATGGGAGAAACAGACCCATTTATGTAAAATCAAATCTTCATTGTATTATATCTATGAAAAGAATAAATGATATAGGACTCACTAAACATATTTTATGAGGAATTAGAGTATGGTTTTCATGGGAGAGACAGATTCATTTATGTAAAAGTGTACTACTCAATAGTATGGCTGAGGATAAAATGCACTGGACAGCTATTATTAGACAAAGTAGTGAAGTCTACAAAAAATTGCTGCAAAAAAGATAAACAGCTTTGAAAAGAATCATGGTAATGTACGATATGTGGTTCACAGATTGGTTTGCTTTGATATTGTGAAATTAATTTCTAGGGTATTATTATTATCATCATTATTACCATCACCACCACTATCACCACTAACAATTATCATTGTTGTCATTATATTATTATTGCTATTGATGTTGATTTTTCTTTTTTTTTTTGAAAATTGGACAGATCCTAGTCTTTTGCAGGTGACAATTGATATTTTTTCAAGTAATGATTTGACAAATTATTTAATTTTTAATGAAATATACTTGGACCATTACTGGTTTTTGTTTATACTTACAAACTTGTGATTAGTAAATCATAAAAATATAAAATTTCAATAGCATAGATATTAAAATATATTAAGGCAGAAAGCAGAGGTAAGATCACACTACATGTTTTTTTTAAAAAAAGAAAACAGCATTATTTTACACAAACATGTATACAAATAATTTCCAGGGATACATTTTTACTTTATATGGGCAACAATGAAGGGTCTTGTTGCATAAAACTTAAATTATGCCATGAACAGGAACTCTAATCTGATGAAAGTTTGAACTTTATTCAGGCTGTTAAAAAATTTCAATAAAGCTTATACATTTTAATTTAGGTAGCTAGCCCATGGTGAATCAGCTATCCAATTAGTGGTTGGCCAATGACTGAATATAAGGTTTGCAGTTTTACAAGAGACTTGAAATCTCAAAGTATTAACTCTTTTCATGAAATTATGTAATTCTAAAGTACTCATTGACACTGAATTCAAGTGAAAAGATATAAATTAATAAACATAAACTAATTAATTGCACTGAGCCAGCATTTGACAAAACACTGTCAGAATCATAGTGCTAAATAAAGTCAGTACAGATAAGCTTATATAATTGATATGACATAATATATAAATGAGGTGCAATATGCAAATAAAGCAATTATATATTCCATTTTTCAGACAATGAAACAAGAATCCTTTTTGATGGACTGTGGATCCTTTGCATGCCTCTTTATACTTTCTTTTCTGCTCATATATTTCCAAGCAAATTGTTCTAACATTTAATAGAGATAACATGTGACCATAATCAAGAATGGTTGAGCTATTCAGTCTTTTGTTTATCTATATTGTATAAGTATGCATGTTGGGAAATTCTCATGGATTTATTTGCACAACATTACCCATAATATACAACTGCAGTAAAATCAACTTTTGAGTGCATGGATATAATTTTTTTAAAAAATTTAATAAGAATAGCCTCATCTGATATAAAAGAAATTATGTGTTTCAATGACTCATCAAGACATTTTGCAGCAAATTAACTATAATCCATACAAAAAAGAATTTATAATAGAAGTCTTAAAATGAATTGATAGAAAAATTGTAGCAGTAGCCAAGGATGAATTTTACAAAATGGAGAGTGGTTGTCTAATGAGGTTACCACCAAGTGGTATTATTTGTAATATTGTTCAATCTAAGTTTGAAGATATTTTACCTAAATGTTTAGCTCCTTTATCTAATAATATTTACATGCGATATGTAGATAACATGTTTAGATGTTTGGTGAAGAATCAGATCAACAATATTCAGCTTGAGCTTGAAAATACATCGCTTCTGGAATAGACTATTGAAATAGAAGACATCAATTATGGAATTGATTTTCTGTATATGTTTATACAGAAAAATACAAATGAGCTGAGACTTTAAAATGAAACTAAAACCTTTACAAATAAGGTGTGCAATTCATCCTATGTCAGATGTCCCAGTTGAACACAAGCTGGCTGGCTTTAAATGTTTCTTATATAGGGATAAAAATCTATGCAAATATGTGGTAGATAGAAAAAACAAAACACACACACACATATATATATATATATATATTAAAGATCTAATAGGGCTTGGTTCTAATCCTAACACATTTATTAAAACAGTTGGAAAATTTTACACCAATGTAAATAAAGTTAAAAACATTAATAATATCACTAAAGTATGGATAAGGCTTCCTTATCTCCCACATATTGCAAATAGTCTTAGGAATATTTGCACTAGCATGCATAGGATTAGCTTTAGATCATCATCTTCTCTTAATAATTTGTTGAACAATACTACCTGTGGAACATGCTCCTGAAGTGGTATATAAAATTGTATAGACTAACCCCTGTTGAAGCTGTCTGTATTATGGATAATGTCATCCAAATAGATACATGAGAATTTCTCAAAAAGCTAAACAAAAGATTGAATACAGATTGATCTTTCTTGATCATAAATGTACTACTGGTCACATAGTATCACCATATAATGTTATAACAATTTGCTTGGAAAAAGACAATAAGAAAAGAAAGTATAAAGAAGCATAGGCAATTGCAAAGAATCCACATTTCATTAATAAAAAAGATTCATGTATTCAGTTGTCTAAAAAATGGAATATCTAATTGGTTTATTTGCTTATTGTGCCTCATTTACATATTATACCATATCAATTATATAAGCTTACCTGTACTGCATAACGTTATTCAGCTCTATGATTCTGGCAGTCTCAGTATAATTAATTAGTTTATATTTATTAATTTATACCTTTTCATTTGAACTCAAGTCAATGAGTACTTTAGAAGAGGTTTGAAAATATCAACAGTGCTTTAGAAGAGACTTGAAAGCATATTTGTGAAGTTATAAACTCTGTTTTTCACCAAGAACCTAATTAGACACTGAGAAGATTTATGAAAATTATCTCTTTAACCATTCTTTGATGAAAATATTTGGAAAAATCATAGGCTAATAAAACTGTTTTACTTTTTATTTAATGTAAATAAACCCACTAAAAATCTTTATGGAAACAGTAAAAGAAATGTTAGCATAAAAACTCACTGATCAATACTCCCTCCCCAAAAAATCAATAAATGTATGCATTGGCAGAAATAATTCCCTTTATTTCATTCTCATAGACATCAAATTGAAGAATCTGAACACCAGATGATTCTAGAATAGACTAATATAAGATTGATTGTTGTCATCAAAGAAAATTTTTAGAAGAAGTTAAGAATGTCACATGAAGATTTATTTTATTTGTAAATATTACCCAGATTTAAAACTGTAATTTTATCTTAATAATTCATTATAGATAATCTTTATACAATTTGATTCAGCAGTAATAGGAGGATTTATTACAAGGTAACATGAACTGTTTGTTTGACTGAATAGTAAAATGAATATGTAGCTCTATAATAAATATAGGATTTTAATGAAAGAAATTCAATGACTGACTGTGTAAGCTGTAGCAGTAAGATGATTATAAGATCTTAACTGCAAAAGAAAAAAAAACATAACTATGAGGATGATTATATCTTGTTTGATCATTGAAATATATATAAACCTTAAAAATTGTGACAGCCCTCTTAAACATTGCAAGTAATTATTACTATAAGATTATTTATATAAGAAAGAAACATGGTTGGGTCACCAACAAAGAACAGCTAAAATGGTGAGTTTATTGCCTTTTTTTATTCCTGAGTTTAAGATCAAGAAATACCATGGTCTTTCTTCCCATTTACCTAGTCGTATTTAACTGAAACCTCACCTGAATTTTCTTGAAAGCAACATAAATGTGTGTAAATACTTTCTTATTTTAGATGTTTATAATATCATGACAGATGAAACAAAATTATGGCTCTTGTTCCCAGAAGATTTTCAGATTATCAATTAAGCCAATGGTTGGTAAGCTGAGAGTGGTAATAATACATTGATTGCAGACCCAGATTGTATCTCTATGATGATTTATTATTTAGCTATCTACAAATTATTTGAATAGTGAATATGTATTTTGATACAAAGGCACAAATATTGGAAGAGCAAGTGAAGTGATATTCATTATAAATAAAAAAAATCGAAGAACCACAATGAGGAGATTGATAGTATATCAGATAAAATGGCAAAAATTAATTATTCAACTTAAGGTAAATGCTAAATGCAGATAATTCAGATTTATTCTCCAACAAGTTCTCATTGTGATGAAGAGTAGAGAATTTTCATATGGATGTCAAATGTTTTTAATCAGACTAAACAACATTTTAAAATTGTCATCGAAGAATTTAATGTTATAATTGATAAATGATGGGAAGATAAAGTTTTATGAGTAAATTTTCTATGGTGCCAAAATACAAAAATGTAGAGTTTGCAAAAAATCTGTATATTATGAATTTTTTCTTTGAGAAAAATGAGAAATGGAAATAGATAAGGAAGCATCCAAATGAAGATAACACAGAACTGGATTTTGATCAATAGAAACTATATATTTAAAGATTGTAATGCTCTTAATAGATTCACTAAGATGTAAAATACATGTTAATGCAAAACTAGAAAGATAGAAATTATTAAAAAAGTGAACTAACAGTTGATATTCCTAACATTCAGAAATGAATTTAAATAAGAGCTTTCATTTTAAAACATTGATAAACTTTTTTGACCAATAAGAAAATAACTGATATTCTATTAAGAAGTGTAAAAAACACAGATAGTGCAAAAAATAAATAATTTATCAATAGACACTATATGAAAGAAAAAAGGAATTGGGTCCATTAAAAAATTGAACATCTGGAGTTCTGTAAAGTGGTATGAATGATATCATCATCATTTTCAATCATTGAAAGTCTCTTTAAGTTTAATCCATTTTCTATGACCTCTAATATCTTTCTCCACATCACATTATCTTACTTCCCTTTTGTCTATCTACTATCATTTATTTTAGCTATAAGTCCAATCCAGCTTCATTTCAGTCTCTTAATTCTTTCAGTGATATCAATAGCAGCTGTTTGTTCTTTACCCTTGTCTTTCATTTCCTTTGTGTTATACTTAATTACATCTCTTTATACTTAATTACATCTCTTCACACTTCATTGGGTGGTCTAAAATCTCTGTATTGTTCTAGTGTTCAAGTCTCAGATCCATAAGTAATAACTGGTAAAACACATTTATTAAATACTTTTCTTTTCAAATACATTGGCACATTTCCTTTTACTATGAAGTTATTTCTATCAAATGCACTCCATCCAATAAAATTTTATCTATATGTAACCATCTGTATTAATAATCTGACCAAGGTGTTTATAGATGTTAACTTCCAATTCATCTTTATCAATTTTTTTTCTTCTTTTGAAAAAATTCATTGAACATTAGTTTTTTTTTAGTATTTACTTTTAATCATATTTTACTTATTTTTATCTGATAATTTGCAACATTTCATGAAGCTTTAAAGCATTATTTTCAGAAACAATTATATCAACTGCAAAATCTAGATGACTTAAATAATCTCAATTTACTTTTACTCCCTTAGCTTCTCATTTTAATCCACAAAATACTTCTTGTGAAACTGCTGTAATAAGTTTTGGAGGATATGGAATCATCCTGCCATATTCCTTCTCAATGTTAATGTTTTTAATATCATGTAATCTAATTGTTATTTTTTTGCATTTTTATAATTATTCTTCAGAAAATAACAATATCTTTGTTCTATACCTTGGTGATCCAATGCTTATAATCACTGAAGAAATGCTTTAAGAATCAAATGCTTTTTCATAATCTACATATCCAAAGCATAATGGCAATTCATATTTATCAATTAAATAGTTTCAAAACAAATATCTTAAGGTTAAATTAAATTAAATGTTGACAAATCTATGCATGCAGACACGCAATCATACTGGGAAAAATAATTATAAAACTGGGAAAGATAATTATAATTGAATAATTGATGTTTTAAACCAGATCATAAAGATTTAAGAGGCATAAAGATAAAATACAACTGCATAAAATGTGTGGAGGAGATAAAAAGAATTACTGAAGTAATAAGAGAAAAGTCTTTATGATTAAAAAAAAAAAATACATAAATGAGATTTTTATTCCTAATAACTGAAACAGATAATAATGATGTATTACATATGATTAAGTTATTTTTTTTGCTAGAATATAATGGTGTTCGCCAGTGAATTTTTTGATAGTTAAGATTGCACTGCATCTTCCACATATATAATAATTTGAAGTGATTTTTCATGCGCCACCTAGAGAATTTTCTAAACTTGTACAAATTCCTTATATACACTATAAAGCAACAAGTAATTTATTCTATTAATAATGGAAAACAATTTTGCGAAAATGAAAATTTTATAAAAAAAAAACAATTTACAAAAAGTGAGAATGGAATAATTAGAATAAGAGGAAAAGTAAAGAGAAGAAATATAAATTATAAAAAAAAAATTAAAAACAGTATTAATCTGAGTATATGATAAAAAGTAGAATTATAAAATATATATTGATAACTACAATGATAATGTGTTAAAAAATGAAAAAAAAAAACGTCATAGAAGCTACGAATATTTGAAAATGTAATGCAGAGGCTTGTTAAAAGTATTAAGGGATGGGATTTGCTTAATGACAGATGATTATGATATCTCTCTCTATATATATATACACTATCTGTATTGATTTCACTTTAAAACTATTATTTAAATCAGCGATCAAGACTGGCTCCAATGGCTATAATTCTTATGTTAATAAGCTTCGTCTAATTCTGAAAAGTAGAATAATTATCTCCTATACTTTATACGTATGTAGATAAATTCAATTTTTAATTATTTACAAAAATAATCAATCGTCGTTTCCTTACTCAAATCGCTATTAATCAAAATTTCTTTGTTATAAATTTCGACTTTTTCAATTAAAGTCATAAATTATATTGCCTTATCATAAATTGCAATTTTACCGAAATTGAAATTAATTAAAATATTAAAGATTAAAATGAGTAGAACGTTGGATTAAAGTTAAGTGAAAACTTAATTTCTTAAGGTGAAACAGCAGGTGTAAATAATCTCATGCTTTTATACGGTAATCGCTAATGCTGGAAATATTACAATCTTGAAAAATAAAAATAAACAAAAGTCGCTTTTTGTTAATATTAATTAAAGTTAAATATATAAATAAATAAATGTTGACGAATAAGTTAATCAAAAATTTTCAAATTAATTAACGTTAAGGTATTTTTTCAAAGCTGAGTTACATGATGCTTTTTTAAACAATGACAAATCTAAAACTCTAGATGTGGAACAAATTGGTTAATTGGTTGTTTCTAGCATATACCGTAATAATTACTAGAACGAATTTTAAATAATAAAATCAAAATTACGAAGTTATGATGTAAGAAGTAAAATTCTTCACTTTCTAATGCAATAGTTATATATATGAATAGTTTTATATTTATAAAATAAAGATTTTTCATTTCCAATACACAATTTCTTTCTTTCTCATATATCATAGCATCAGCCGAGAAGCCAACCCGCTGTCGCTGACCTCTCGACCACCAATGCTTGACAATACACAATTATTTTTAAAGTAAGAACCAATACACATGGCTAATACAAAGATCATATCTCATTTTTATATTTAAAAGTAAAATCTGAAAATTTATATATACATTGAAACATATAAATCTCATGCATATATATATGAGTTGCATTTATCATTAGACTTTTGTTTCAACTATTATCGATCCATTGTCAGTTTTATACATATTGTCTATACATAAATATGAATGCATAAATAGAAAAAAATCAATTATTGAAAACTGCATATATATATATATTGTAACGGTCGCTGCCTGCTTCTCTATACGCATTGAGCATGACATGCGTTTTCTAACATCGAGCAGCAATTAAGAAATATTCAAAGGCATCCAAAATATACATTACTATAATCATACCTTTGAAAGGTTCGTTTACTGCAACCTTTGAGCGCCACCTTAAGAAAGAGATTGCTCCCCTGCTTAAGGGATATGTTCATGTAAATAATAAAGAGTTATAATCTCTTATATTTTCTTTTTTTATATATAAAATCAATAGAAAAGTGAATGCCTAATGAATGATTCCCGATCCCGGTACGTTTAATCCCTGACTAGCTCAATCGACTCATGATCTTGGGATGGTGGTTTGTTGCTTCGTTAACAGAAAAGGTCAAACAATAATATCATTATCAAATACACAGCACAACGCCATACTTTAAAATTAGATGTTAAATTTATTAAGCCCTCTATGATTATATAAATATTTACAGAATAAAGAAGAGAATAAACACATACATAAACGATATTAATTAAAATTCAAGCTATAAATAAATTTTAAATAGTTTCATAAATGGGAAAGGAATGGTCTGAAATTCTCCCCTGCTTATACTTTAAACCCAAAACTTGGAATAAATTACTTATATGAAAACAATGTGTATTGGCCATGGTATGCACTTGTTTCATAATAAAAAAATGACCTGGTCACCCTTCCACTTGTGGTGATCTATACCTTTGTTTAAGTTAAAATAATGATTTAGCCATGAGTTAATGATACTTGAATCTTAAACATTCCATAATATGAGTCCTGCATGTGGCAGACAATAATAATTATTTGGAACACTTTCTAACACACTTTTATTCCTTATGGAAACAATCCTGCATGTAGCGGATGGAATAAATTTACTATTATTACACAGCGAAACACATACATCCAATGACCAAACCATCCAATTATTTCTGTTTAACTATTTTGAAATATTTCCGATACTCCAATGAATTACGTGTACCTTTATGTTAAAATTACAAAAGAAATATTTATAACTGAATTACGCAATTCATTGGTTCATTTAATAATAGTAATATTAATAAAATAACGAATTACTAGTAATAAGACACAAATAAAATATAAAAACATAAATAATACTTCCCGAAGGCTTCGTTCTTTTCCGGGCTAGGATTTTGAGGGTGATATATATCTGCTGTGCAGGTGATTACTTAACAGGGCTTCAATGGAGGTTGGCAAATTGTCCATAGCAGCTACACTTTAAGAAAAAGAAAGTCACATCACTGGATGGCTATGTAGGTCTTCGAGCGGTGCGAAAGTACTGAATTTGGTCTTCTACTCCATGTCCATTGCTGTATCATGAATAAATCTTGATTCCATTCCCTTAGCAATATAAAACATTAGCTTAAATTTCAATTGTATTTTTCTTTCTCAGTCAATGAATATCATATTTCTTGGTCTGCACCTTTTAAAATATGTTCAGCTATTAATAACTCTTCCACTTGTTCAGCATTCCGAAAAAATAGTTTTTACACTCATAATTCTGCTTTTCCATCAGTACACTCCGAAAACTATACTGCTAACTCAAAGAGAACGGGTAAGAGTGCCCATGAGTATCAACGAATATAACCCAGCTAACTAATCTAATTTCACCTGACCAGCCTTTATATATCCCCCCCCCCATTACAGGGTGTATTCTCTCACCCCCTCCACAAATTATTGCTTTTACATTTGTTTTTAATTCAATTATTAACCCCTGTTTTTAATTACTTAAGTCCAAACAATGGATTTAATTTTAGCTATCCGCTTGGAAAAAATTTGTCTTACGATAACTTTATCTTTTAATTAATTTCAGAATTCACAGACCATTTAAATTCCAATCCCTTGATTTCTTTAAACAATAAAATAAAATCACATTTATTTAATTAAATAATTTTGAGTAGGTGTCAAGCCGAATGACCACTGATACAATTTCTACACTTTTTTTTCCAAAAACATTATACAATAAATGAAAGAGGTCATTGGCTTGCCTGAGGTCATGAACATTAAGTTCTAAAAAAAAAAAATTATAAAACTTAAACTGTATACTTGTTGTCACATAAAAATTGTTTTTAAGTTTTCCAAAAAGAATATTCAACAAGCAACAGAAAAAAAAAATACATTTGAGAATCTAAAATAAAATCAAAAATCAAAATAAAACATGTTTACTGATGGGTTACTTGCAAATACATTTCAGTTTCTTGCAATAATTTCTTTAAACCCCTGCCATATTTATTCATATCATAAATAAAAAAAATATATAGCATTTATTAACAGCAAAATACATATTTATATGCAGTGTCCGCATTTGTTTATTTATAAGCGTATTATCATCATTCATCCTATTTATTTACAATATAGTGTGTGTGTAAGCAACAGAGAAAATATACCTGCACAGACCACTCCTTTTATTATAATATGTACATTTGTTTGGGCTGCAACTATGCTTGCAGCCATCTTTGTGGCAGTCATTTAAGACTGACTATCACAATATATATATATATATCAATTTGTTTTTGTTTTTTTTGCATTTTTAAGAAATAGTAAAAATAATAATGTGATAATTTTTATTCCATTTTTCTATAAACATATCAAACTTCAATACTTATGATCTATAAGTGGAGAAAAAAAAAAGGTATTTAACACTTGCCTTAGTTACTTAAAATGAGATAAATTGTTGTCACATTTGCATTATGTACCAAAATAAGTGAACCCTAATTCTCATTAAGAGAAAATGCTCAATTAGATAACTATTTATTTTGATAAATGGCCTTACTAATCTTAATGTCAAGGGATTTCAATATTTTGCTGTAATCCTTTTTTAAAAATTATTTTGTATAATCAATTCCTATTTTTCTTCTTTTAGTTTATTTGATTAATTAAATTTGTGACTTTTCTGCCGACATGTCAATTGCAATATTATGTCTGAAAAAGTCCATATAACAGTTTTATTTTTATTCAATTTTATTTATATAGCACACATTACTTTAATTAATTTTATATGTAAATAAACAAAAATCATGCACCATTACTTGTTTTATTTATCAATTGGTATGTGATGTGATGTACTGTGGACTCTCCTTAAATGAAGTCAAGAATCTCTCAGCAATTATGCCCAGAGAAACCTGTTAGCCACTTTATTTTCCATTCCCCACTCTAAGTTTTCTCATTTTCTGCTCCATCCCATTTCCACAACATAATCTTTGTCAACATTATGGCCTTTATATCTAAATCCCCCATATCTTTTTCTAAACCCAGCATAAAAAACAATAATCCACTTTCTGTATAATCACTTTTTTAATATTTATTCTTCCATAACTTCATTATATGTATCCTTTCTATTTTCAAGCACTTACATTCAATTAACAGATGCCTAATATTTTCTATTCCTTCCTTACACAATCTACAGACTAAATCACCCATATTTTTCCATTTACATGTATATTCTTTTGTTGTTAAAGATCCTGTTCAAGTCTTAAATGATAAACTACTTTCTTTACTATTATCATATATTAATTTGCACCTAATATTCTGTTTACTTCTACATATATTTAAATTCTTTTTACTTTCCATACTAGTTCTCCATCTATCTAACTCCCTATTCTTTATTATTAAATCTATTATTTTATCCCATTCCTTACCACTATAATACTCAACAACCCTCGTAACACAATTATCCCATCTTTTTTACAAATATACTGATATAAATTCTTTCTCCAAATCTTTTGCATACCACATTACCTTTCTCACACATCTTACTGCCTGCCTTTTACTCATAACCCAATTAAATACTATTTTGGCTATTCTTTTATTTTGGTTATTCTTTTATTTCCAGTTGTGATTCAGTGGCTCTCTCAAGTGGTACAAAAGTCCTAGAATATTTATTAAATAATTATCTAAATTTGTATAAGATATTTTTTTAACATTATTATTGAAAACATTTATTGATCAATATACTGTGTAACAAAATAATACATAGTACAGTGATTGTTAATATATATTGAAGTCATGTGGCTATATTGCTATACACCTGGGTCTCATTTATGTGGTAGATAGGTTCCTCAGATAATGCGCACAAAAGAAATTGCACAAAAATAGACTTAACTTACCTTGAAAAATGAGGGATACATATTGTAATTTTCCAAAAATTTCATAAAAGCAAAACAACAATGTAAAATTACTTTAAAATTCGCATAAAAAAAAAAAGAAGAAAATAAAATATGACTAATAAAAATTTCAAATTTAAAAAACATTGATACAAGACAAACCTTTTTTACTTTTTTTATTAACTACAGTATTTAATTTTATTCAAAACAATATATTTTTATGCATAATTTACATTTTTTTCATACATATACAGCTTTTTAATCATTATCGCTATTTGAGACATCAGTTTCATCATGATGTGATGTGATGTGAGGTACTATAGCTTCTCCTTAAATGAACTCAAGAGGAAATACAACTAAAACATTTTCCAATCGCTGTTGATCCTTCCCATTTTGCTAAGCAATCTAAAATTGAAATTTTTGTTTACAAAGAAATTCATTTTCTTGGGTTGTTTTTTCCTCTCTGTTAGAGTAAACTAAAAGTTTAAAATAAAAATAAGATCTTAGACTTATGATAATAAAAAGATACTGACTCACCACTTTTGGGCAAAATTTAATTAAAACTAACAATTAAAAATTTAATTCTTATTTTTGTCTTTAATTTTTTAATTTTCAATTCTGTCTAAAAATCAAATTTCATCATGTTACATCACCTTAATTTCAGATCACATTATGTAATTTTTAAAGTGTTAATTACAATTAAAAATCAGATTTTAATTGTCAAATTTAATTGTGCCCACTGCTGTTACTCACCTTTGAAAAATAAACTTGCGGACACTAAATGATTAATTGATTATATACTCGTTTTATAAAAAGCAAAAATAGAATATGATTTAAAATGCAAAAACAACAACATACATAGTATTTTTCATCTATAACGTTAGAACAGATTTACATTATAGTCTTGTAAAATTTAATGTGTGTATATAAAATGGAAAAATTCTGATTTTAAGTGAATTATAAACTTCTTTATTGCATAAAATGTATTACAAAATCTATTATAATGCACTGAAAATATTGAAATTATTAGATGGAAGTCGAACTCCGATAATGCGCTATTACTTTAAATGTGATGTGAGTGCATGAAATTTATAATATTTAAAGTAATAGCACATTATCAGAGCTTGACTTCTGATCTAATAATTTTTATCGCATAGAAGAAAACTGCATACAAAGATATTAAGAAGAAACATGAATTGCATAACTTCAAAATTGCATTAAATAAATTCGCATAAAATAAGACCCGGGTGTATTAACAGTAATAGTTGGTAGCATACTTCTTAAGTTTAGAGTTGATTAGTACATGGGGAAATAGTATTTAATCTTTCCATATATATATTTTTTAAGAATAAAGTGTATTTATTTAAATATTTTTTTCTCATATGAGAATTTTCAATTATGTTAAACATAAGTTTAATATTTAAAGTATGTTATAAGTAAGAATTGTAAAAGAAAAGGAATAGATAGTTTGTTCTCTCTTATCAATAATTTTACTTATTTCTAATTTTTAGTTTTGAAAATTACTGAGAGAAAAACCTTTCTCTTTAGTAAATTTTTTTTTTTTTTTAATTTTAACATTAAGGCAGATAAAGTAAATAAAAATTTATGTGTAAAGTTTTTTTTTATATAAGAAAAGAACTTTTAACAATTTGATAAACTTTTTCATTAAGAAAAGTTTTTTTTTGTATTTTTTTATCTCCTTGCAAAAGAAAAAAGGCAGTGTATTAATCTGATTATCTCATTTTCTTTTTGGTAAGAAATAATTTTTTAATTAAAAAGAAATGTCAAAAACTATGATTTTAATTTAAGTTTTAGACTTGTTTTCCAATCTCAATGTTGAAGGAGAGAAATAGCTGAATAATTGTTTTTGTGAAAATTGATTTAATTGGTTATTATTAAATTTTGTCACGTAGAAGACAGGATTGTGATTTTAAGATAGTTTTTTCCTAAAAATAGGGGTGTGGACCAACAGTTGACCTCAATGTTTGCTAAGAAGCAAGTATTCCAGACCTAGCTGATGAAAAGGACAACATACCAGCATCTGAAAAACACAATAGAAGAAAAAAGTTCTAATCACACTGTTGAAGAAGACAGCAGAATTTGTCTAAAAACAGCATGGTTTAGTTATAAAAAGTTTTTAAGATAAATACAACCATGTGCTAAGTTTAGCTAAAGGCTAAAGACCATCTTCCTCCATGTCACCTGCTACTCTGAAAATTAAAAAAATATGTAGAGAAAAAGATGTCCATGAAGTAATCTGCAATCTTGTCTCCAATCATGAGCATGAGTGTCTTTATATCTAATCTGGAAATTTTATTGGAAAGAATTCATGCTGTTTGTTAGCTTAAAATATTCTATTGCCAAGTAGAAAAAACTATATACAGTAAGTGAGAATCCTTCAAGAAGAAATCCCACATGAAGACACTGAAAATTATGAATGCAATGAAAGACACCCAAAAAGTTAAAATTATTGTACAAGATTTTTCTTAGTGTGCACATTAAAATTTTTTTATAAGATAATAATTGATAAGAATCAATAATTTTAGTAAGGTAACATTTTCTTGTGAAACATTTTTTTTTCTTATTCATTTAATTTTGTCTTTCAAAATTAGAATTTTTTTTTAGATAATTTAATTTTTATTAAATTACATTTAACAATTTCTTTTGAAACATGTTTTTATGTTATTTTCCCCCAAAATTATATATAAGAGGTTAAGTTGATTTAACTTCTTATGTCTAATTGAAAAGCTATTTTCCAACTTCTGTTATTTATAAGGAAATAATTTAATAAAAACAAAAGTTAATTGAAATAATAAATGAAAGTCAACTGGTTAATTACTTTTTTATGAAATTATATTTTTGATAAAATATATGCATTTGAATTATCATGTTTTAATGTCTTTTTTAAATTATTTTTTTATTAATCAGTTAGATTAATAAATAATTGTTTAAAAATATTCTAGTGCTAATGTCTTATTTCTCCAGCTATCTATTCTATGAATTGGCAGTGTGTATGACTTAATTTCAATACAACTTAGTGTTTTAGGGATTTTTAAATTATTCTAGTAGAGTTATTTAATTATAGCAGAATAAACAAATAAATTATTTAAAATTATTTACAGTATACTATTATATTTATTTATATCTTGTTCATGGTCACAGTCCCTAGAGTCATTGCTTCCTGAACTAATGTAGAGCATCATGATCAGTTATATGGATGTGGGGGGTTATATTTGGACATGCAAATGATAACTCTAGATGGAACAATGATATCACCTTTAAAGTCCATTCACTGCATTTTTTTTGTTTTGTTAGAAATTTAGTTTTTACTTGTCTGGTACTCTTATGGTATTATATGGCCAGAGCATTGATGATGACCAGCATGTTTCAGTATCTTAGCATTATTATTACTATGAGTGAATAATTAGTACTTAGATATGTGTATTCTGCCAAATTTGGCAATGGCTAGATAAGTAGCCTGTTTAGGGTGTAACTCTTTTAAAACCAACCAAGTGATGGGCTGTGAATCATGATTATTGAATGATTGTTGTTGAGTTTATTATCTTGTGTAATACTGATGATGCACCTTATAAGTATAATTGTTTTAACTATTTATATAGTTAGTTCATGCTGTCTCTCATTTATACATGTGTATATGTTCATTTATCCTTAGGTATTTATTCATTATATTTGATGATTTAGTCTCTCATGCCAATCATTGATGTTTGTGATCATTCTTTGGAGCTGAAGATGGTTTCCCAGCTCACCATGTAACTCCTTATTTTTGTATCATTACAATATATATTTTGATACAGTTATTAGGATTAAACTTTTAAAAGAATTTAAAATTCCAGCTATGTTGGTTAAAAAAAACAATAAACTTAAGCTACAAACATCCGCAAATGAAGAATCCGATATTTAAAAATAATGTAAGTCATTGTATAAATATCTAGAAACTGATTGCTTTAAGTTATCAGCAGCCATTCCTAAACGAGTATGATTATTCCAATTCCAAGGATTTTTTTTTAAAAAAAAACAAACAATTATTCCAAAGATAAGTTTTACAATGTCTATGCAAATCAATATATGTCAGTTTTTCTGGTTATTTGATATGATTTATTATAATTCATTATTTTCTTTGTCTCTCTATAAATAGTATTGTTTTTGATCATGTTTCATTAATTTATAAATTTTCATTAGCTAATGTTATTATTTAGAATTTATGTTCATACATATTGAAACCTTGATTTTTAACACCATGACTCCTAAATCTTCATTGAGAGTTTTTTTTTTTTTTAGGGAGAAAAAGCCAAATTATTCTTTTACATCGGGAAGGGTAAGGAAAGACAAAATTTATAGGGTCGGACTTAATCACAAGTTAGCTATTACATTTCAAATGAATTGTAATTATCTGGCAAGATTGATTTTTCGGTTTAAGTTTTGGGAAAACTAAATAATAAAAACTAAACTGAGTATAGGAAAAAAAAAACTTTTTTTTTATATAAAAATACTGAAAAGTTTTTAAGTGAAGCTCTAGGTAAAAGGTTACAGATATTATAAAATTGAGAAATTATTGACACTACTTTATTTGTAAGTTTTTCTTTCTCCTTTTCTATTAATGCTTCAACTAGAATTATACTTAACAATAATATCATTAAAAATACTTTTTTATTCTTATTCTTTTATTTGTAAAATGAAACCTACGCCAGATGGTATATATTTGCATATGATGAACATAATGTTTTAATAGTTTTAGCATAACTTTTTTTTTTTTTGATCTAGAAGAAAAGAAATGTACATAGATACAAAAATTACTTTATGATCTTTTAATTTAAAAAAAAAAATCTTTAAGAAAAGCTAAAGTGCTATCTTTATTCAAGTGAAAAACTTGCTGAAAAATCTTTTATTAATTTAAAGAAACTTATGAGAATATTTTCTCAAAGTTTTCCCGCCTTCAAATAATTCTTTGATCAAAATTCGAATACCGATTTAAAAAAAAAAAAAAAATCATTTTACTGACTGTGGAGTTAATCCCAGCTGACTATTCACACGTAAAAGTAAGATAAATCACGGATTAAAACATATTAGTTCAATGAGCTTTATATTACTATTATCTAATTTTAATAAACTTTTTAAAATATAGGTAGTGGCCCTATAAATAAACCAATTTTTTTGCTTGTGTGCGCATATATAGTTCGTTCCAAAAATCAAGATACAAACTTGGCAATAAATAATTTAGTAATTATGTTCTCAAATTATGTTTATTGCAGATTTGTATCTTGGGTCAAACTATATGTACGCACATACAAAAAATTGATTTATATAACTCATATAGTCATTACCGTTAAATTTCTATAATTGTGCTTTCAAATTTTATTAAAACGGTGCAATTACTTTCTTAAACTAACACACCAATTCATCCAAAGTATAATTTTTGATGAATAAATGTTTTGTTTTTTTTTTAATTATTTTATTTCAAATAATCTTATACATATGAACATTATCCTATGGGATTCATGGGAATTGAATTGATTACTATAGCTCTCCTGTACCCACTGCATTTGTTATGAGCCTCATATAGATATTTTCCAATCCTAATCAATAGCAAATCCTACATAATATGTGTTTAACATATACCTCCACAAACATTTAAAATACAATTTAATTTAAAACTACACATCTAGACAGCTCTGCACTTTGGATTTTGAGGCCCTGGGCACAAATAAGGAGTGGAGGCCCCGAGCACAAATAAGGAGTGGTGCCCCCAGCGAATAAAAAAAAGTGAATAAATAAATAAAATCTTTAATTTTTAATACAACAAAGGAACATATCCAACATTTATTCTTATCTAAATAGTAATACTTAACTTATAACACATTAATATAAAAGAAAAATTAAAAAAATATATAACCTAATTAATCCAGTGGCACGGGATTAGTTGGTTACAAACTACCAGTCATTTGCCCATTTATAAAAACATTAAATTGGTGAGACGTTTGGAAATTTGGTGCGTGCCCTTCATTTCAAAAGTAAGCTTTAGTTTTATGTATAAAAACTTGCATCAGATATCGATCTCTCAATCTATTTTATTAATGTATAAGATATATATTATGTTGTTGATTAAGGCCCCACTAGCCCCCAGGGTTCAGCATATGCCCCCTTGACAATTATTAGGAATGCTACTGCATTGAGAACATCAACAAAAATAATCAAGAAGCAATTTAGAATTACTCATATAGATTTATAAATTCCAATTTATTTATTTTTTAAATTTAACACTTTTTAATATTAGAAATTGTAAATTGTAGATTGAAGAAAATTCTATTAATTCCTGGTAATCAATGATGAAAGACTACAGTTATGGTCAGAAAGAATAACATCAGAAGTGATTTGAGATTATATAAGTATTTATAATGAATTAGATTAACTATACATAAAGTAAAAGAGATAATTAATTAAAGTGAATTTCAGAAGACATATTGTAATGCAATTGCAAAGAAAAAAGGAGAAATCAAAATTTAAAAAATGTGAAAATAACTAAAAAAAAAATTTGAAAAGCTTGGAAATATAAAAACTATTTACTCAGAAATTTTATGATATCAAATGGAAGTTTTAACCATGAATAGGTTTGCTAAAAAATGGCAATGGTAACTAAGACAAAACAGATAGAAGAAATATAAAAAAGATCTACCTTACAAGATTAGATGAAGTTTTCTTACAAATGATTCTTTTATAAAAATCAGAGTAGAATTGAGATTATTATCAAAAAATAAGATCACTGAAATGAATGTCATTGCATTAAATGTGCAGAAATCTGAAGGAAAAAAAATCAAGAAAATTGCTAGCTAAATTATGACAATTAAGCTGAAAAACTAAACAATGATCTATAGAAGAGATATCAATTTATATTTCTATACACTCACAAAAATTAATATTGGCAAAAGAGGCAGATTATTTTATTGTTTTCTTTTATATCACACAAAGTAACTATAAAATGTATATTGATAATCATCTGGTCAATATAAGATCTTATATTAAAAGAAATCTACCATATATACAATATGGTATCAAAAAAAAATCAGGGAAGAGATAATTAAAAATACCAGGAAATATGAGAAGTAAGTTAATCCAATAAACATCACATGATCATGAGTAGCAATACATATAGAGAGTTTTGCTTGTTTTAAGAGAAGTAAGTTACATGAAGTTGATTACAGTAGGGCCTTTTATTCAGCTTCCTAAGCTATTTTTAAAAAGTTTTAAAAAAATGAAGTATTAAAACATTTCATAGATTTTATTAAGAATATTTATGTAAAACTAGAAATTATACTATTTTATCTTTTCACATTATATATTGAATATTTAATAAAGGAAACTATATTAGAGGAAGACTCATTTAAAATAAGTAAGAGAAACATTAATAATTTTAGATATGCTATTGATATTATACCTAAAACTGAAAAGATGTGATACTCTTGTTGGAAAATCAAATGATAAAGACAAAAGAAAAAGGCAAGTTTATAATGATAAAGATTGTTGGGGATTCTATAACTGATAAGAAAAACAAAAATGGTTGATATTTTTAATGACTTTGAATCATTTATAATCAGCAAAAGATTCATTAGTCAAAATAATAATCTCAAACAAACAGTGGAAAGAATTGTGACAAAAATCCTGGAAAAAATTTAATATGAAGTTTATATCTTTAAAAAGGCAGAAAAGAATTATTTGGGTTAAGATATATATTGTTATTTTCTGTAGATGTGAAAGTTGAACACTGAAGATTAAAGATAAGTACTGATGTTTTTAAAGCTGTTTCTGGCAAACACTTCTGAAAATTTATTGGGCATCAAAAATAATAAATAAGTGGATCAATTGAATTAGACAGATATTTGTAATTGGTGCATGAATGCCAAAGTAGAATTTATCATACTTTGATCACATTATGAGATTGTCACCAGTCCATGATGTTCTAAAAGGTTGATATAAACAAAGATGATTATCAGATATTAGAAAGATATACTCCACCATTACAGTCATAAATGACCTTTGAATAACCTGAAAAATCATTCTAAAGAAATTAATATCAGTATAATCATCAAGAATTAATCTTTACTTGATAATATCTAAAATTAGCAATACATTTATAAGTGAGATTTCTTTCTTCTTTTACAGATTAATACAATTTAGGATTGTTTTTCTCTGAAATTAAACTAACATTGGAAAAAATTCAGTGAACATAAAGAGTGCTTGAAAAGTCCAAGAATTATGATCACATTTACACATATCGTTTTTTAAAAAAGATTAATTACAATGTATAGAAAAGAATTTTTTTTACATAAGCATAAAAAAGCTATGAATGGTGACAAACAATAGTATAATTTTATGGAAATACACATAAAAAATTGAGAAATGTTTAATTATGACTGACAGTATTTTTTTTTAATGTATACACATACATATTTTTCTGATCATTTATTTTTAAAACATAGCACTTTTTATTATTAAATAAAATGGCTTATGTGATAAGCAAGTGATACTTAGTTACATTATCAAGAGGTTTGTTACTCAGGAGGTCATGTGATGATTAAACTCTAGAGTTTATAAAACCAACCTATGTCACACAGATATTTAGCTAATATGTTCACAAATCTATTATTATAAAAAATCTTGAATGATAGGAGTGTGAAGAATAATAATTTAAAATAACAAGGATAAAGATCTATTGTTTCAAGAAAAAGTTGCATCAACTCTTATTAACTTATTAAATACATTGCCTTACATTAGAGCACTTCCATTATAAATTTTGCTTTAATTGATCACTAAACAATAATTCATGCTAAATGTTAACATTGTAAAGAAAATCATATAACCCCAGAGTAATTTCTAAATGTAACTTTTTATTGCTAAAACTTGATTTAAATTCTAAAATATTTTTGTGTTAAAATTTTTAATAAAGTTTTTATTCAGCCTCTACCAACATACTGCTCTACTAAACAATATGTCATCTTAGAAATAAATTTGACATATATGGTATATTCAAGAAATATCCAGAAATTATATTGTAATTAGTGCAGATATGCACATACTTTGTGTAACTTATATTTATCAGATCATTAGTAAACAATCAATGTCAAAGCTATATTAGCCATGTATGTCAAAAGATTTAATTCTTATATTGCCTCTGTAGTTCTTCACACTCTCAGATTAATGCAGATAACATAACAGTGTATTTATTTTGTTTGATGATAAAACATGCATGTTGAAAGTAATGAAGATTGGTTTAACACACTTTCCACACACATATGTCTAGAAATGAATAAAACATAATCAGTTCATATTTACCAGTTATGTACCAACAGTTATGCACAATTTTAGTTTATTTCAAATTCCTCTTAGTTTTTTTATTTTGTCGTATTTAATTTTTTTTGTTTAGTTCAGCCTGCTTATTATTAGGTATACCTATAACGTTATTTAGTTATATAGAAGATTGCAACCTAATTTTGACTTCAATTACAAATCTATAAATATTTTATAGTGTTTTTAAATTAGAAAAAATATTCAAATACTTATAGTCTATTTTACATCTATTGTTATTGCAGAATATATAATAAAATTAAGACTAAATCTAAATTAAAAAGAACTTGCCTAAACATTATCATCATGAATCAGATTAAATAAGTATTTCCCAAGTATGTTATAACACCAATATTTTGAAGGTCATACAATAATTTTGTGATAGGCAATCCATTTTAAATATATTGTTCACAATAAATAGTTTTATTTAGCATCAAAGAGAGACTTAAAATTAAGCTAGCCAGTATTCTCTGATGAAAGTCTGTGAGGAAGATTCTTTAAAAAAAGAGAGAGATGAGATGGAGACATAACTTTAAGGATAGATTTTGTAGAATTGTTTTATATAATTTATATATATGTTAAAGTGATATCAAATCTCTACATACTTATAATATCAAAGTGTGAGCCTTCTTTATCAAACTAACAAAAAGCATAAAATGACTACTTACACTACCTTCTGCTCTAAAGATGGTCAATTTTTAAGACTGACCTTTTTATCAGATTTATAATGTAAATAAAATCCTTTTAAATGCAACCAAGCATTTTAATCTTTAAGAGTAACAGAAGGCTGGTGCTTTGGTATTAGCACAGAGTAAAGATTTGGTTGCTTCTATATTTACATTTGGCTTTAAATGATATAATTGTCAATTTATATAAGTTAAAAAAAGTTTAGACTAATGCTGTTTGTTATAGATGAATTACATTAATTAAAGTTTTTTTTTAGGTTTTATTAATTTATTTTAAGTTTGTATTATTTATAAAACTTAGCTTATTAAACTTTAAATTTCACAGGATATCATTGCACAATTTATGTTTGCTTATATATATATATATATATATATATAAATATATATATATATATATATATATATATATATATATATATATATATATATATATATATATATATATAAATATATATATATACATGGATATGCTTAAATGTGTATTTTGACATGAATGTTTTAATAGGTAAAAAATGTCAATATTATTTAGAGTTTTCCTTTTGCATAAAGTGAGGAAAGAGATTATTCAAGGGAAAAAAAGAATTAATAGATGGGATAGTTAAACAGCAGAAAATTCTCCATACAGTAGTGCCACCCAGCATAAGCATTAGAAATCAATAGATATAAGAAAGTTTGCACATAAAATTGCTATTTAGTGCTTACTCAACCAATATTCTCAGACTAATTTTTAGTTTGTGGCATTCAGCAGTGAGGCACTTGGATTTGAGACACTGCACCTAGATATTATGATTTAATTCAATCCTCCAATAACTATGTGTAGCATTTGTTGCATACATTAATTACTAAGACTTTCATTGGATAACGCTACTGTATTGAGAGTACAAAAGATGGGATGATTATGTTAGGAGGATTGCTGAGTGTTATAGTGGTAAGGAATGGGATAAAAGAATAGGTTTATTAATAAAGAATGGAAAACTAGTATGGAGAGTAAAAAGAGTGTAAATATATATAGAAATAAAGAGAATATTAGGTGCAAGTTAATATATGATAATAGTAAGGAAAGTAGTTTATTGTTTAAGGATTGAATGGGATCTTTAGTTACAAAAGAATATACATATAAATGGAAAAATATGGGCGATTTAGTTTGTAAATTATGTAAGGAAGGAATAGAAAATATTAGGCATTTGTTAATTGAAGGTAAATACTTGAAAACAGAAAGGACACATATAATGAAGTTATGGAAGAATAAATATGAAAAAAGTGATTATACAGAATGTGGATTATTGGTTTTTATGCTGGGTTTGGGAAAAGATAAGGGGGATTTAGATATAAAGGCCATAGAGTTGACAAAGATTATGTTGTGAAAATGGGATGGAGCAGAATATGGGAAAACTTAGAGAAGGGAATGGAAAATAAAGTGGCTTAACAGGTTTCTCTGGGCATAATTGTTGAGAGATTCTTGACTCCATTTAAGGAGAAGCTATATAGTACATCACATCATATCACATATTGTTTTAACAGCTCATGTAATCACAGGAAATAGTGATCATGTGATATTTTAGTCATTTTAGAGATGGATAGTTTTACATTTATTATGACTGTATGTTATTCAAAATTGTTTGTTCAAGTTTCAATAATGAAAATGCTATTGTCAGCTTTTGCAGATGAATGCCAGGCCATGTGAAGCTAATTAATTCTAATATTTATTTTATATAATTTAACAATAATAATAATTTGTTTTATATAATTTACTGCTGCAGCTACTGCTATCACTACTGCTGATGTTGCTAATATTACTATTACTACTACTATTACTCCTATGACTCCTCCTCCTACTGCTACTTATAAATAATACTACTAATAAACACCCATTCTAAATAAATATGGCCATTCTAACTCCAAAAGAAAAAAAGGGAGAGAGAGAGAAAATTGCTTTAGAAATGAGTTTTGTGATGACTATATAAACCAATCATGTGAACCACAAACATGTTCATATGTAAAATATGCCAGACTATTTTTTCCATTTATTTGATATTTTGTGATGATATTTTAATTGGTTCATCGGAGAAGTTTTCTTTCTGAAATATTTCAACACTATGTCTAATTGTAGCTCTCTAATGTATTCTCTGCCATATCTTATTAATAAAACATTTGGTTTAACACTTCTTTAGACTGTCTTTGAGATAAATTTTATAATGAAGACTGAGTCTACCTCTCCCAAGTTTACCATAAAATACTCTTTTAGATTGCATTGTTCATTGTTATGATTTTATAATAGGGGGCAGTATAGTATATATTATTTATTCCATAAATAATATATTTCACACAATAGATTATGTATTGGTAGAGAAAGAGGGAATAAATAAAATACGGAAAATTAAGGTATTTGATAATGAAGAAAAAGTATGCACTAGTGATCATAATTTCATTGTAATTGAAATGGTTAGTAATGTGATGGAGAATAGAAATAAAAGTAGAAATAATAGTGAAAGATATGGATGGAGAGTAAATGATAAGAATAAGTTGGAAGAGTATAAAATACAAGTTGAAGAAATAATGGAAGAGTGGGTTGGGGATGAGTATAAGGATTGGTGTAAGGAAGTAGAAAAAGTTGCAAATAGGGTTTTAGGTGAGAATATTGAAAAGAATAAAAGTAATAAAAAAATTAAAATTAGTAAAAGTGTAAAAGAAAGGAAAGAAGCATGTAGAGAATATAAGTGTGCTATTAAGAATAAGGAAAGTGAAAAAGATATTAATGCTAAATGGGAAAAGTACTTAGAAAAGAAGAAGTTGGCTAAAATAGATATTTATAGAGAGAGAATGAAATTGAATAGGAAATTGTTGGAGGATATTAATAAAAGTGGAAGAGATGGAAGTAAAAAATTTTGGAATTATATTAAAAGGAGAAATGTAGGGGAGAGAGAGTTAGTATTACTAGATGATGAGGGAACTGAGTGTAGTTCTAGAGAAGATTTAGAGAGAATCTTAAATAGTTATGTAATGAATATAGAAAAGATGTTAGATGTGAATGATAGAATATTAGAAAATATGACAGAATATAGTAATGGGAATATTAGTTTTTCAGAAAATGAACTAAATGAGGTAGAGAAGAAATTGAAAATTGGGAAGGCAAGAGGTTTAGATGGATGGGCAGCAGAGATGGTAATGAATTTAGGATATAGGGCAAAAGTAAAGTTATTATCCTGTTTTAATAAAATGGCACAGAATAGAGTTTTCCCAAGTAGTTGGAGTAATACAAGAGTAAGGTTATTATTTAAAGGAAAGGGTAAGGATCATAGAAAGTTGAATAATTATAGACTGATAGCGGTAACATCAGTTTTATATAAAGTTTTCTCGTATATGGTGGCTAGTAAAGTTGTAAAATGGATGGAAGGGAATAATGTAGTGGGTGAAATGCAAGGAGGTTTTAGATTAGATAGGCATATAGGAGATAGTTTATTTGTAGTTACACAACTTATGGATATGAGTAGGAATGCAGATAAACAGTTATATATGAGTTTTATAGATATAGAGAAGGCATATGATAGAGTAAATAGAAATAGATTATGGATAAGTTTAGCAAATTTGGGAATGGATGAAGCTTTAATAGATATTATTAAGAAATTATATGAAAATAATTATTATATATATATCAATTAGAGAATATAGAATCAATTAAAGTTAAAAATGGTGTGGGACTAAGGCAAGGATGCCCTATGTCACCTATTTTGTTTGTGTTGTATTTGAGTGAAATGGAAAGAGCAATAGAAAGATTAGGAAGAGGGATAGAGATACCGTTAATAGGTAGTAAGGGAGTATATATTTTGTCAGGTCTTTTTTTTTGCAGATGATATATTTTTGTGTGCAGAAAAAAGAGAAGATATGGAAGTTATGTTGAGGACATGTGCAAGGGTGGGTAAATAGATGGGGAATAAATTTAGTGAAGAAAAATCAAATATAATGATGGTTAATACTGAGGAAAGAGAAGATGTAGAATTTTTATTGGGAGATATTAAGTTAAGTGTGGTGAATAGATATAGTTATTTGGGAATTATTTTAAGTAATCAAAAATTATTTGGATGAATGGGAGAAAAAATTGATAAATGAAGCAAAGAAAAGAAAGGGATTGATAAAGAAATTAACAGTATTTTCATATAATAAATATGATGTAGCTAGAATTATATGGAAAGGAGTTGCAGTAGCAGGGTTAACATATGGTAATGATGCATTATATGTTAGTAAAAAGATATTAGATTATTTAGAAAAAGCTCAAAGGGAAGTAGGAAGACATGCATTGGATGCAGAAGTATGGACAGCAAGGGAGGCAATTCAAGGAGAAATGGGATGGTCAAGTTTTCATATGAGAGATGCAAAAAGTAAAATGAAAATGTTTGGTAGATTGCAGTTTATGGATAATAAAAGAATAGCTAAAATAGTATTTAATTGGGTTATGAGTAAAGGGCAGGTAACAAGATGGGTGAGAAAGGTAATGTGCTATGCAAAAGATTTGGATAAAGAATTTATATTAGTATATTTGTACAAAAGATGGGATGATTGTGTTAAGAGGATTATTGAGTGTTATAGTAGTAAGGAATGGGATAAAAGAATAAATTTATTAATAAAGACTAGGGAGTTAGAGAGATGGAGAAATAGTATGGAGAGTAAAAAGAGTTTAAATATATATAGAAATAAACAGAATATTAGGTGTGAGTTAATATATGATAATAGTAAGGAAAGTAGTTTATTGTTTAAGGCTCGAACGGGATCTTTAGCTACAAAAGAATATACATGTAAATGGAAAAATATGGGTGATTTATTTTGTAAATTATGTAAGGAAAGAATTGAAAATATTAGGCATTTGTTAATTGAATGTAAATGTTTGAAAACAGAAAGGGTACATATAATGAAGTTGTGGAAAAATAAATATGAAAAGAGTGATTATACAGAAAGTGAATTATTGGTTTTTATGCTGGGTTTGGGAAAAGATAAGGAGGATTTAGATATAAAGGTTATAGAGTTGACAAAAATTATGTTGTGGAAATGGGATAGAGCAGATTATGGGTAAATTTAGAGTGGGGAATGTAAAAGAAAGTGGCTAACAGGTTTATCTGGGCATAATTGCTGAGATATTCTTGACTTCGTTTAAGGAGAAGCCATAATACATCACATCACATCACATGTTAAAGAACATTGTATTTTTAACATTTATGAAGCATTTCTTTATATAGTATATTAAGTTTTAAATTTTTAGATTCAGTTTTATATTATATTCGCATGATTTAGTAAGGTATTATTGTAGTGAACAGGAGAGCTAAGGATTGCTCTGTTATTCCTGGTGTTGATCTCCAAACAAAAGCCATTAAATTACTGTATATATATTATTTTTGATAGCTAAATCTATATGATCTCCCATCATCTAACCACATTTTTTTAATATGTCAAATGCATTGACCGGGAAGCGAACCCAGGCCAGCTGCTTGGAAGGCAGCGATGCTAACCACTAGGCCTCAACGGAACAACCTTCAAACTTAAACATAATTTTTGTTATCTCATTAAGTAAGGATAATATTTTTACATTTGGAATCCAACATGGTTACATTATCTATTAAAGATAATTAATTACTTACTAATCAATTAAAGTATTGGTTATCACATTAACTATGTCCTCCATAACCAAAATTTAAGTGAAACAAATTTGGCAATTTAATACAAAATATGATAGACTGTAATAATCTATCATTCTATAGGTCTTGAAAATTTTTTTAAACAACTGAAACTCAGAAATTTTGTAGGCTATTATTAAATAATTAATCTACAATCATTCAGTATTGGGTTTTAAATTTAATATCTTGTTATTTTTATCTTGAAAGTAAAGTAAAATAATCAGGGTTTTCAAACATCTGATAATATCTAGGAATTTATATTTCTTTTATTTTTAATCGAAAGTGAGTGTGGCGTTCGATTCGATTATTAAAAAAAAAAAAAAAAAAGCATACTTGGTAAGATTATCTGCTGGAAATTTTTTAATTTCTGTTCTGAATTTGGATCAGAGATGGAATAATAATAATATCAACAGATGCCCACATGACGCTTGTTTGTTCTATCATTAACGCAGTTATTTAAATAATCGATTTAAAAATTGTGTTAAATACTATTTAATTCTTTGTTTTAATTTTATTGTAAAATAATTAAAAGATTAATGATGTTTACTTAAAATAGATAACGGAGTAATAATTAGATTTATTAATTTTTCTATTAATTAAATCGAAAACGATTTTTGATAAAATTAAAAAAAAAAAAGCTTAAGATAATGACATATTTATTGTTGAACTGTTAGTAATTTATTTTGTTTACCCGTCTTAGTAATTTTGTTTACTGTCTTAGTATTTTTATGATTTTATAATAAAAAATTTATTTTAAAAATAACTGACACTAATTCTCTGGGTTCCCATCTTTACCTATGCACGTTTGCTCTAGAAAAAATTTGATTCTGAAAATAGACATAACTGCTTGTTTTTCTAATGGGTATTTTTTAGTTTTATCACGGGTAAGATTCATCTTATAAAAATGACTATACGTTTTGCATTTAAAAACTTATGAGCAATTTACTAATTTTTACCTATACACATTTGCTCTGAATATAATTTGATTCTGAAAATAGATGCACCTGTTTGTTTTTCTATGGGATATTTTTTAGTTGTATTACGAACCAGAATTTAAACAGGTCGTACAATTCATTTTATAAAAATGGCTATATGTTCTGCATTTAAAGACTAGTGAGCAGGTGCGATATTTTAATTAATTAATTTACCAATCTTTAATATGAATAATAATGGAAAATGGGCAAGTATTAAAGTTTTAGAAAGATAGCCATAATTTTATTAGGATAGAATTTAAAAGACATTATAACATATCAGATAGATTTATACCATCTGTATCATACATATTCATTTTAGAGCAAATGCAATATTTGCAAGACTAAAAATAAATTGATTTTGATAATGGCTGCTTCTTAAGCTAATATATAAATAATCACCAAAGAAACAGAACTATTACAACACAATCTGTTGACAATTACAATCACTGACATGTCAATATAAATAAATCTTTTTAAAGACATTATTCTTTTTTTTTTTTGACATAGTACATTATAACAGAAAACTTTAATGAAACTTTTCTTGGAAATCAGATTCAATTGTCTTGAAGATTTTATAATTCATTATAAAAGTGTGTTGAAATTGAAACTATTTTCGAATGATTTAATGAAAATATAAAAAGAAGGCAGCGCTGTTTAAAAGATGTAGCTAGAATTGTATGGAAGGGAGTTGCAGTAGCAGGGTTAACATATGGGAATGATGCATTATGTGTTAGTAAAGGGGTATTGGATTACTTAGAAAAAGTACAAAGGGAAATAGGAAAACATGCATTAGATGCAGATGTGTGGACGGCAATGGGATGGTCAGGATTTTATATGAGAGATGCAAAAAGTAAAATGAAAATGTTTGATAGGTTGCAGTTTATGGATAATAAAATAATAGCCAAAATAGTATTTAATTGAATTATGAGTAAAGGGCAGGCAACAAGATGGGTGACAAAGGTAATGCAATATGTAAAAGATTTGGATAAAAAAAATTTATATCAGTATACTTGTACAAAAGATGGGATGATTGTGTTAGGAGGATTTTTTAGTGTTATAGTGGTAAGGAATGGGATAAAAGAATAGATGCATTAATAAAGAATAGGGAGTTGGAGAGATGGAGAACTAGTATGGAGAGTAAAAAGAGTTTAAATATATATAGAAGTAAACGGAACATTGGGTGTGAGTTAATTTATGATAATAGCAAGGAAAGTAGTTTATTGTTTAAGGCTCAAATGGGATCTTTAACAACAAGTGAATATACATGTAAATGGAAAAATATGAGTGACTTAATCTGCAAATTGTGTAAGGAAGGTATAGAAAATATTAGGCATCTGTTAATTGAATGTAAATGCTTGAAATCAGAAAGGGTACAAATAATGAAATTATGGAATAATAAATATGAACAAAGTGATTATACAGAAAGTGGGTTATTGATTTTTATGTTAGATTTGGGAAAAGATAAGGGGGATTTAGTTATAAAGGCCATAGAGTTGACAAAGATTAGGTTGTGAAAATGGGATGGAGCAGATTATGGAAAAACTTAGGGTGGGGAATGGAAAGGAAAGGTAAAGTGGCTAACAGGTTTCTCTGGGCATAGTTGCTGAGAGATTCCTGATTCCATTTAAGGAAAAGTCACAGTGAATCATATCACTCCAGGAAATTTTTTTAAATGGATGCAAAGTATATTATGGCCTGTGTATTGAAATACATACTACAGAAATTGGAGAGAATTATAGTTTTTGGTAAGGTGAGGTAAAATTTGATTTTGTAAATATATTTTAAATTAATTAAATTTTGTTGTTATCATGTATTTAATTTTTCACATGCAAGTGAAGTTTGAATAAACTATCATGATGTTAAAATTTTTAACCATTTTCAAAAATTAGTTTATCATATGAGAAATATATTTAAACTAAAATCCTAAAATCAGTAATATAACTGATAGTAAAAAGTTATGTATTGTGGGAACATCCACATATTGTGTTACATTCTTTTATACTACTAATGTGAGCAAGGTCATGGGTATAACTAGCATATAATATATTTTTCATCAATCATTTTATATTATATTATATTAATAGTCTATAATTAAGTGCAGTGTTAACAAGAAGCCTTCTAAAGGTTGTAGCATAACAAAATTCACTGCTTTTAATATGTTCTGACTCCTTCAATAAATTTAACCAATCCACATATAAAATGTGTTCTAAAGAAATATACTAAATAAATCAATGAAAATATTAGTTTTAAATATTCTGATATAATTTGATAATTACATCAGTAATTGTTGAAATTCCCTATATATTTTTTATTTTAATCAATGGGGATCTTTCAATATGCTATAGTAGGTGAGATTTCAGTCAAAAGATTTGTGAAGTGAAAATGGTGAAGAGTTATTGGAACTTAATTTACCTGTTTCGGAAGTTCACAAAACATAATTATAGTGTATCTCTTTTTTTGGTTAGGGTTTCTTATTTAATAATTGAAAATATCTCCAATTTTTGCTCACAAAAAGAAAATTGGCTTCAAATAATGGGTTTTAAAAGCTTAATCAAGCATTAGCATTAGTATTGACAACATTAGAGTTATTATTATTCATTTGCTTCGACAAAAAAAAAAAGACTTTTAATGGGTTTTATTCTGAGTATTTTTTTTGTTTAATTAGCAGTTTTTTTTAAAAAAAAAACATTGGTACATGCTTTATATTTTTCTTCCTTATCCATTTTTTCCATTCAGCTGAGACAAATGGGGTGCCATGATCAGAAATGATTATTTGGGGCTTTCCCACTTTACTAAAATGTTAGTTTTGTAATACTTTTATGGTTTTCTGGGCATTAGCCTGAGGTATGGGATATACAACTACCCATTTGGTGAATATGTCATACCCCAACATTAAATACTTCATCTGTCAAAATGGGAGTAAGGGTTCATAATATTTCACTGCTAGAATTTCATTAGGCTTACTTGAGAGAATTGGGTTCAAGGGCCCTGTGTAAGATTTATTCAGTGGCTTGGTTCTTTGGCAAATTTCGCACCCCTTTATCAAAGACACTACATCTTTGTATTGCTTGTGTTAATAGTATCAATTTTGTAACATGTGATGAGTCTTTCTCCGCATCATAATGTCCATATAATCTATGGGTGTACATAATAAGTGAATTGCACATTTTTAAAGGCGCTACAATTCGCCACTGATTAGTGGAAGTATTAATGGAGTATTGCAAAACCTTTTCTTTAACTGCACAATCTTTCCATATCTCTTCTAACACTCATTTGCAATGGGTTTTTTTCTTTTGACATTCTTCTAGTTGACGCAGATTGGTTTCAATATCTTCTTCTTTAGTTATTTCTGCTATTGCAATGCACACACCATCTGCATGTAAATGTTGTTGTTCCAACTTAATAGAGTTTTGGATCAGTGCATCTGCAATGACATTATCAGAACCTTTGCAATATTGGACTGAATAATGAAATTCCAGAAGCAACAGACTTTACCTCACTAAGTGCCTATTGGTAAAGTAGCTGTGGTTTAGAAATTCTAAACTCTTATGGTCTGTGATGATGACCACTTGTGAGCCAAGAAGAAATTGGTGAACTTCTGGAAGGCCCATACACCTGCTAGAATCTCCTTCTCTGTTATGGAGTAGTTTGAAATTTCTGAAGCAACATACTCCACCTCACCAAGTGCCTATTGGTCAAGTAGCTGTGGTTTAGAAATTCTAAACTCTTATGGACTGTGATGATGACCACTTGCAAGCCAAGAAGAAATTGGTGGAACTTCTGGAAGGCCTATACACCTGCTAGAGTCTCCTTCTCTGTTATGGAGTAGTTCAATTCTGGATCCTTCATCAATCGGCTAATAAAATACAAGACTTTTAGTTGGTTTTCTTCATGCATTTGATACAATGTGTCACCCAAGTCATAACCACTGCTATCCATTTGTAGATAGAATGGTTAACCAAAGTCAGAGTAAGCCAACTTCACTTGCTTCAGAAACTTCTTCTTGGTTGTCTCAAAATTCTCTTCCTGTATACTAGTTCATTCCCATGGTACATCCTTCATTATCAATCAAAGCAAAGGTTCTATGTCACAAAGCAAAATCTTTATAAAACTTGTTATAAAAGTTACAAAACCTGAGACAGGATCTGATTTACTTTTTTGTCTTGGGCTTTAAGAATTCTTGAATTACTTGTATATTCTCATACTTTGGCCTGATACCTTTACTATTAATGATGTGGCCCAAGAATTTTACCTCCTCAGCCACCAAGCTACTTTTGTTTATATTTAATTTTTATTCCCTTATCCTTACATTCTTTAAGTTCTAAATGTTGGATGTGTTCTTCTAATGTCTCTGAAGCAATGACTATGTCATCGACATACATTGTTACTATTTGCTTGATCTCATCCAACAAAACTTTGTCTAGACATTTCAGCAAGTCAGAACCACTGTTCTTCAATCTTAAGGGCATCCTGTTGAATTGATATGAATACCCATTATACTAAAATGTGGTGAATTTTCTATCTTCAGGATTCAACTTCATTTGCCAGTAGCTTGCTGTTATATCAAGGATAGTAAAATATTTTTACTCTGGAAATTTTATTAGTAGCTCATAAATAGGAGGCAGAATATTATGATTCAGTATAGTTACTATATTCAGTTGATGGGCATCCTGTCATAAACAGACAGTGACATTCTTTTTTCAACCACTACCAATGGATTGTTAAAAGGGGATAAACACTTAGAAATTATTCCCCACCCCATAATTTCTGATAACTGCTTTTCCACTTCAGATTTATATTGATGGGGCATGGGATATGACCAAGACTGGTATGGTTGCTCAGGCATCACTTTTATCTGATGTTCACACCCGCAAATAAGCCCTGGAATTCCAGAGAAAATGTCCTGATATTCTTTAAGCAGTTGCTCCATTTGCTCCTGTCTTCCATTTATTAGTATTGATTCTCAAGCATTTGATTCAATTACTTGCCATGATGAGTTTCTTTGGATGCAGCCCATTTCCAATGATTGATGCACCTCTTGGTAGGAAAAAGGCATGACTTCATTCTCACATCTGAATTGGACGTTTCTTAAAGTTCAATGTGCATTGAATTCGGTGCATCACATCTGCTACTACCAAAGCTTCATGTATTAATCTCTTCATTATTAGAAAGATATAGATTGAGCTGTATTTTTCCTATCCACACTTGGATCCAAATTTGCTTGATTCCACCTGAGCTTTCCTATTATTAGCCAATGTGACTTGTATTGCCTTGATGGCTAAAGTTTTAACTTCAGGATTTAACAATTTCATTAGGCCATACACCTTTTCAGAGATCACTAATATCTGGCTCCCTGAGTCCAATAAAGCTTCAACAATAATGCCTTCTAGCATTATCTTAATTTTGGGGCATTATTTCACATTATATTGTAAAACCTCTTCCCAATCACATATCACATTAGCCATTAATCATCTTACACTTGTTTCATTTGATTCCTCATCTTATTTCTGGGACTCCTAGAAAAGGAATTGTTTATTGAGGTCCTTCCCTGCTTAAGCCTTTGTGGCTTAGTCTTTTAGGGTTATTTTCTTGTCTCATTTTTGATCATTTATCAGGCCAGATATCATTCTCATGGCTTGGGTTTTTACCTGCACTTCTTTGCAGGTCATCATCACTATTTGATCTTTTTATTATCCAGGTCTGGTATGGTCTATGTATTCTGCCTGTTGAATTTCTTCTCTGCCTCATCTTTTATGGTGGAACATCATTTCTTTGGTGATGATCCCATGGTGGTGAATCATAGTTGTTATAGTTTCTTTGAGGCAATTTCCTCTTGTAAATGATGGCTCCTACTCTTGGACCATTATCTCTTCTATAGAGAGGTTTATTTGTCAGCTTGGATCCTGCTTCTTTATTTATTGATGTACCACAGTTATTGTATGTGGTTAACAGTTCAGCCACCTGTTCAATAGATTGACAATCTGTTCTGATCAGCAACCTCTCTACACAACTTGGGAATCTGTGGTGTATCAACCTAATAATCTGGAGTTCTGATAGAGGGTCATATGCCAGACCCTTAACTTGGCCACATGTCTTTTAAAAAAGGGTGTATAAGGCTCTCTAGGTGGGCATTTTTCCTATGACATCTTGAATTTAATACCCTCTTGACAATCATCACTCCAGGAACAGCTTGTTAGTACCACTTTGAAATCCTTAAAATTTGTAGGCTGACTAAATAGGGAGTCCCCTCATGCCTGTGCTGCATCTTGAAGATGGCTACAAGCTATCACCAGTTTCAACTCTTCCATCAAGGTATTTATGCTGGAGTATCTTCCAGACTTTTGAGGTACACAATGGGTGCTTCCGTATAGCTTCCAGCAAAAGTTTATATTTAGAAAAAAACTGATTCACTATTCCAGGCATCTGGTTGGTTATATCATCTTCCTGATTACCTCTATATCTTTCTTCATGAATCTCTTTTGGGACACTTTTTGTCCTTTCTTTTTATTTGCAATGCAAAATCTCTTTCATTTGGGTGATCAATCTGTCCACCTGCTCTTGGATTCTTGGATTTTTACCATTTTTATATTCATGGCTTCATACATTTGGGTCATCTTGACTTTTTGCTCAACTAGTGACTTTTACTTCATCCATAACTTCCTCCTTAATTTTTAAAATACTATCTTCATTTCTTTCATTATCTTACTGATCTTTTTTCTGGCTTTCATTTGCCTGCATAATTTGTTTTTTTTTATTCTTTCACTTAAAGTGTTATTTGCTTCTGTGCTTTGTTTTTATCTTTTTATCTTTGTTCATCTCATTTTCTATTCTCTTCTTATCTTTGTTCACCTCATAATTTCTCTTTGTTCATCTCATTTTTATTCTCTTCTTCTCTTTGTTTATGGTATTCTTCTCTTTGTTTATTCATAATTTTTAATAGCTGGCTTATCATTGATGCTCCCTCTGTTTTCTGAGCTTGTTGCTTATCCTCTTTTTTTAGTTTTTTATCTTCTTGTTTTTGTTCTTCCTTAGAAAGAATGTTCTCAGCTTTTATATTCATCATTTTCTTTTTTGCTCTGGTTATCATCTATTATTTTTCTTTTTTTTTAAATATTTTTACTATTTGATACGTTAATTGAGGTGCTATCTCCATCCACTCCATGATTGGCTCCAAGTCTTTGTTATGCCTATTTCACCATTTATGTTGTTCATTCTACATTCTCATCTCCCCCCCCCCCATTTTTGTCCATTCCACATCACTGCACCATGTTACACTCACAGAATCATAGTTTCCTTTTGCCTTTTCAATATTTCTTTATTTTCTTCTAGCTTTTTTGTGCCTACGGGAGGCTAGCAAGTTCAGACCTCACGATAGGGTGACAAATATAACCGGATGCGCAACCAATCCCCCTCTTGGTTGGTTTTATTTCTTGATGAGCATTTGCAGGAAGGAACTATTGATTGGCATTCCCCAATGCAGATGTCACTTCACCTATGATAATATTTCGCATTCCCCAATGCAGATGTCACTTCACCTATGATAATATTTCCTGCTCATCAGAAGATGTTGTTGCATAGAGACTGGAAGCATCTAGAAATGTATGTGTTTGGTTTCCCAAATGATGCCACTACAATTCCATCTTAATACAACTTTACTTATCATCATCTGGTTATGCCGGACATAGCTCAGAAGGCATGAGATTCTTGTGAGCAAGCTGCAATGAATGATTAGTGATGTAAAATGGAACTGAACAACTAAAATTAATTTTTAATAACAACAATTTTATTAACAATAATTATTATTTCAATAGAGTTCATCATTTGCATCAAGTGAAAGCTCATTTCAGTTCATCTTAGTGTGAAGAAGTCAAAAAGCCCTTTTATTAAGTATATGTATTATAATGGAATCGATTATATTTAATTGGGCTTGTTAAGTGTAACAGGATGATTAAATTCACCAGAAAGAGGATATGCATTTCACTACAATCAGACTTTGGGTCTTCAAGTAGAATGCTAGAAATGAATCGATGAAATACTAAGTCCATGATTACATCCATCTTTATTATATACTAGCTCAATAATTTTTAAATAAATTTTGATATAATTTAGACTAGTTCATCCATCTCTCATCCCTCTTTCAGTCACCATTATGCCACAATATTCAAACTCATGGAGAATTTGCAATTAGCTCTTTTCAGGGATGATTTCAAAATAAGTCATTATCTAATACGCCTTTATATAAGCATTAACTAATAATTGATATTCATATGATATTTATAATACTAACATATATATAATATAATTTAATAATGATTAGACAAAGAGATCAGGTTAATAACTCAATATTTAATAAACAATAAAAAATATAATGTAAAAGATAAATAAAATATTAATAAATAAATAAGAATGAATTTTATTATTTTAAAATATTAATAATAATACCCATCTAATACCTATGATAAAATTCTATACTATAATAAACTATTTAAAAGTAAAGAATATAATTTAATTAACAGATATATAAAACAATATCTAGATTCAAAAATTAATAATTTATATAACTTATTAATTTATTTACAGTTTTTATTATATATGTTTCATAATTATTAATATATATATATATAAGTACTATTTATAATTGTTATACAATTATAAATAGTATTATATATATATATATATATATATATAAGTACTATTTATAATTGTATAACTTATATATTATATGTATTTATAATAAATAAAATACATTAAATGTTTATTATATTATATAATAAATAGAATAAATCTATTTTAAATATCTGTTAAATTATAACCTTTTTTTTATATTTCATCTAATTTTGATGAATTATGTCAAACTTTCAATTCATGTTTATAATATTAAATGTAGTATAACTTATATATTATATGTATTTATAATAAATAAAATACATTAAATGTTTATTATATTATATAATAAATAGAATAAATCTATTTTAAATATCTGTTAAATTATAACCTTTTTTTTATATTTCATCTAATTTTGATGAATTATGTCAAACTTTCAATTCATGTTTATAATATTAAATGTAGATATTCCTATTAAAATATAATGATGCCAAATTTGAAATAATAATAATAATAATAATAATAATAATAATAATAATAATAATAATAATAATAATAATAATAATAATAATAATAATAATAATAATAATAATAATAATAATAATATTATAATATATATAAATAAATAAAGAAAAACTTATTATCCAGAGTTAAGAATAGATCTTTAAGTCTGTAGTTCATAATCGTAATGAAGATCTTTTACGAAGTATATTAATCCATTGGTATAATGATTTATTTATCCTTAATTGATAAACTGTTAATAATATCCAATGATTTGATTGATATAATATAAAGTAAATATCCTTCGAATATTGATGTTCTTATTCTCCATTTTTCTATTATCATTAGACGTTGTTCTTGACAAAAAAAATATTTCAATTTAGCATGTCAGTTGGTTTCGAAACCTTTACAATATAAAATTATTTTACTCACTCCACATTGTAAGATTTCTTTATATATATATAATTATTTAAAATTTATATGTATTTGTAAAATAACAAAGTGTTAAAATAACGTAGTTTCCAAAAACTCAAACAGATGTTCTTTTCTTTTATATTGCTATTCCTTTTAAGATTTAATAGAAAATTAAAATATTTTCCTTATAGTCTTTTAATCCATAGATTTACCTTAATTTGGAAGAGTTAATATTTAATTCCAAATGTTGAATAGTATATATTTTTTATAAAAGAAAAAATTATTTAAAGAAAAATTATTTTCTTTTCTTCTCTATATATCATTATAAACAGCCAAAATAAGGTTTTAAAATTCGTGAATTATACGTACCATGAAGCTCTTCTTTTTGGTTAATCCAAAATGCATTTGGACCTGCCTTTTTAACAATAGTATAAGGTCCTTCATATGTGTTGTAGAATTTATGATATTTATTCTCTAATGGTTTACTGGGATGGAAAGTCTCTCCAACTTTAAACTCATAAATACATTTTTTATTCCGATTTCTATTACCTGCCATTTTAACAAGTTGTTTATGAGCTTGTAAAATGTCTTTTTCTTCATTTATTTTGGGTTCCTTAAATATAGGTTTATATTTTTTAAATTGTATAGGTATAGTTTGATGAAAGTATAGTCGGATGGGTAAGAATATTTCTTTAAGACTATTAAGTATTCTTCCTATACATACTTATATACATATACATCTATAATTGTATATTTATACTTTATAGATTTATAAATTATGTTGGCAATTTATTACCTTATCATATTAATCATTTGGTCTACTTCCTATTCTAGATTGAATAACCAAAGATTAAATTTTATTAAACAAGTGTATACATGATTAATTTAATTTTTCTATATCTAGTTCCGTCATCAATGTTCATGTCATTAAAATTTCTGTATATACATTTTTTTAACAAACTATAATGGGTTCAATCATTATTCATTATCTGTTTTCATTTTCAAATGGTCACAATCCTTGAAATTCCTTCCGTAATAAGTGCTTATCTTCATTAAGCACTATCATTAATGTGTGTAAATGGACCTTCATAAGTATTACATAATTTATGAAATGTATGACCTTTTTGAATTTCTGAAATACTCATTTGAGAAGTTAATAATTTATTCTCATTATTAACTCTACAAGTATTTAAATTTAATCCTTCTAAATCAATATTAATAAAATAATTTTCAGTCTCAGGCATTATATAATACTGAAAATTTAATCTATTATTAGAGACAATTATTTGTTGTGGATCTTTTTTAATAAATTCTAAATGATTTTGTCTAAGACTGTTCTTTACTATTATCATAGATATGTATATTAGTTTTAAGAAAATCATTCCTTGTCGCAAACAATATCTGATATGAAAAAATAGATTTTGGATTAGGCTCATTTATCCCATCAAGATCTTTAACAATAATTTCCAAATCATTCACTACTTTATTTTCCATTTTTTTACCATCTTGAATCATATACTTTATCTCTGTTTGTTGCATCTCCATGACTTGTGTGTTTTGGAGATTCTTTACTTCATTCATTTTCACACCATTTTCACAATTCTTTCTGAATCTAATGAATTTAAATTAATTATTCCAAAAATATTATGCTGACTCTTTATATCTTTACTTTGTTGTGTAATATCATAGTGGTTTTGATACTTTTCTTCTGTGGTAATCAACTGAACTAATAATGATTTACTCTGGGTATCATCACTACATTCAATGTAAGTTTGAAGTTCTTCTTGTTGATTGTTCACCCTAATCTGCATGGTATCATTCATGATTGTTTTAATAGAATTTATTTGTGGAGCTAATATTGTCTCCTCTAAAATAAGATTAATAGGATACTTTTCTATTCCATCACTGGGAATCTGAGATATCCAACCAGTAGAAAATTCAGTGTCAAGTAAAGTTTCAGCATTAAAAGAATGTTTATTACCTTTATTGGATTCAAAAATAAAACCATGCAAATCTTTTTGTAAGATAAAAGCTTGTTTTTGATTATGTGAATTACGAATAATAATTCTATCATCTGTTTCATACATAAAAGACCAATTTTCAATAGAGTAAACATGTTGAATCAAGTGAAAACAAAATAGGTTGACTAAAAGTACCAGGTTTAACTTGATTACATGCATTCTGTAATTCTTTTAAACATAATTCCAAACTATCCTTCTCATAAAGGTTACAACTATTATACATATTAGCAAATTTTCCCTCCAAAATAATCTCTAAAGAAATTATTTTATTCTCCAAAGATCTAAGTTGATGATCAATAGTCTCTAATACATTATTCTGGGGTTCTATATTATTATTTTGTTTAGTAGAGAGTTGATCTATTCTTGGGTGTGTCCTTTGTCCCTCTTCTTGGATTTCATTCTGTATTTTATTTTGTTCTTCCTTTACTTCTTCTCTAAAAATTTCTTGATTTTTATTTATTTCAATACATTTAACATTCAATCTATCTATGATGTCATTTTGAAATTCACTAAACCGCTGTTGATATTTTGAATTATTTTCATCAATTTCATTCTTTAAGTCATTTAATGCTTGTTTAATTTCTATGTTATCTCTTTGAACATTATTTACATTCAAATTTAATTGTTCTATTTTAGTAGATAATTTATTTTCAATTCCTGTCATTTCATCCTTCAAATTGTCTTTTAAACTATCTAATATTTTATTATTAACATCTAATTTTTGATTCATATCACTTTTTAAGTCATCTAATTTTTTACTATTATCATTTTTTAAATAATCTAATTTTTTAATATTATCTTCTAATTTATTCATAAACATTTGTAACATTTGCATTATAGCTATGCTACTATCTATAGCCTGTATTGTATCAACATTAAATGATTGACTAATTCCAATTGTAGATGATTGATTTAAATCTTCATCAACTATATTTTGTGTTTGAGATAACACTTGATCTAAATTCTGTGTTTGTTGAGGGTATTCAATTATGGTTGTAGAACCCCCAAGTGCTTGTACCAATGATGATTGTTCTATAATATTAATATCATCACTTAGTTCATGTTGCATATCATCTTGTATTTGATTAAAGCATTCAGTACCTTTGTTTGAAAACATTTTTCCACTCCAAAGCATAATAAATTTTAACTTAATTCAAATATTACTCAAGTTTATATATTTTTATAACCAAAATATCATATCGTAAAGTTCTTTACCACTTCATGCTATTTATATATACTTATGATGTTCTAATGATATATGTTTATATTTTTTTAAACGCCTAAGTCTATATTAAAATTTTATCCCACTTAACTCTTATTTAAAACACAATTTAATAATTAGTTATTTAAATATTCATCTCTCTAAATCATATTATATATATTATCATTTTTAATCATATTTTAATCTTACAATTATAAACACCATACTTGTTACTAAGAATCATCAATTAATCTATCCATGACTTTCTCACTATATGTAATAATATAAAATCATAGATTCAATGCCTAGAAATCATTGATTCAAGGTCCCAGTTGATGCTAAATACGTAACAGTATGTAGTTTATACTTGTGATGAACTTAAATGTTCAAGGCCCAAAACGTTGTGTGCCAAATATAACAGAATCGATTATATTAAAGTCTAAATTGGGCTTGTTAAATATAACAGGATAATTAAATTCACCAGAAAGATGATATGCATTTCACTATAATCAGACTTTGGGTCTTCAAGCAGAATGCTAGAAATGAATCGATGAAATACTAAGTCCATGATTACATCCATCTTTATTATACTAGCTAAATAATTTTTAAATAAATTTTGATATAATTTAGACTAGTTCATCCATCTCTCATCCCTCCTTCAGTCATCATTATGCGACGATATTCAAACTCATGAAGAATTTGCAATTAGCTCTTTTCAGGGATGATTTCAAAATAAGTCATTATCTAATATGCCTTTATATAAGCATTAACTAATAATTGATATTCATATGATATTTATAACATTAACATATTAATACTATAATTTAATAATGATTAGATAAAGAGATCAGGTTAATAACTCAATATTTAATAAATAATAAAAAATATAATGTAAAAGATAAATAAAATATTAATAAATAAATAAGAATGAATTTACCATTTTAAAATATTAATAATAGTATTACCATCTAATACCCTATGATAAAATTCTATACTATAATAAACTATTCAAAAGTAAAAAATATAATTTAAATTAACAGATATATAAAAACAATATCTAGATTCAAAAATTAATAATTTATATAACTTATTAATTTATTTACAGTTTTTATTATATATGTTTCATAATTATATATATATAATTATTCAAAACAATACAATAATTAATACAGTAACAATATTTTAAACAAATATATACCAATTTAATAGAAGTACTTTCAACTATCTATGTAGTCGTTGTTAACTAGACTCAAATTGTATTAGAAAAAACCGTTACAAATGTAAACAAAAGCAATACGTCATACATCAATTTTCCCACAATTCATTAATTTTTATATTGGCTGTCTGTCTATTTATCAACTGTTGCTTTTCACTTTTTATTAGCATAGCTTCTTTAATTTTGTTATTATTATTTCTTTCAATACACAGAATTTTAACTTTATTAAAATCAAAATCAAAACCATAATTACATGTTACATTATGATCAAAAAATACTGATGGTGATACATCATCATTACTAACATTCTCTTGTCTTGATTTTTGCACTGTTTATATAATAACAAATGCTCCCTTGATCTTTTCTCCAATGTCATCGAGAATCCCCAATATATGCCTTTCCACAAAAACATAGCCATTTATATATTGCACAACTTTGATTTAAAATACCACACCTATTTTTTGAATTATTTATTAATCTATTTAAATTTAAATAGATTAATAAATAATTCAAAAAATAGGTGTGGTATTTTAAATCAAAGTTGTGCAATATATAAATGGCTATGTTTTTGTGGAAAGGCATATATTGGGGAATCTCGATGTACATTGGAGAAAAGATCAAGGGAGCATTTGTTATTATATAAACGAGTGCAAAAATCAAGACAAGAGAATGTTAGTAATGATGATGTATCACCATCAGTATTTTTTGATCATAATGTAACATGTAATTATGGTTTTGATTTTGATTTTAATAAAGTTAAAATTCTGTGTATTGAAAGAAATAATAATAAACGCAAAATTAAAGAAGCTATGCTAATAAAAAGTGAAAAGCAACAGTTGATAAATAGACAGACAGCCAATATAAAAATTAATGAATTGTGGGAAAATTGATGTATGACGTATTGCTTTTGTTTACATTTGTAACGGTTTTTTCTAATACAATTTGAGTCTAGTTGACAAATCTACTACATAGATAGTTGAAAGTACTTCTATTAAATTGGTATATATTTGTTTAAAATATTGTTACTGTATTAATTATTGTATTGTTTTGAATAATTATATATATTTTATTATAATTGGAATACAGACATTGATTAATAATTTATATATATATATATATATATATACATATATTATATATGTTTTATAATCATATATATATATATATATAAGTACTATTTACAATTGTATAACTTATATATTATATGTATTTATAAGAAATAAAATACATTAAATGTTTATTATATTATATAATAAATAGAATAAATCAATTTTAAATATCTGTTAAATTATAACCTTTTTTTTATATTTCATCTAATTTTGATGAATTATATCAAACTTCCAATTCATGTTTATAATATTAAATTTAGATATTCCTATTAAAATATAATGATGTCAAATTTGAAATAAAAAAAAAATAATAATAATAATAAACATATTAAAATAATATAAATATTATTATAATATATATAAATAAATAAAGAAAAACTTATTTTCCAGAGTTAAGAATAGATCTTTAAGTCTGTAGTCCATAATCCTAATGAAGATCTTTTACGAAGTATATTAATCCATTGGTATAATGATGATTTATTTATCCTTAATTGATAAACTGTTAATAATATCCAATGATTTGATTGATATAATATAAAGTAAGTATCCTTCGAATATTGATGTTCTTATTCTCCATTTTTCTATTATCATTAGAAGTTCTTTACAACAAATATTTCAGTTTAGCATGTCAGTTGGTTTCGACACCTTTGCAATATCAAATTATTTTACTTACTCCACATTGTAAGATTTCTTTATATATATAATTATTTAAAATTTATATATATTTGTAAAATAATGAAGTGTTAAAATAACGTAGTTTCCAAAAACTCAAACAGATGTTCTTTTCTTTTATATTGCTATTCCTTTTAAGATTTAATAGAAAATTAAAATATTTTCCTTATAGTCTTTTAATCCATAGACTTATCTTAATTTGGAAAAGTTAATATTTAATTCCAAATGTTGAATAGTATATATTTTTTATAAAAGAAAAAATTATTTAAAGAGAAATTATTTTCTTTTCTTCTTTTCAATAATAAAAACCCGAATGAATTTCCTCATGTTTTGTTACAGTTTCATGCTTAATTTAAATATTAATTATATCAATAAATATTAAGATCTAATAATAAAATATATATAAAACTATTTATTTGTTAACTTCAAATCTGGCAATTACTCAAAAGCTTGACATTAATGTATGTACTATTTAAAGTTCACATGTATATATAAATAGTATATATGTATATACATATTAAAATAATCAAATAGATTTTATATTTATAAATAATTTCATTAGAGATAAAAGTATGTTAAGTTAATAATAACAACTGGAAGTTACTATTATAGTATACATCAATTTTATCACTTTATCCAGATGTGGATTATTCAGGTAAGTATTTAAACATTTATAAATCATCATCATTTAATTATTCTAATATATAACAATTTCATGTTTGTAGATTATTATTATTCAGTCAAACACTGACGTATATTTTTACACATAAGTTTGTTAGCAGCTATTCCATATTTGTAGAACAATTATAATTTTGAACATATAATGCAATTAATGTTTTCATATTATTTCATTAATTTTCTATTGTAAACTTATTATAGAATTAATAATTGAATTATTTTCTAATGTTTACCTGTTTAGTAAGTTCTTCATTTATTGCTGTTTTCTCTAAATAATGGGGGGTGTGTGTTTTGAAACTGAATGGAACTAAAGGCTTGGATAGGCACTGAAGGCTTACTTCATGATAACGGATAGAGAGAAAAACAGGCAAATCACCCATATTAAATTGATTCTTCATGGAGCTGCTTGATGGTTCAATTCACTTTTCTAGTAATCTAAAAAAATTGTTGTCTCATGATTTTCAAGTATAGAATAATAATCTAACAATCATGAGCTATCCTTTTTGGCATCAGACTGTTTTACTTATCTGGCTATGTGTTTTCAAATTTTTAATTATTTGTCTTTTGCCTGCAGCATGGTGAACAAACACTTAATTATTGTTAAATTACCACCATTCTGCATTACAAATTACTTTTTAAATTATCAAAAAATACAAATTATTTTTCTGAAATATAAAATGAGTTGGAAAACAGTAAAGAGATTTTTATTTAAATGATTTTTAACTTGAATTTATTAATTTTAGTAAACAAAAGTTCATACCTTCTTTAATTGCAAATATCAACGTATTTACTTTTCTTTGTTTTTTTTTTATATTTTAAAAAATTTGAATTTGTTTTAATTTGACCATATCGTTATTTTTAATTGCGGTCAAATTTCATTATTTCTTTTTCTTTTTTAAAATATTTAATATAATTAATCTCTCCCCCCCCCCCCAAAATATTGTTAGTTTGATTTAAATTTAACTTATGTCATTTAAATGGGGGGGGGGGATTTTCTTTGTAACAGGACGAATTAAATCCTGTTCCAAAGAAAGGGATTTTGTATTCAAGTGTATGTATAGATATGAGTACTAACTATGTTTATATATTAGATTTTTGTGTTCTTCTTAAAATAATTAAAGAAAGCATTAAAATGGGCATAAGGGGGGAGTTGTGCTCATTTCTATTAATGAAATGTGTGTGTATATTATTGTGTAGGCAAGTGAACAAGACGAATCATTTGGAAAGCATATATTATATGTGCTATTTTAATGTCTGAATGCCATATTTTTATTTTCTATAAAAATAAAAAAGTGAAGAAATATGTTAATGCCATATTTTAATTTTGATAAAAAATAAGAAAATGAAATATGTTAATGAGTATAAAAATAAAAGAGAAAATAAACCAATTGTTTCTTGCAAATGCTTTTAATTATGGCATGATGTAGAGATTTTCCTTACTACTGAATGTAAGGAAAAGGGGATTAAGATAAACTTGAAAAAAGTCCTCTAATGAGAAATGAGATGGTGCTTTTGGACTATATGGTAGGTTCACAAGGAATGAGAGCCCATCCTGATAAAATGCTATCCACCACGGATTTTTCTGTGCCTAGACTCAGGAGGCAGATTCTATCATTCCTGGGTATGTGCAACTTTTATAATGTTTCATGAATGATTGGCAGAACAAACGGAACTGCTAGTCAGGCTATTAAAAATGATATACCATAGAAGTGGACCAGGGAGCAAGACAAAGCCTTCAAGGATATAAAATAGAGGTTTATAAAACATGTAATATCATTGTGCTCCCAGACTTTACCAAGCCGTTTATCATGTACAGTGATAGCAGTGGATATGGGTTGGTGGTAAGTTTATCACAGGTACAAGATGTAGATGTTAAACTTTATCAGTCAGTTGTTAAGAGAACCAGAACTAAATTATTCAGCTACTGAAATGGAGACCTTAGCAATTGTTTGGACTTTGCAAAACTTTAGGTCCTTCTAGCTAGAGTCAAAGGTGATCATAGTGACTGGCCACAAATTGGAATTCCTAAGTCATAGCTACCCGACAAATTGCCAGTTGGTTCACTGGAGTCTGTTCCTTCAGGAATACAACTATACAATGCAATATTGTAAAGCATTAGAAAATGTCATTGCAGATATTCTGAGCTGAAATCCTGCTGACTCTCAGCTCTGTCACTTAAGAACAAAAAATCTGTACATTGCCAGTGTGGACTTAAAAAAAATTAATGGAAAGGTAGAAGAGTTGGCACATCTGGATTATCATCAACACAAGGATGACCAGTTGAAACTTGTGATTGAATGATTAGAAAGGAGGTGAGGCCCAAAATGTCACACGGGAAAGTACTCATGGAATAAAGTACCAAATATGCCAGCATATATTAGAATACAAAACACGAGATGACCAAGAAGAATGGAAACTTGTCATACCTCATCAGATTAGAAATGATGTCATGACATATATCCAACAACTATATGACCATTATGGCACCCTTAAAACTGAGCATTTGCTCCAGAAGTGGTTCTACTGGCAAGGTATGCATGCAAAGATCATGGTCATGCTGGAAGATGTGAAATATGTAAAAGAACGAAACCAGCAAATAGGGACTACATGGCCCCTATTGTTTCTTGTATATGCTCAAAGTCTTGGGAGATGATGGCAATAAATTTTTATAGCCAATTACCAGCATTTAATAAAAAATATCTTGTGGTCACATATGATTTATTTTCAAAGTATGTATCTACTTTTTCCATTGCCCAGGCTAATGTAAAAAATGCCATGAAGATATTGGAATGTAGGCACTTCCTGAACATTGGAAAGCCTGCAGTCATTCTCCTTGACATGGTACTCCATTTATATCAGGGGAGTGGTGTAGGTGGACCCAGTAGCACAGAATTTAATGTATATTCACATCAATTTGGAACCCCCAATTGACCCATGTGAAAGGGTAATGCAGGAATTAGGGAATTTATTTCATACATATTTAAGTGCAAATCATAGGGGTTGGGTTAAGTAACCCAGCAGATCGTGGATTTTATAAATTGGTCCACAGATGAGTCAATTGTTTTGCTGCATTTGCACTTTGGACAGCACATTTCTCAACTAATTAAAACTTTCTATCAGGTTTGGGAGAATCTCCCATTGACTGAGAAGTTGATCAGGCCAGAACATCACAGACCTTGCCTAAAATGGACAAAAGAAGGAATAATAAATTGAGAAGAAATCCATATCAGTTCAAATTAGAAGACTATGTCATGTTCAGGATGCGCCATATGATTGATCTGGGAAAGTTTATATGCCAGAAGTTTTGCAACTTATAGAAAGGTCCTTTTCCTATCTAATACTGGGCAAGAAGTCAAGGGATCTTATAACACCCAATCACTGAAGCCCGTGCCAACATACACATACAGATAAAAGAAAAAGAGAAAAGAAGAGAAAGACAAAATTTTTTTTTGTGTTGTTTGTTAATTATTAATTACCTATTTTTTATCATTTTGAGCCTCCAAACATCTAGATTGTGTTTGAAGGCTTTTGAACAAGTGGGGTATTGTACTAGGGCTGGGATTAAACTCTGCTCCAAAAAAGGAATTTTGTATTCAAGTGTATGTATAGATATTAGTACTAATTATATGTTGTATAGATTCAATTTTTAATAAAGAGTTAAACAGGCATAAGGGGGGAGGTTGTGCTCATTTATATTAATAAAACATGTGTGTATATATTATTGTATAGACAAGTGAATGGAAGAAATAGTTTAGAAAGCATATATTATATGCATCATTATTTTAATGTCTGAATGATGTATTTTTATTTTCTATAAAATAAGAAAATGAAGAAATGCCATACTTTAATTTTGACAAAAAAATAAGAAAAATGAAGAGAAACAAAACAGATTGTTATCTGCAAAGGCATTGTTTTAAATTGTTTCCCAGGGGTGTTCTATGAAATTTTTGCTTAGATAAAAAAGAAAAGGTGCTAAAAGGTTTTTTTTGATGAAAAGCTGGACTTCGGATACCATGTTCTAAGTTACAGAAAATACCTAAGATTATTAAGATTATAACTTTTTGGAAAGAAAAAAAATGTTATAGACAAAAAAATATCAGGAGATATTTTGAATTTGGATTTCAAGTTTTAAAGTGTCAAATTGTGTTATAGATTTTCTTGCATTGGAAAATTTTGAATCAAAGAAAATATATTCACCAGCTAGAGATAAATAGACTGGAGTAAAGCTTTAAATATTTTGGGCTTTATACCTCTCCTTGTGCCACAAAAAAGCCAAAGCTGCTACATGAGCGAACCATCACCAGAACCTAAAAAGAAGACTGGCCATTTACATATTTCCCTGCCTATATCCGAAGTACTGATTGAATCAGTGGAGGTTCAAAAAACAAATTTTGACATGATATCCATGATGAACCATTTCCATGGCCATAGGGTGCCAAATGAGTTTATTCTTGGCATGAATCTGCATAAGCTATCCTCTCCAGGGAATTCAAGATCACATTTTATTTTTCCAAATATGTTAAATGCACATTTTCAGTAATATTTAGAGACTTTAATGAAAAGTATATTTCAATAGCTGTCCCACCTTCAGAAAATTACACAGTACTTGAAATGATTAGACATTTTATATTATTTATTTGCTTGTCTCTATTATAATGATCGGGGAGATGATTGAAGCTAGCAGTCTTACCATATCTGCACTACAAGGGTGCCATCTAGGAATTTGAACCTAGAAAATTTATATAGTAGGCAGATAGGCACTGTCATGATCTTATTTTACATATATTTTATTCTGATCGTTAGCCCAATGTCAATAGCTCAGTGGAACAGCAGAGATTTACTATATAAATTCTTATCTAAGAATATTTCAATATTAAAAAAAGAATAAAATAGGCCACTGTCAGTAATTATACACACAAACATTTATTAACGCACATATAAATTTTGAATCATTTTAGAATTACTTTTACTTTATAATTTAATTTGATTTTAGAATTTAATTTATGTTTTAACTTTATAAGTTCGCACAGATGAGTTGAATATTTTATTAAAGTGTCAAGTATGAATAGACTACATAGATCGCATTTGAAAAGAAAATATTTTATCCCTGATTTAACCTTAAGCCAAAAGTTCGCAGTCAAAACCAATGCCAATCTATCTGATATATCGATGTATTCAATGTAGTATGAATACGACAGCACCAAATATCATACTATCAGGAATGTACATCTGAACAGCATGGTTAAAAGACATTGACTCTCAACCCAATAGGAATGCTACATCTATCAGCAAGAAGAACAATAAACAAAAAACTCCATAGGAAGGGACTGCATTTTCCATCTTACTATCCCTTCCATAGGCAAAAAGGGGGGGGGTGCAGCATATAAATCGATCCTGCAAGTAGCGAATCTCATACTACATCTACTAATTACACCAATATATCCAATCCATTGACCCAATTTAACTATGAAACAAATAACCTAAGATTACCCTCCCTTAAACTAACATATATAATTTTACAAATCTATGCAGACATTCACACCCGACTTAAATTTAACATTTATTAAAAGTTGTTAAACAACAACAACAACAACAAAAATCATAATAAAAACTTAAAAAGAACAAAAAAAAATTAAATGGAAATGATTTTAAAAAATACATCAAATGACATTATTAATATTAATTTACATTGGTCAGATAGGATTCTATTGCTATCATTTAAATATTGGGAAAGTTTATATTTTAGAGTTCTTATTGTTTTCAATTTAATTAATGTTCATCAGATTTCATAAAGTTCTTACAATTTTAACAAGTCCGAGTTTCTAACTTCTTGCAGTTGCTTGCCATTTGGAGCCAGTGTTAATTTCCTGATGTCCTGTGGTCCTCAATATAGAAAAAAACATTATTTCTCTTTCTTTTTAGCAAAACTGAAGGGATTGAAGAGTGCATCTTTTCAACCTCTTCTCCTTCAACTCTGCACTAACACATATCACCACTGCTATCACACATCTCTCTCAGCTCTTTCTTCACTCGCTATTTATGGTAGACTTTTGGATCCAGAGGACATTACGTCATGACAATGGTGATGGTCTTTTCGCTGAGGTCTGATTCCCCGATGGATTTTTTTCATTGGCCATTCTGTTTTTATTGTTTTTCCTTTCCTATCTGACCTTTGCTTATGCATTTTAAAATGCCCAAGGGCTAGTTTACTTTTACTAATTAAAATAATCATTTCCATTTTATACAATAGAATTAATTAAATTATTTTGCAACTTAAAGATATATTTTTATCTCTAAATCTTTTTAAGTTTTTACTTTTAAAATACTTTTTCTCTTTTTAATAAAGTTTTATTTTAATAATTTTTTTTATCTGTGCGATTTTATATATATACGAGTTTAAGTAGAATTAATTTTCAATTTTTATGTCTTAAAAAAAAAAGTTTTTAAATGTAAACTTTTCAATGTCTCAATTTTTTAAAAAAAATAATGTAACGGCATATGTGCCCATTACACTATAAATATGTGTATATATGCAAAGGTTTTATTAAACATCTGAGCACATTGAAGTATTCTCTTTTTATTACTTCATGTATGTTTCATTGAATATTTCCATTTAGATATTTCTTTTTTTTTCTCAAAATATGATTTATTAACATAATATTAATCTTTGAATTTACATGTTATATGTAGTGATATACAAGATTCAAACTATGATTTACAATGCAGAACTTGATTTACCGAATGAAAGAAAAACCTTGAATTGTATATGCATATATCTTGCCATATTTAGTTAAAGATATATTCACATGATAGTTATTTCATTAGTTAATTAATCTGTTTCTAACTGCCTTACCCATATATATATATATATATTGTAACAGTCAAGTTTGTACCTTTGCATAACAGAATTCAGAATCCAATCAAAAGACTCCGAAGCTGACCAGACTAGGACTGTGACATCCCAAGTATGACCACACTTCAACTCGTAAGCCAGTATTCCAAGACTCAAGACCCTACAAATGACCACCTTGAAATTACACATAGAATACTCCTTTATTCGCGGCCGACATAGGTCAGGGAGAAACAATGAGACTCATAATTAAATTACAAATTGATTGTATCCAACAAATAGTTATCTTAATGGAGACCTTTAATAATGCATATTCTATAACATAATAATAATGAGAATTGGATGGAATAATGAAACTGAGAGTGGACTAGGTTAATTTACTAAAGTTTAATTTCTTCAATAATAAGTTTTATCTAAAATATATATATTACAAATTTTAACATGTAAAATGCACGCAGGCATTTAATGGCTAAAGAGTTTGGACAGATTCTTTGATAAGATTAATAAATAAATTTACATTTAAGTAAGATGAATGCAGCAGTTATTCATCTTACAATTTGTATACAATTATTTTACGGATTTATATATAATAAATGCACGCAGGCATTTAAATAAATAGCTTATCACTACGGCATGTCTATAGTGTAACATATACAGACTTCTCTTAATGTGTGGCTGAATACTAATAATTAAACTAAACCTTGGTCAACACTTATGGTAGATGTTTCTCGTCTGTTTATATTTATTTATTTAACCTAAATAGGGCTGCAATAACTTAGATTGACCGGACTTTTAAGAATATCTCAGACAATTGCTGAAAGAACTAAAATAGGGAGGTAGAGTTGACTGCTCTGGATGTACTAATGCACTATAGCACCAGCAATACAATAATAAAGTCGCCCTGTGGATGGATTGGTAGATCAAGGGTTTCTGCGACCAATGCCGGTACCCTGAAAACCGATCATTAAGCTGCATGAAAAGGAACAAATAGTTCAGAAAGGCGGGGGACTTAGTGCTAACCTGGCCTTAAACTCAGGCTTCACGACTGCTCTACCCTATGAGAGGAAGATGTGCGGGCTTAACCAAGGCTCCATCTTATTTATATGTGGCAGCAACACGAGAAAAATATTAAAATGAATGAAATCACATCCTCCAAGCAAAGCATTTTATAAAATTTAATATTCTATAGGCAAGAACAATAGCTTATTAGCTTAATCAAATAGAAGCCAACTGTTAGGTAGCATGATAAAATATATGCTATAGATGGGAATAATTACAGATAATCTTTGCTGTTCCAGCTATCTCTAATTTGTTATTGATCAAATGACAAGTATTTAAAAGGAGGGAAAAGTATATTTGATGGGGTTTACTAAATAACTTAAATAGCAAATATACTTATAAATATTTATCAAGGTTAGTCTATTTCTTAGTATTTAAAAATTAAACCTCACTAAAACAAGCCACATTGCAAAAATTTACAATCAAACAATTATCAAAAAAATATTAAATAATAACGAGTAAGTCATTACTATTTTCTTAAGAGGGTTTCGAAACAGCGCCCAGAAATAAGATTATAAATAATTACGTGAAGAGGTTTTAATTAATCTCTTCTTGAAATATTAAAATTTAGTATTCACTGTTTTGAAGAGTCAGCATATCATAAAATAAATATAACAACTATTAAAACTATGTGATAAAAAAAATTAACTAGAGATGTGACGGCAGTGGATCATTTACAGATTTTAAAATAATAAAAGAAAAGCTTTAACATTAAAAATATATTAAGTGGTTAGTTAGCTAACTAGAATTTAAAAGGTAGTATGAAATTATACAGAAAATATACAGAGCTCTGCAGTTTAAAGTGATTTACCGGTATTAGTAAGTGCTTGAGCTGGAGCTTGGTGAGTTACCTGGGCGGCTTGTGGCATGCTCTTCTTTTACGGGTGGTCTGTAGGTATTATAGAAGCATTCTTCTTCTTTTCAGTTAGATGGTAGATATTATAGTGGCACTCTTCTTCTTTTTCATTTAGATGTTAGATGTTATAGCGGCATTCTTGGTTATAAACGGTGTCGGATGGAAACGAACCCATCGCCTCCTTATGGAGTGACAGCTAAGATGGCCACCCTAGCCAGACATCTCAGTTCAAAACTAGATTTGATTTTTTAAATATAAATGCAATTCAAAATGGAGTCTCTTCTCAGTATATAGATCTCAGTCAGTCTCTCAGTATTATAGATCTCAGCTAGTCTATCTTCCCGCTCAAAACATGGCCCATTTATATCTTTTTCCTATCAGCTTAACACCTTTAAGAATTTTTCTTTGCTTCATAATTACATTTTTAATTAATTTTGTTAACATACAATCTGATTTCAAATATGCTGATAAGTTTCTGAGGTGTTATAACTTTTTCCTTAATTCCGTTTTAATTAAATTCTAAAAACATGTAATTTTGATCTTAAATATTTGATGAACTATTAAAGTATTTCAGTTATAATTTTATGGTTATTTTGTAAAATTATTTTGCCATAAACAATTTTAATCCAAAATAACTTAAATGTTTATATCTGACGCAATTTCAATTAGCCAGATTTTAAAATGACTTTTTATTAACTTGACCAAAGGTAGGTGTGGTCACTAATTAAATACTTGTTTATGACAAATCTGTTTCTAACCAACTTTTAATTCTAAGAAAAAAAATAACACTTAATTTTTAAAGAAGACTTCTCAGCATATTTGAAAGAAAACCTTTTTAACATTTTTAAATAAACATTTAAAAATATTTTCATCTTTTTAACATTTTAAATATATAACACATTTTAATGTTTTAAATCCTGCCACCCCTATATACATTACAAATATATGTTGGATAATATATCCACATATGAATTAAAATATTAAATTTATTAATAAATTGAACCTTATCATTATTTAACACATTAAAAGTATTTTTTTAAAATAAACACGATACTAATAATAATAATACGCTATAATTCTATCAAACCTATCTAATTATAGCATTCTTTCATATGTAAATATATAATGCTGTTCAGACAGCCATGACAGCAAATTGTAGTTTTATTTTACATATTATAGTTTAAATGAGATTTGAATCTAACACAGACGAGTGGGCTACTAGATTGATGATGAAACGGCAAGGGATTAGGAGGTTCCTGTTTCAATATATATATATATATATATTGTAACTGATTGAAGAAAAACCCATTTGAAACAGAAATAAAATAAAAATTTTAATTAATTATTAATTCAAATATGTCTACAATCTGTACCATTTGTAACAGTATGAATAAATAAAGATGAACTGATAAAAAGGCTGTTAAAAGGCTGTTACTTTATAATTGATTATAATCTATATATTGATGAGTGATAAAATGTTAGTTGCTATAATTTAATAAATAAACACTAAATAGGATATATGATATGCTCCAGCTGTGCATCATTTGTAACCGAGTAAAATTAAATGAGAAATGGATTTATTGTGTTAGCTAAAATACAATTTATAATTAAATAAGGATGACACTAACATATAAATGAGAACATATGCATATCATGCTCTATTTGGGTGTCTATTTCTAATTAATTAAATATATCATTATAGCCCATTTGCAACTATCCTAAACATTAATTCTGTCATGCTAATAATGAAATAAATAAATAATCTCATTTTTCCATATAAAATAACCAAATGAAAATTAAAACTGTCATCATTAAAGATTTAAAATATTTAGATATTGGGGAGTCATTTGACCAATAAAATATACTGGCCATTGTCATCAGATCAACTTACATTAGATATAGTAACTGAACAAAATTACTGTGAAATCTCTGGAGTGCATTATGCTTATCTCCAATAATAGGTTCTTATAACAAAAAATCCATCCTATTCTTCTTTCCAAATATATAAGACCATTCATGGTCACATGCACACATTGGTGCTAGTTATAATAACTTATAAAAAAAAATCATGTAAAGTTATTAAGCTGGAAAGGGTGAAATCACTTTTTATTCAGTTTAGCTAAGTACATATGTTTACCCACGAGTGCCACTAGATTGTTTTAAATCTAGATAAACCTTATCCGTTCATAATGTACTGAGTTAAAACTCATTTAGTACATTTTTACTACACATGACTTGGATGACAAATGAACAAAAAAATGACATTCTTATATTTGATCTATGTCAATAAAATCATAAGATGCCATATCACAACATTTTTATATTAAAGACTCCTATAAATATTACTAGTTCATTTGATGTATATTGATGAACAGATGCAAAAATACTCTCATTAATGGCTTCCAAACAAACATAGTGAAGACCATTACTTAAGTGGATGGCCATGAAATTAATTACTTAACTTAATTAAATATCATAATATATTGATGATGATGATGATGATAATGATGATGATATCAGTCCTAGCTTTATAATGAACTCACAACAATAAATTTACTTTATAAACTCATAGGCACTTTTTAAAATCATCCTTTTTCAAAATTGGATTTAAATATGTTCCCTAGCATTTATATACGTTTATAGTTATTTATTCAAAATACTTTTATAGGTAAAACTAGGATTCAATAATACCAGTGATGATGACTGATCATCACGCATCTCCCCACATGATATTCAACTTTCTATAAACCCCTATTTACTAAATATATTAATTATGTTAAACATTAGATTTAATGATTAAAACCTATTTAATGATATGTTTAAACGGTGTTTTAATCAACAATATGATATCCATCTTTGATGAGGATGATCAAAACTTATGAGCACAACATAATTTTAGCTTTCTATTATTAACCTATAATTATTAATACTTGGTTATTATCAAGCATATTCCTTACATATTTAAATGTAAATTAACATTCTCGCTTACTTAACATTTTGCAAGCGTTTGCTTAAATATTTGCAAGTGCTGACGATTCTTAATATTTGTGAGCGATGATGATGATCATTTAAAACAATAAAACCAAGACAAGAAAAATACAACAATATTTTTAATAACTTGGAAACCAATTAAGATATATATATATATAATTATATTTATTAATGCTACTCTTATTTTCTGCTTTAAAATCATATTAATAGTTAGATAAATGACTTATTATCACATTGATTAAATATAGAATTAATACAAAAATTTATATACACATAACCAAATAAATTTAATATACAAGTTTGTCATTTTGGATATTTTAAAATAAGCTGGCTTAAAATGACATTTAAAAAAAAAATTCATTGAATGCTTACTTAAGACTTTCCTAACCTATTATATCATAAAAATAAATTTCATATGTAACTTGTGTGTTTTATTTCACTTCCATTCAAATGTGAAGCCCTACTTTTAAATTTACTCTATTTAAACTATTTATGCATACCCTATTTCTTTGATGTGTTTGTATAAGCAGTTACACATGCACACACACCCTGTGATATGTCAACATATATTTTTAAAATGTGCTCCCTTATATTAGAGATTAATACATAAAAATCACATATATAAAAAATATTCTTGCAACCTTGAGCAAAATAAAATAAAATATATCAATTTAATATGCAACAAGATAAAAAAAACATTATAAATGCTTTTATTTATAGGTTGCTCATTATCATAACAAATGAAAAACAATAAAAAAACATTTCAATATTACAATATATAATAAAAAAAAAACAAAAAAAAATAATGAAAATTTAAGTTTAAAGATTTAAACTGTGTTTCTGTTATGTTATGTGATATTGAGAATAACTATCGATAAACAAGCCCTTAATGTTTCTGTATCAAATGAGAAAAAATGCTTTGACCAATAAATTAAGGTTTACTTTTAATAAGTAGGAATAAAAGATTTGTTAATGAAATTTCATAGTTACCCGATTATTTTCACTTCTTATAAATATCTCAAGTTTGAATTTTCAGACTGCTTGTCTCACATATAGCTTTAATAAGTTGATTTGCTCCATTTAAAAAATAGGTTCTTGCAGATACTTTTAAGATAAACATGAATTAATTGACTTGCATATTTCCACAATTTTAAAATTATTTATTGTTGATACTTTTGATAACGCTGAATTCGTTGACTGGCTTGCTTCTACCATTTCAAAAAGAGTTATTACAAATACTTTTAGATAAGTATGAACTGGTGGATTTGATTGTCTCTACCATTAAAAAAAATCTTTGTAGACACTTTAGATGACTATGAGGAAAACTTTAACAAAAATTTGATTGATAGCTTAATCAAACCTAGTTATAAGGTTTTTATACAATTTCCTTTTCTTTTCTCTTATTTCCCCTTCTCCCTCCATTCAAAGGTAATGAACCCATAATAGGCCAGCAGCTAGAAAAGAAGCATTTCAAATAGCTTGTGTGGTTGGCTTTAAACTCGATCATTCTGTTGGTAATAAAGGACTTTTGGTATCAGTCCATAGATAGATAGGTGAGTTAACCCATAGATGTCAGATTTCAGGAAACAGAAAAAGTGGCTTTAGCAATGCAAATTCATTGTATTATATACAGCAAAATATATTAATATCATTTTATAGAATTGTCAATAACTTCTTCCAAGAAATTCAATTTTGTTCCCTTTCTTTTTCTTAATATTGCTGGGAATTACTAATATATATACACATCTTCGTTTATACTCACTTTAAAACAAGAGTCATTTTTCTCCTTCCTCAATTTTTAAAGAGTGAAGAAAAAATCAATCGATCACTCTCTTTTGAAAAATATGCAAACTGTCCATTTCTTTTGGTTTTCATGAACTCAATCACTACATCTCCATCTAATAACATTAAAAAAAACTGAACCTTTATAAATATTGTTTCATTCATTTATATTGTGAATCTTTGATCAAAGAAAAGGACCACCGGGAAATCTTATCTTGAGATAAAGATCAAAGCTTCACAAGTTTGACGGCCTGTCACAATTAATAAAAACTTAGGATTAATTGTTACTTTTATTTTATCCAAGCATCACTTCCTTCTCTAGATATCTACAATCTAGATAATACAAAAACCACAAAGCTTGCAATCTTAGTCATTAAAGATTTGTGTAAAAATGTTTTATGTTTAAAATATCTATACTCACATGTGTACATTTTCACATCCTAATCTACTAATCTTGATCACTTTACTTCACACTTTCTTTCTGATCTGCTTTATTTAATAAGAATATAGCTAAATAATTTCAACACATTATTTAATAAAATATAATAAATCCCTTTATTACAAATATTGTTTTTCATTACCTTCTTTTTACAACTGCTTATTTATTAACTATTTATAAACTATATAATAATAAATAGAAATATAAATCTATATATATACATAAAAGAAAATTTTTTTTCTTAATTAAATAATATATATGTGGGTGAAATGAGTCATATATCTACATTTGCATCACTCCCAAACAAAAAAAAATTAAATGTAAAGAATTGCTTAGGTCCGGAGTGCCATTGACTTTAGGCTATGTACATTATATGTGCCTTTTACTCCTTCTGATGATTCCAGTACAAATGCATTTCCCCTTTTCTTTCCCTGATATGGAATGGCCCTTCATATATATTATAGAATTTTTTTGAATTTATGCTTCTGCGGGTCACTAACATGAGGAGTTTTAACAAGGACATGATCACCTACATTGAACTGAGTTGGTCTCTTTGGCCCTTTAGCAATCCGTTTCTTAGCCATTCCCTGCAAGTTATTCCTTGCTCTTTCTACAAGTGTCTCTTCTTATCTCTTCCTTTTTTATGGTGGGCAGTGGAGTTTTTATAAGGTTTGGTTTTCGCATAATGTATGTGGGTTGGGGCAAATTTTGTGGATTCATTTTGGGTGATATTAATATACCCAACCACTTTGCCTAATCGTTTAACCCAATTCTTATGATGGCCCTCCAAGTAAACCCTTAACAATCTACCCAATTCTTTCATGACTCTTTCACAGGGGTTAGATTGTGGGTTATGAATGGAACTTAGGACATGTTTAATCCCTTGGTGCTGTAAGCAGTTGTTCCACTCCTTGGAGAGAAAAGAGGTAGCATGGTCTGTTAGAATAGTTCTTGGTTTTCCCACTAAGGTAAATTGTGAACTTTCTAAATTTCTAATTGCCCCTCGTGCATTGGCTTTGTAGACAGGATACGCAGCAACAAATTTCCGAGATGTCATAGCAACCAAGATATACCTAAATCTCCTATACAGTGGCAACAGCCCATAAAAATCTATAGCCAATAGATCATTTGGTTGTTTGGGAATAATGGGTTGCAAGATCTCTGCATATGAGCGACTAGTATACTTGGATTTTAAACAAATTTCACAATACTTAAGATGTTGTAGTATTGAGGCATACATACTGGGCTAGTAGAATAGTCTCCTAATGAGATATTCCACTTTTCTAGGTTCATAATGCCCATACAAGCACTGAACATAATAGATTAGCCTTCCCCTTATACTTGTGGGGATGTATATCATCCAAGAGGTTTCCTGATGTTCAACTGTCTGGTAGTGCAATAAATCCTGTTTTATACAATATCTGAGGGTGGATTTATTGGTTATCATTCTATTGACTGCATCACTTTTAATTTTTTTAGACAAATAGGCCAATTTTGGATGCAATTTAAAATCTTGGCTTTGTAACTGGGGTAATTGACTCAACTCTTTTTCCACAGAATCATCAACAACAATGGTTATTGCCGCTATATATGCCTGATCTAGATTTACATGTTGTGGTTGGATTCTCACAGGATTCCTACTGAGAATATCTGCGACCACATTTTCTTTTCCTTTACAATATTGAATTTGGTAGTTGAATTGTTGCAGGAATAGGCTCCATCAGATCAGCCTTTCATTGTTCAAATAGCTCCTATTGAGGAACTCTAGGCTCCTGTGATCTGTTATTATGACAATGTGGGATCCCACCAGGTACTGCTTAAGCTTTTGAAAGCCCAAACCACTGCTAATGCTTTTTTTCAGTTGTAGTATAATGTAATTCAGGCCCTCTCAGAAGACAACTAAGAAAGCAAAGTACCTGTGGTCTGTGATCTTTATCTAATTGGAATAAGATTACCCCAGCCCATATCCACTGCTATCAGTCTGTATATAAAAAGTATCTTCAAAATTGGGATATCCTAATATGATTTGTTCAAGGAATTTAGTTTTGATGAGGTTCATTTCTGTAGAATTGTGTTCTGTCCATTTCCATCTAGTGTCCTTTCTAAGTAATTGGGATAGATAAATGGTGTCATAGGCAAAATTTTTATAAAAGCGATGGTAAAAATTGCAGACACCAAAGAAGGATTTCAGATGCTTTTTATTTTCTGGATGTGGAAAGTTCCAGATTGCACTTATTTTATCAGAGTTTGGTTTTATTCCATCCACTCCTACCAGATGTCCTAGAAATGGTATTTCTTGTATGGCTATAGTAGTCTTGGCTAGGTTAATTTTTATATTTTTCTCCTTACATTCAGATGTTGGAGATGTTCTGCTGCATTGCTTGAGGCAATGACTATATCATCAACATATGTTGTGATGACATTTTTAACTTCTTCTGATAGTACTCTATCTAGGCATTGGATCAAGCCTGAGCTGCTATTTATAAGAACAAAGGGCATCCTTTCAAACACATATGAATGACCCTCATGTCTAAATGCAGTATACCTTTGATCCTCTGGGTGCAAATAGATTTGCCAATAACTGGCAGTCAGATCAAAGGTACTGAAAATAGTTTTACCTCTGAATCTGATTAGCAACTCTTGTATAGTGGGAGGGACATTCCTTTCTGGGATGGTTAATCAGTTTAAAAACCTTGCATCTAAGCATACTCTGACAGTGCTATTCTTCTTTCGGACAATAACCAAAGGGTTGTTATATGCAGATGGACATTTTTTATGACTTCCATTTCCACCATTTTTCTAACTTGGGCATTGACTTCAGCCCTGTATTGGTAGGGGATGGGGTATATTTTACATTGATACTGTTCTGAATTTGTTAATAGAATCTGATGCACATACCCCTTAATAATGCCAGGTTTTCTGGAAAACACTTCCATGAACTTACAAAGAAGGTGAAACATTTTCCCTCCTAAATCAAAGTCTATACTCTCAATTCCTTTTAATTTATGTCTCATATCCCGCTGAGTGGAGCCCTCTTGGATTATAGCAGTTTTGGCTTGATAAAATGGTACTACCCCTTCCAGGACTTTGTCTCTACTCTGACATCTTACGTGTTTGTTATAAAAATCGATTATACTCCCATGCCTATTTAAAAAATCGGATCCTAATATAACCTCATATATAAGACCTTGCATGATCAAGAAGGCATGTTCATATGAGAGATTCTATTTGTAGGGTAAGCCATATTTGCTGGGTAAATAGCTTGGCCTTTTTTTCCATTAGCTAATATAATAGCAGTTTGCTTCATAGGGAATTTGGGAATTTCCTCATTCTCCCTTAGCATTTTACGATACAGTGCCTCAGAGATTATTGACACCTGGCTCCCTGGGTCCACCAATACCTTGGTTTCTATTCCTAAAATGACCAGTTTGATCTCTGAACAGCCATCTAAAGTATAACATGCTGGAAAAAGGTCACTATCCAGATCATCACCTGTGTCCAACCTAAATTAATTGTTAAAATATTGTCCTTGTTCCCCAAGTTAGCAATGGGCTCCTGCAGTAGGGAACATTCTATCGAGGTCTGTTTTAGTATGTTGGACTAGCCTTTGTCAATGATCTTTATGGACTTTTGCTGCACCTTATGTGGAACCTTATTACTAATTCCCAAGCAACTGGCTACTGGACTCCTATTTCTATTAATTATAAGTCTACTTTGCATTTGCTGATGGGAATTATTCCCAGGCCTACCTATGTGTGGCTTACTGGGTTTTGTTGGAAAGTGTCAGCCTAACTGGTTGTTTCCAACTTTCATAGACTTTATAATTATAGTTCTCCTTCCTCCTAGGATAACCTTCAGCCATACTCTCTGTGGCCCCCAATGCATCTAACATGTCTGTCACTCTCTAGGGAGTATACATCAGCAGCCATTAGGGCCTGCTCTACCTGTTTGGGGAAGTTCCTTCTGGTTATCCTAATGATTTGGGAGCTCAGATAAGGGACATGCTATAAGCATTTTTAAAGTAGCAGCCTGACTGTGGAAGAACTGAGTATAAGTTCCTTCTCTAGGGGTATATTTTTGCTGGCTAATTTTGAACTTCAGACTATCCTGCTTCTCTTTACTACAGAATGTCTGAAGTAGCATACTCTTAAAGTCCCCATATGTTTTGGGTCTATAAAAGAGTGCACGCTTACCAACTTTTTGCTGAGGCATGAAGGTGGTTGCTCGCGACTGCCAATTTTTCTCGGTCATTTAGTCAACTCAAAGAAAACAGTTCATCAAGACCATTCAAATATTCTATGGGATTTCCCCATATTCATCCCTAAAAACTTTCACTTGAATATATTTAGCTATATGGCTACTTCTTCCCTCATTTATTAAACTATTTCCCTCTTCCTCTTTTTTCTGAAACCCTTCTCCACTATGTGCCCACTCTCTATTTCTATAGCATTATTTTCATATATCTCTGGCCCTAAACTTTGTGGTACTCTGCATGACCCACTTCTATATGTTCCCTTCACTTGTGTTTCTTTTATTTAAGGTAGTTTGTCTTCCATCAATATTAATAATTTATGGTTTAGGTCTTTTTCCCAACAACACAGGTATTTTTTCACTTCCTCTACCACTATCCTTTGCTGATTTTTCAGTTTTTCATTAAAGTCAAATTGATCCTTCTGGCTATTGACTTCTAATTCTATTACACTTTATTTTAAACCTTCTATCTCTTCCCTTGTGGTTTCTGCCATTTGCTCACCTATACTCTGTACTGTACCAGTCGAAAAACCCACCACCTAAACTGCAAGTCAGATCCCAACTCAGCTGAACCAAACTGAATTCAAACCCAACTCACCAGCTCAGATTAGTAGAAATCTAAATCGATGGCACAGTGCTATGCACCAAGAAACTAGTTCAACAGTTGGTGAGGATTAGAGACCCCTGAACTGATACTAATATCGGATAATGAATTAACTTAAGATACTTTTTTAAATTGAATCATATGTATATGTTTGGGTTGCCAACACAGACAGTGAGCATTAACATTAAAATAATTATAAAAGAATTAAGAACGAAGAAACCAAGTGTGTTTAGAAAATATTTAATAATAATAATTTGTTTTGTTTGAATTTTAAATAATGATTATATTAATTACCTCTAGCCTTTAACAGAATTTATAATAATAACAAGAGTGGCGGTCCTTGTTATATGCCAATGAATATTATGCAATATTTGAAAGTCTATGTCTATGCCCCCAACAAGGAAATAAAAGGCAGATAAAGGTATTCATTAGTAAAAGTAAATTGTTAATCTAATTTTATACAAAAGAAATTCGCAAATCCATTCATGAAGAGCAAGATATGTATTTTAGGGCATAACTTTAATCTTTATTGGAAAACTTATTTAATTAAATATAACTGAGAATTTGTTTGACTTTAATTGAAATCACTTCGTCATGAATTACGAGCATCAGAACGGGCTTTACCGGAACAAAGAGGCAACTGTGCTGACGAATTATGAGCTAAAAAATGAAATTGAAAGATGATAGCTAGTTGATAATTGAAGTCCTATGGTGGCTTGCATCTGACAAGTCTTATGCCCTTTGACTAATATGAACAGGAGAGGAAGTGCTTTCTTCCCCGATAATTTAAAATAACAGAAATATGATCACCGACCAGCCTAATGGAGTGGAAGATTGCCCTACGTCTGAAATGTTGAAGATGATGACTTACTAGTCACCATTTCAGAACTAAAACCCAATTATAGAATGCTCTACATGATGACTTGATCAAATAAATTAAAGTTAAACGAGTTTTAAGTAAAACTATTTTAAAGTATTTGTAAATCATATTAATTATGCCCCAATCATCGTGCCCTTCCTAAATCTTAATAGAAAATAATAAAGTTGAATTAGAATATATTTATTTGATACCTTTATCAGCCCTTTGCAAAAAACATTTTAAGATTATATTTGAATAATAAACAAATATTAGTGAAACGAGAAAATAGCGGTGGCATAGATTAGAAATGGAGCTAATAATTTATTATTAGCCAATTATAAAAATAACACACACTTAATAATTTCTTTTGATTCGATGATTGATAGAATTGTATAAATCTAGTTCAAATGGGTGAGAATTAACTATCAGAATTTAGTTTATATTACTTGTATAAGGCAAAGAAAATGAAGGAGATCATCGAGTCATAGGATTATTGGCATATAATTAAAATAACAACATTAATAAATTACACAAATATATATATAATATAATAAATGAACCACCAAGTAAGAAAAGAGAAAGTTAGAGACTAAAAGTTGAGAGAATTATGATATAATAGCATAAATAAAAGTAAGTTTACATAGAGATTATGACATTTATAGAATGAAAAAAACTCTTAAAAGGAGTGTAAAGTAAAGTTCGGAACTGGCCAAAAAGTTTAAGGTTCATTATGGAAATATATTACCCATTTCTTCCGGGCTGGATCCTTAAGTTACACGTCCAGATTGGCAAAATGTAGGCACCATTTGGTCAATTACTTGAACAGTATTTTAATGAATTTTCATGATTTTAGAGCATGATTGGTCCGGAAAAGATTCAGCAGCACCATTGAAGATTTTTTAAGGGACTTCAGGAACAATAGCCAGATTCCTGATGTTTAGCCCCTTACCATGATAAGAACACTTTTTGAATTCATGATTTTGAACAGCACATAATTTACTGGCACTTTTCTGCAACAAAGATGGCTTTTCTTTTTTCCAAACTTTTCAGAGCTATATATATACTGTCCTCTCTGATGCCTTCAGGCTAGCGCTTCTTTCATTTTCAATGTATTTAGATACATTGGTTGTTTTTAGATACATTCCTTCGATAAGACTTTCAAACTCATTAACTTGAATTCATTTTCTAATTAGAAAATGAATTCTTAAAATCAGAAAATGATTTTAATTAGAAAATCCTTATCTTTTTTCTAATTAATAAAACTTTAACTGTTGTTTTTGAAAAGGGAAAATCTGAAAGCTTATCGAAAGAATGTAGCTTTTAATCAATAAAACTTTAACAAATTATTTAAACATAAAATCAAACATTCCCAACACAATGAAACTTTTAAACAATTATATATATTTAAATATTTACAAATATATACGCACAATCCATGCAGTTATAATATATAAATTCATGAATAATTCTATCATGAATTTATTAATAGAATTGATCAATTTAAATCTGAAACTAATTATTTAAATACCCATTTATGAAGTAAGTTTTTCTTTATGGAAATCAGCGTGGATTGAACGTATAAAGCCCCATTGCATCGGAAATTTAAGGTTAGTACTAGAGTTTGAAGTGGGCTTATGGCTAGATGTCCTGAAGCTAGGATCGAACTAAGATCCAACTGCTTCAGTACCTTTTTCTGTACTTTCCTTAGCTCATGATCAGATTTCCCCTGCTTTTTCCTAGATCTTTATATTCTACTTTTAATTGTTTTTGTACAGCAGCTACCTCTAATTTCAAAGTATTAATCTCACTGCTAATACCTTCTTTAAAATTATTCTGAGCTAGTTTAAGGCTTTCATTTTTGTTAACCATTTTCCTATATCCATCTTGTACAGCTACCAACTCTTCCTTTACAATACTAAAACTTGTTTCCCAACTTTCTTGACTTGCTGTCAATTTATTGGCAAGTTCTTTATATCTTATGTCACATCTGTCATCGAACTTTTGCCATTTGTTTTTCAATTCTATTTCAATATTATTTATTTTTTTCAGATTGCTGACTTATTTCTTGTTTCAACTCTTGTGATTGCTGACCCAACTCTTGTGATTGCTGACCCATCTCTTGTGATTGCTGAATCAGTGCTTGTTTCACTTCCTTCATTTCTTGTGATTGTTGATCTAGTTTATTATCAAATTTTTGAGATTGCTGATCAAATCTCTGATTCATCTGACTAAATTGTGCCATTATCATTTGCAACAATTCTGGATGGCTTTGCTTCTCTACCTCCTCCACTTCTTCAATCATTACTTCTTTTTCTTGTTCCATCTTAATATATATTTTTCTATACTTATTTATAAACTAATAAAATATTTATATTACTGATTCTGTTCTGCTTTATTCTGTCCTGCTCCACGATCTCCTATACTTCCAGAGTCAAACACCTTTATCTATCCACCCATATACTTCAAAATCTCCAACCACTATTTTTTTTAGCCATAATTCTCCCCATCCATCTATCTATATTTCAAGTGCCCCATGTCAACCCAATTTTCATCATCACTCATTGTTGCATATTTCTAATTGACAAAGTATGAGGTCATACCCCATATTTTAAAAACATTTCTTTAAGAATAAGCTATCTCTGTATTAGTGTGCCCTGTTTATGCCATCATTTATCTAGTTTTTAATGCTTTCATAAAACTTAACTCTCTCTACACTCTATTTTAATACACTAAGTAAAAAAAAATTACTTATAAAATATATGTGTCTATATTTATAATAGAGTTTATACCTCAAGTTATATATATACTCACCTACCCTTTCAGAGATCTGACAGATACTGACAGCCAAAAGAATGATTAGCAATTCACAATCATGAGATAGATAAAAGCAATACAATCACAGCACTTAAAGCACATAATGCTCCATGAATACTCAGATGATCACCCCAATTCAATCACTCTAAGCTACTACAACCCATAATAGTTTATTGCAAACACTGTTGCATTGCCCTGCTTACTTCCAAGTTTTAGGGGCTTTAATTCATAAAATACTGCCTTGCTTATTTTTAAAGTCTTAGAGGCAACTATTATATATATCAGTAAAAAAATACTGCCTTGCTCTCTCTGGAGTCTTAGAGGTGATATATTATGAATCAGAAAAAAAACTATGCCTTGCTCTCTCTGGAGTCTTAGAGGCAACATATTATGTATCAGAAAAACTATGCCTTGCTCTCTCTGGAGTCCTAGAGGTGAAATCATGGCAAGCCTACTGTTAATTGCTTCATGATAAATAATAACTGACATTATAATCTGGGTTGGAGCAGTGCATGAGATAAATAAATCACCAGTGGCATGAATACATCACATCCTCAAGGCAATGACAAAAATTCTTTATCCATCATCAAAACCATAATACAAACAACCAAACTCCAAGTCAAATATTCGATCCAACCTCTAAAATCATAGATTTTCTATAACACAAACTTTTCAAATATGAACAAAATTATTATTTTACAATTCAAGGCTATTAATATTTCTATGCTTATCTAGCAGCAACGCTATATTTCACTGATAAGGAAATATTTAAAAAACAGTACTATTAACTTTAACACTTATTATAAGTTGTGATATCTTTATATTTTAAAATTGAAACTAAGCTGTTTAATGGCTGTATTTATTTATCATAATCAAAAATGCAATAACAGTAATCATCATTATCTAAACACAAGGCCAAAATATTTGTATACAATAATAATAAAAAAAAATTACACACAAAAATTTTTTTTTGTCATCATTATATACTACACCTCTCTCAGGTATGTGGCGTATTTCAAGCCCTTATTTGGCTTATTTCGAGCCCCAGTTGGTGTGACATTTGTAACGGATAATAATAAATAGAAAGAATAAACCATTTGTAACAGACAATAAAATTAGAAGCATTTATTAATTATTAAAATATGTTTATAATCTGCACCATTTGTAACAGTATGGATAAATAAAGATGAACTCATAAAAAGGGTGTTAAAAGGCTGTTACTTATTAATTGATTATAATCCATATATTGATGAGTGATAAAATGATAGTTGCTATAATTTAATAACTAAACACTAAATAGGATATATGATATGCTCCAGTGGTTCATCATTTGTAACCAAGTAAAATTAAATGAGAAATGGATTTACTGTGTTAGCTAAAATACAATTTATAATTAAATAAGGATGACACTAACATATAAATAAGAACATATGCGTATCATGCTCTATTTGGGTGTTTATTTCTAATTAATTAAATATATCATTATAGCCCGTTTGCAACTATCCTAAACATTAATTCTGTCACGCTAATAATAAAATAAATAAATAATTTCATTTTTTCATATAAAATAACCAAATGAAAATTAAAACTGTCATCATTAAAGATTTAAAATATTTAGATATTGGGGAGTCAGTTGACCAATAAAATATACTAGCCATTGTCATCAGATAAACTTACATTAGATATAGTAACTGAACAAAATTACTGTGAAATTTCTGGAGTGCTTTATGCTTATCTCCAATAATAGGTTCTTATAACAAAGAATCATTCTTATTCTTCTTTCCAAATATATAAGATCATTCATGGTCACATGCACACACTGGTGCTAGTTATAATAACTTATAAAAAAATCATGTAAAGTTAAGTTATTAAGTTGGAAAGGGTCAAATCACTCTTTATTCAGTTTAGCTAAGTAGATGTGTTTACCCATGAGTGCCACTAGATTGTTTTAAATCTAGATAAACCTTATCCGTTCATAATGTACTGAGTTAAAACTCATTTAGTACATTTTTACTACACATGACTTGGATGATGAATGAACAAAAAATGACATTTTTATATTTTATCTATGTCAATAAAATCATAAGATCCCATATCACAAAATTTTTATATTAAAGACTCATAAATATTACTAGTTCATTTGATATATATTGATGAACAGATGCAAAAATACTCTCATTAATGGCTTCCAAACTAACATAGTGAAGACCATTACTTAAGTGGATGGCCATGAAATTAATTACTTAACTTAATTAAATATCATAATATATTGATGATGATGATAATAATAATGATGATGATGATATCAGCTCTAGCTTTATAATGATCTCACAACAATAAATTTACTTTATAAACTCATAGGCACTTTTTAAAATTGTCCTTTATCAAAATGGGATTTAAATATAATGTTCCCTAGCATTTATATATGTTTATAGTTATTTATTCAAAATACTTTTATAGTTAAAACTAGAATTCAATAATACCAGTGATGATGACTGATCATCACACATCTCGCCACATGATATTCAACTTTCTATAAACCCCTATTTACTAAATATATTAATTATGTTAAACATTAGATTTAATGATTAAAACCTATTTAATGATGATGGTGATCATGACTCATGTACAGTACTATGTTTAAATGGTGTTTTAATGAACAATATGATATCCATCTTTGATGAGGATGATCAAAACTCATGAGCACAACATAATTTTAGCTTTTTATTATTAACCTATAATTATTAAAACTTGGTTATTATCAAGCATAATTCTTAAATACTTAAATGTAAATTAACATTCTCACTTACTTAACATTTTGCAAGCATTTGCTTAAATATTTGCAAGTGCTGATGATTCTTAATATCTGTGAGCGATGATGATGATAATTTAAAACAATAGAATCAAGACAAGAAAAATACAACAATATTTTTAATAACAACTTGGAAACCAATTAAGATATATATAATTATATTTATTAATACTACTCTTCTTTCCTTCTTTAAAATCAAATTAATAATTAGATAAATGACATGTTATCACATTGATTAAATATGAAAACCAAATAAATTTAATATACAAGTTTGTAATTTTGGATATCTTAAAATAAGCTGGCTTAAAATGACATTTAAAAAAAAAATTCATTGAATGCTTACTTAAGACTTTCCTAACTTATTATATCATAAAAATAAATTTCATATGTAACTTGTGTGTTTTATTTCACTTCCATTCAAATGTGAAGCCCTGCTTTTAAATTTACTCTATTTAAACTATTTATGCATACCCTATTCCTTTGACGTGTTTGTATAAGCAGTTACACATGCACACACATCCTGTGATATGTCAACATATATTTTTAAAATGTGTTCCCTTATATTAGAGATTAATACATAAATGACATATATAAAAAATATTCTTGCAACCTTGAGTAAATAAAATAAAATATATTATATCAATTTAATATGCAACAAGATAAAAAAAACATTATAAATGCTTATATTTATAGGTTGCTCATTATCATAAAAAATGAAGAACAATAAAAAAAAAACTTCAATATTACAATATATAATATAAAAAAAACAAAAAAAAAATAATGAAAATTTAAGTTTAAAGATTTAAACTGTGTTTGTGTTATGTTATGTGATATTGAGAATAACTATCAATAAACAAGCCCTTAATGTTTCTGTATCAAAAGAGAAAAAATGCTTTGAGCAATAAATTAAGGTTTACTTTTAATAAGTAAGAATAAAAGATTTGTTAATGAAAGTTCATAGTTACCTAATTATTTTCACTTCTTATAAATGTCTCAAGTTTGAATTTTCAGACTGCTTGTCTCACATATAGCTTCAATAAGTTGATTTGCTTCATTTAAAAAAAAGTTCTTGCAAATACTTTTAAGATAAACATGAATTAATTGACTTGCTTATTTCCACAATTTTAAAATTATTTATTGTTGATACTTTTGATAACACTGAATTTGTTGACTGGCTTGCTTCTACCATTTCAAAAAGAGTTATTACAAATACTTTTAGATAAGTATGAACTGGTGGATTTGCTTGTCTCTACCATTAAAAAAAATCATTGTAGACACTTTAGATGACTATGAGGAAAACTTTAACAAAAATTTGATTGATAGCTTAATCAAACCTAGTTATAAGGTTTTTATACAATTTCCTTTTCTTTTCTTTTCTTTCCCCTTCTCCCTCTATTCAAAGGTAATGAACTCATAATAGGCCAGCAGCCAGAAAAGAAGCATTTCAAATAGCTTGTGTGGTTGGCTTTAAACTCGATCATTCTGTTGGTAATAAATGACTTTTGGTATAAGTCCATAGATAGATCAGTGAGTTAACCCATAGATGTCAGCTTTCAGGAAACATAAGAAGTGGCTTTAGCAATGCAAATTCATTGTATTATATACAGCAAAATATATTAATATCATTTTATAGAATTGTCAATAACTTCTTCCAAGAAATTCAATTTTGTTCCCTTTCTTTTTCTTAATATTACTGGGAATTACTTATATATATATATATGCACATCTTTGTTTATACTCACTTTAAAACAAGAGTCATTTTTCTCCTTCCTCAATTTTTAAAGAGTGAAGAAAAAATCAATCGCTCACTCTCTTTTGAAAAATTATGCAAACTGTCCATTTCCTTTGGTTTTTACAAACTCAATCACTACATCTCTATCTAATAACATTTAAAAAAAACTGAACCTCTCTAAATATTGTTTTATTTGTTTATATTGCAAATCTTTGATAAAAGAAAAGGACCATTGGGAAATCTTATCTTGAGATAAAGATCAAAGCTTCACAAGTTCGACGGTCTGTCGCAATTAATAAAAACTTAGGATTAATTGTTACTTTTATTCCATCCAAGCATCACTTCCTTCTCTAGATATCTACAATCTAGATAATACAAAAACAACAAAGCTTGCAATCTTAGTCATTAAAGATTTGTGTAAAAATGTTTTATGTTTAAAATATCTATACTTTCACGTGTACATTTTCACATCCTAATCTACTAATCTTGATCACTTTACTTCACACTTTCTTTCTGATCTGCTTTATTTAATAAGAATATAGCTAAATAATTTCAACACATTATTTAATAAAATATAATAAATCCCTTTATTATAAATATTGTTTCTCATTACCTTCTCTTTACAACTGCTTATTTATTAACTATTTATACATATAAATCGTTATATATAAAAGAAAATTTTTTCTTAATTAAATAATATATATGTGGGTGAAATGAGTCATATATCTACAATATATATATATATATATTTTCCATGGGGTCAATGGCACCTATCCTGCCAATCAAGGATTTCTAATTATTTCCAATTGCTTTTCTCATCCCTTCCAGTATAATTCCTATAAATGCATATGTTTGGCACTTGAAGTCATAATAGGCTGACATCCATAAATATGATGAGCAGGAAATAATAATAAATATTTAGGTCATAGTTCTTAGTAATAATAAAACTGTTTATATTCTTTTGTATATTAAAGAAATGATTCATAATCTAGCATTAGTTTAAAACAGTTCAGCAATAATGAGAAAAGCTACAATCCACTACAATATATATATATAAAGAGCCTGCTAATAGCTCTAAACAAGCTTTTTTATGATAAATGCTACAAAAGACTCTAAAACCTTTATCTATGATTGTCGCCATCCCCAGACCAGTTTCGAGCTATGGCTTTTTCAGTGAGGAGCTAGAACATTAGATTCAAAATACTAACTCAAGCCAAGCATTTATCTAATTCTTAAATATTAAGAAAAAGATCTAAATCTTCAGACACTTACATGTCTTCAAATTTCAGCTCTTTAACTAAAGAAACTTGTAGCATTTATCATTAAAAAAGTTTGTTTAGAGCTATTAGCAGGCTCTTTATATATTACATATTGGTAATACAAGCTATATAGGTTATGTGACATGTGATTGGTTTTTACTAATTATATTGCACTTTGATTTAAAAGTGTTCAACTTTCTATACTCACTACTTTGAGATTAACCACTTCAGACAAATATATCAATGATTAATACTTATAATTTATTAAACTAAAAATTATTCCTAGTGCAGATATACATGGAATAATTCATTTTTATCTTTCAATTTTTTTCATATGAATAAAGACACCTGAAAAAAGAACCAACTAATCTGTTGGCCAAGTTCTTAATCACTTACACGGTTTTCTATTCCAGTATTTATATATAATAAAAAAACCCCATATATTTATGTAATATTTTACACAAAATGCATTTATGATAATGCACTAAAACACACACACACACATATATATATATATATTAACCACCATTTAAATTCTTATATTTATCATTGAAGTAAAAATTTGGAACATTCATAAATTAATTAATTCATTCACTAAGTTTTTTCAAGTTGCATATAATAACCAAAATTAAGATTTGAGCAAGTAATTCATGGGTACCCCATGTTTTTATTTCTAGTTAAATATCACAACTAAAGCTGTGATTGAAAAAATATACTTTTTTTTGGTTCTTGGTACATTACTAATCAAATTAAATAAAAGCATTTGTTTTTTATAAAATATATTTTTATAAGATTATTTGGATATTTTTTTGCAATGAACTTTTTGTATTCAAATTTAAAAATTGACAATCAAAACTATGTCACCAAATATCCAGTATTTGAGATAAAATTCACATGTAATACTCATTTACAATTTTTTTGTCCTTATGAAGGCAAAATTTTTTAAAAAAGCAAAATTTAGTTAAACAATCAGGAGAAATTAAGATTTCATCCTTCATTTCTTTTTCTTTTAATTAAGTCATGAAATTCAATGAAAACATATATTTAAAAAAGAATATCACCATCTATTATGGTTCACTAAAAACTTGGCCCACCAACCCTGTTAGTTTGGACAAACGGTTGGACAATCCTGAAATATTCCATTACCGTATTGCATTAACATTGATACCAATGCATACAAAATTTAAAGAAAATCTGTTTGATTGAAATATATGAAAAATTAATTACAAGAATTTTAGTCTAACAAACAAACAAACTAACAGAATGCCTAAATTAAATAAAAGCATTTAATTAATCTTTAACTAAGTTTATACTTTATATTTGGGCTAAAGACAAACTCTAATTTAATAAATAATTAATAATGATCCTTAATATATTTATTTGAAAAGATTAGTATTAAAATTGTGAGTTCAGAACCCTAACTTTTAAATCAAAATGTAAAAAAGTTCTTAATTGATAACTACTGAACCAATAATGAAAATATATAGAAAACACTGTGACCTGAAACAATTGATGACTACTAATTTAATACAAATTTTGTACAACTTTAGGGGGTATTTACTGTTTTAAGATGTCTTAATTCATAAGTTTCAAGACTGCATTATAGAGTAAAAGTTTTAAGCACATTTTAATATATATGTGAAAGGTCTTGTATTGTAGTGGTTGCCCATATATATGACCATGATCTGGGTTTGAATATTGGCAAAACAAAAAACCAAAAATTTTGTTTGAAGAAAATTTTCTAAATCTAAATGGAACAATTACAAAATTTGGATATCCCATAGCTAATCAAAATTGGTTTTATATATATATAGTATTTTTAATACTTTTTCATTAGTAATTTAGTACAGGACTTTTATTCCTAATAATACTCATAAATTTTTAGCTTTCATTTCATATAATTGGCTTTCACCAAGCATCCATTGATTCAATATATATATTTTTTCTACCTTTGATTTTTACTAGTTATGAGAGTTTTATATATGTGTGTTTATGCATGTGTATATATGTGAACACAGCTTTAAACATTTACAGATTTATCAAAAAGGTTTTTAATAATTTCATATTCTCTGTGTAAAAAAGATTTTTTTAATATTTATTTAAGTCCAATCTTTTTTTTTATTTAAAAGTGTTAAAACTGAGAGGAGAAGATTGTCAATTCTAAAGATTTCAATCTGTATTAAAACTTAGAGAGAGAAAAATAACTTATTAGTAAGTAATTATAGTTACAAAGAGACTGCAGATTGTTTTGGACTACCCCAAAATGAATTTTAAGAACGATAAAGATCAAAGAGCTCAGATATTTGTATCACAACTGCACTGATAAAGTACATTTTATAGAGAACCAGATGTTTCAATAAATAAGTGTGCATGATGTCATTAGAAAGACAGCACATATATAGTCTGAAAAGAAGATTTAGAGGCGATTGTTAAGTCTTATTGCCTCTTGGAATAATCAACACCTTATTATTTTTATATATTTAAAGAGATTCTACAGCAGAATGGAAAGCTAGAATCACTATTGTTGAGGATACTTTTGGCTTCCCAAAGAACTCTAGCACATCTAAAAAGCATTTCAAACATCCTATGGCTGATCTCCAAAGACCAAAGAAGACTCCAACCTTGCTATTGTTTCATCTCTGCTATTGCTAAATTCAAATAAAAACACCAGGAATAAAATGCAAGAAGTGTATGGAAAAGAAAAATATTCATTTATTTATTAATGTACCCATATCCAGAGCAGAAGAAAGAAGAAATGAAGGATCCATTCCAATACTAAATTAGTGTCTTTAAAGAAATGCAGTCTGTACACCAACATCATCATATTTGCAGTAAAGCAGAAATAATTACAAGCCTAAGCTTAAAACAGAACTTTTCTAGTAAATTACTGTAATCAATATATATATCTAAGCATATTAAACATTGGTATGTGGTTGAATTCAAATCTCTAGCCTCGAATAAGCTTATTTTAAAATGAAATTCATTAAATTCACTAAAATGATCTCTACATTGGAAATAAAAGAAGAGCCTGGTAATATCAATTTTAATTTTATTTTCTCAATGACTCTTAACAATTTCCTTTTAAATCCATTTGTCTATCTCTTTCTCCCCAAAGTATTAGAAATAAGCCTCAATAATTAGAAAAAGGTTTTTTTCAATAATGATGTATATTGATTTTATCAGTATATTATGTGTTACTTGATTATCATTACATGTAACCATTTATATATGTATTTTTTTTTATAAAATGTTTTTTTTTATGTATTAATTCAGGTATCATGAAAAATATGTTATTCATATTATATGTAAAGGTTAACTTTTTGCTCTTTGTGAGCGCTACGAGAGCACTGCTGGTGCTTGTCAGATGATGTTTTGTTTTTTCTTTACTGATGTAACAAGTGTAAGCATGATGTCAATCAAAATATGGCCATTTTGTAGCTCAATATCTTAGCTTTCAAATGATCTTTACCTAAAAAAAAATCGGCTGAAATTTGGATTTTTGGCACCATTTTAATTGACCAGAGTATTTAATTTTTTTGTTTTTTTTTTGATAATTTTTGTACTTATCATGAAGCGATAAAAGACAAAAATGGTTTACGGGCTGCAAGTGAAAATTTCTCCAGTATTATTCACAAAAAAGGCCTACAATAGAGCTTCAATGTAATATCGTAAGTAACATTTAAAATTTTTTTTTTTAATTTTTTGATAAAATTATCTTTTTTATTAATTTTAGTTTGTAATTAGTGTGTTAGTTATATATTTATTTATGCTCATATAGAATTCATATCTATAGTAATTTTCTAACGTTCTACCTACACTATTATAAAAATAATGTTTTTTAAAAAGTATAATAATTTATTATGAAAATCATTAATTATGTTTATATAATATGGTTTACAAGTAATGTGTTATAAAACTAATAATCAAATGTATACAAACATTGCATACACAAACATATAATCAAATTCTGCATATAGAATTCATATCTATAGTAATTTTCTAATGTTCTACCTAACTATTATAAAAATAATGTTTTTCAAAAAGTATAATAATTTATTATGAAAATCATTAATTATGTTTATATAATATGGTTTACAAGTAATGTGTTATAAAACTAATAATCAAATGTATACAAACATTGCATACACAAACATAATCAAATTCTGATTCTTGTTTATGTTTTTGTTTACTCTTGTTCATGCTTTGGTTTTGCTATATGTTTCGTAACATTATTTTCAAGTCTACAACTAACAAATACACTATATGCAAATAAATTATATCTATGTGGTACAATAAATATAATAAGATAGCATCACTTCTATGCATAAAGAATATAAACATCACTTGTGTGTGCATAAAGAATATAAACATCACTGGTGTCCATAAAGAATATAAACATCACTGATGTACACAAAAAATATAAAATGAAAAGATGAAACTCATTTTATCAGTGATACAGACAGTAGCCTACAATTTCTAGTTTTAGATAGATAAGAAGCAAATTGCTATGATGATTTCTTTTGTATCTTTTATTAGGATGAATCTTTTTCTTTATAGACGCCTTTGACATTTAGAACATTTGGGGTACAAGATAAAAATGAAGAAGTCATATCTGAATTCTTTTGGAAATTGTGAAACTGGGGATTAACTCAGGTAAGACATGTTATACATGTTTAGAACAATAATTTTGTGAGGAATATAAAGAAATTATCACTGAAGATGTATTTTCAATTTTAGTTAATGTTAATTTCCAAATTATGAACAAACAATAAAATAATAATGATTTCAGATGTGAAAATTTCTTTTTTTTCTTATTTTTTATATAGTTATCACAATTTATTTTATGCTTATTGTTTTTCTTAATGTTTATAGTTTCTAGCAATGTAATTGTTTTTGCTCTAACATAATTAAAACTAAAGTTATTGTGAAAATTGTGTCTCAGGCCAGTATTTTAAAAAATTCAATATGGCGGTTTGAAGCTGATTAAACACAAGTTTTATTAATGGTGAAACACAAGTTTTATTAATGGTGAAACACACACACACACACGATACTATTTGTATGCTTGGTTATAAGTGTTCTGTATGAATGCTCGAATTTTGAAAAAAAGAACAGGGATAGAAATTTATTATAATGAGAAATAAATTTTAAAGTAATTAGCAATTAGCTTAATAGAAGTCGAGATAATGAGGATTATAATTTGAAACATTTCTTTTAGATATTCTTATCTTTATAATTAAACGAAACTTTTCTTTATTTATTTCTTGAATATCGTTTTTTTTTTTTTAAAGATTATATGCATAAAATTTGTTATATAAAATAGGTGAGTATGTGCGTATTTCAGGTGTTTATTTATGAAATTAAAATTTTCCCTGATATGAAACTTCCATGCACCCACTAAATATAGTAACCTGCTTATATCAAGCTATATGCATCTAACAATTGAGTGTATATTTCATTAGCGGGAAGAATTTTTAGTTATTATTGTTATTGATAATTATTGAATGTAACTAATTTTTTTATTAATTATTTAAAATTTTGTTTGTATATTGATGACTAACCAATAATAAAAATTTGATTTTTTTTTATTAAAAAAAGTTTATATATTTCTAAGAGTTAATTATTGTCTTACGAAAATTAGTTTAGTCATCGTCATCAAAGGTGAATTACGATCATAAGCAGAATTGACAGGTGTAACAATATTTTAATAAATAATTATTGATTGATAAAAGACATGATTTGTATTATGAGTTAGGCATAAAAATGTGGATGAAAGTATTATTACCATCATTATCATCATCATCATTTTATTAATTAATAGATAATCTAGGTAAATATGTAAATGATTGTATAAATGCTGGTTTTCATTTTGTTTGTTGTTTGTGAGCCAGCATAAGGGATATGACTACCATTGATGATCTCTAAGGATGAGCTAGTAAAACTTATGGTGTTATATTATTAAATATGAGCTCTTAAGAGATTTATAATGTTGAGTGATTAAATATGATCTATATGATAATTTGTATAATGGTTTATCTGCACAATTATAGAATAATGAGGATAAGTTACCATCAACACAGGTGCAAATGATACACTATTATAGAATGGAAATCCTACATACTGTTATAAATAATGTATGAAATGAGGCTCAAATTAGTTACCATTATAAGTATGTATATAACATGATTTTGTCCAGGTTCAGATAACCTAGTGGTGTCCAGGTATATAAGAAAGAAAGGAATAGAGAGTAAAACGGTTAGTTACAAGTTGGTTTGTCCAATTGGGGTATAAAACTACTTATATCGTTTTCAGTAATTGATCTAAAACAATTGATCCATTACAAATGACTGTCCCCAATGAGGATTGGTACGGAATAGATTTTTCCAGATTTTCTTTCCATTACAAATGTTCTAGATTATTCTTTCCGTTACAATATATATGGATATTATTAGCTGATGATTAAAACCAAAATGGGAAATTGTTCAATGCATCATCCATATTTAGCAAATCTGTCTTTCTTTTTTTTTTAAAAAAATAACATGTGCGTGTATATATATGTATATTGAAAGTCAAATAAATAACGTTGAATTTTAATTTTCCCTGTGGGATATTTATTATGTTATGAAAACAGTAGCTGACTTGTATACTTTTATTAGATTAAACGACTCAGAAAATTATTACAAAAAGAACAAGAGTAATTATAAAAATAAAATAACAAAGGTGGTGGTGAAATAAAATTTTTCTTTAATTATAATAAGAATAAAAGCATTCTGTTGACATTTATAACAAATAATTTCTGGTTATATACATATAATTTGATTTGCCAAGTTTAAAACAAATAATTACAGCTATATATTTTGATTTGCCACCAACACAGACTTAATTCGCATGATTTGATGATTATACTTTTTATTAAATAAGTTCTTATTGCTTCAATATTTAACTTATATATATATAAATAAATATTAGCATTAAATATAAATCATTCGATTTTTATTCTACCTTTCTTTACTCTCAATGTTAATCGGCTTTCTAACTATCACTTTTGTTAGTGCATTAACTTATGCTGCACAATTCAGCTTGTTTCTGTAGTAAATCATCTTCATCATTTAAACAATACTTTTATTTCAAAAGATTATACCTATAAACATTTAGATTATTATTTTATCAGTTTTGAAAAAGATTGATCAAGACTTTACCAAAATTGATAATACAATAATTTAACTGTTTATTTCCGTGAAAGATTGAATTTAAGATAACATTTTAACTAATTAGACTATTTTGTCAAAGATAGCACTCAGTAGACATTTCACATAGTTATCTACGAAATGTTTTTTTAAAGTATAGGATTAATGAGCAGATTGCAAACATGCTAGATTGAATTATGAGATTATTCGACAAACACTGTGCATTTGTATGACTGCTAGGAATTGAAACAGATTTAACAGCAACCAGTAACATTAAAGATATTTAAATTGAGGGATTTGAATGTAGGATTTTTGAGTCTATATTCGTCTTTCACTCCATCACAAACAACTCCATGTACATGTGAAAAAGATAGACGATCAATAATATACGTTTATGCAGAAGTAGCACTCATCAGTTGTGTCAGATCATAATCTTCCACACGTATATAATCAGTGTCTGGTTAATATTAAGATAGCAATTACTTAAACTTTAATAGACAGGCTTCAATCTTTTCAGCTGTCCAATTATTCAATCGTTTATTTCATTGAAAAACTAACGATGGAATGCTCAAAATCCTTGGTGGATTTGATATTGTAGCCATACCATGTATATGATCATAGGGGCTGGTTGTTTAGGATGGAATGGAGGATAAATACAGGCTAAAAAATCCTAAGTTCAAATCCTTTTATTTACTAATATAAGAAGCATTCAGCATACCGAGTGAATAGGCTAAATATTGAATATGTTTATATATAAAACTAAATATTTTTCTAAGAATATATTTTTATGAAGTTTCTTTTTTAAATAAAATAAAAAATCTTAATTGATTTTAAATTCCCTTCCCCTAGATTTAATCAAACTTTTAAGTGTTACAAATTCTGTTTTTATTTACTACTTTCGAGCTCTCTTCAGCTATTCACTCCACCTTATACAACTGATACACATAACCACATACATATGAAACAGATAAATGATCTCCAATATACATACTTTATGCTGAACCAGTACTCGTCAGTTTTTAAAGAGTATGTTTCTTGAAGCTAACCATACCTCGATTGCTTTAGTAAACTTAATCATTTACGTACATGCACGTTAAAAAGTGAGTGCCATGAAGTTAAACATTTACATAAATATAAAACACATATACATATTTATATAAACAAATCATTCATTTGTAAACATATTATTGTCACCATTTGTCGTCATTCCCGAGCATTAACTTTATATTGATATATAGTTATCTAAAACCTTTTTCGATGAGCTTGAATGTTTTTCATGAATGATATACAGCTGGTCAAGTATAATGTCAGAAGAGCAAGACTGATAGTATTACCCAGCATGACTACTATGAATAAAGTTAACAATGAGAGATGACAAATAATATATTTACATGAAGGCATTTGTGTATGTAGATATTTGTATGTATAAGAGTTTTACATTTAGGTGCATTTAAATACCAATATGTGTGTAAAATAATTATTGATTAAATCAAATTTTTACCAAACAATACAGATAGAGGATATTTCAATATGGGATAAAGATTAACATTAAATTGGTTAAATGAGGACTTAAAGGAATATCTTAAATAGTTATAATAAATTACCCGACACTCTAGTAAAGTAGAAATTGTATACCAGATAATAAAATGCTCCCTTTTCATCATGTCACACTCTTGGGGTGTGAAAAATCATTAGAATGGTAAAATTTATATTTGAAATGATTGACAGATATTAAAGAAAATCTTTTTTAGTCTTATCCTGTCTCAGCTCACAATCTTCCTTTGCTAAGCAGCTTTTATTAATCTTTAAAGGCTTCACTAGCATTCTGTTGTTTTTGTATCATTTTCAAATAATTTTCATTTAATTATTGTCTTTCTCTTTCAACCAAACATAGGATCAAATGGTCACTTTTTATTGATAAGTTATTTTACTCCTTGTTGAGTGTATTTAAAGTTAAATTACATCGCTATCTAAAACAATAAAAATTGCTTTTATTTCTCTGGTGTTCATAAGAATTTTATGCTATAGATGATAGATCTGGACATGAACCATGGATTTTAATGTCTAGAGACTTTCACTCTTCCACTGCAGCAAATCAAACAGGATCTAATTCTAAATCAATAAATTTAATGAGACAATTAAGTGATTTTTTCCAAAGCAGCTATATTTTATCATAAAGCTTAAAATCATTCATATTTTCCTAACTGATGTCTTTGTTGGGTATCAAAGATTATAAATGATATCTTGCTATGATGATCATGAATGTTGTCTTTAAGATGGTTAATAATAATTATATGTTTATTTCATCATCTAATATTAAATAATGGAAAATCTTTAGAAAATAATTTTTTTTATCGTCACAATTCTTCAGGTGTTGCTGGTATGACTAGCTACAATACTAGTGTGAGAATCAAACCTGGATCATTAGCTTCATGAATATTGAAATTTTAAAATAGCTCTTTGGAAGAATAGCTCAGTTGGTTAGAGCATGGCCTTAACACTAAATATTTATTAATATAAAGGTTCAGGTTTGATTTCCATGCAAGTAATGACACTGGTCAAGCCAGAAACACCCGAAGAAGAGAGAAAAATAATATTACTAAAAATATCATGCATGTATTAACTTTAGTGAATGTATTTAAAAAGTTTAAATAAAATTAAAAAAAATATTCTGAGGATATTTAATATTAGAATATAAGTATATTGTCTATACTGAACTTAATATATTTAAAAGGGACATGAGCTCAGACTTTCAAGCTACAACCAATACACATGTCCATGCACATGGGAAAAAGATGAATAATCTCCAATATGCAAATTTTGAGTTGAACCAGCACCCCATCAATTGGTTCAGATCGTAATTTCTCTCTCTCTCTCACATGTAATCAGTGATCAGTTTATATTAAGATAGCAACTCCTCAAACTTTAATGGACAGGTTTCAATCTTCTCCACCCTCCAACTATTCAGACATCTATATCATTGAAAATTTGATAATAGAATGCTCAAAGCTCCTTATTAATGTCAATCTTATTGACATACTCATGTTGACTTTAGACTGCCTTAATATGTCCATTTAAATACAAAGCTCCTTATTAATGCCAATCTTATTGACATGCTCATGTTGACTTTAAACACTCTTACCCCTATGTATAGAGCCTTAATATGTCCATTTAAATACATAGAAGAGGAATGGGTAAAATACAGTTTGAATAAGTAATATTCAAATACAATTATATTGTCTTTATTGAACTTAATGCAATTTAGAAGGGATTTGAACTCAGACTTCCAAGCTTCCTACAGCTATCCACTCTATCTTATATAACTGATACACATGATCACACGCATATGAAAAAGAGCCAGCACTCATCAGTCTAGATCATCATCTCACACACACATGTACAATTAGTGCTCAGTTTATATAAAGATAGCAAATCTTCAAACTTTAATGGACAGCTTTCAATCTTCTCCACCCTCCAACTATTCAGATATTTATATCATTGAAAATTTGATAATGGAATGCTCAAAGCTCCTTGTTTAAGCCAATCTTACTGACATACCCATGTTGACTTTAAGTCACTCTGACCCATCATGTATAGAACCTTAATATGTCCATTTAAATAGAATAGAAGAAAATGGGCAAAATACAGGTTGAATATGCAATATTTAAATACAATTATATTATCTTTACTGAATTTAATGCAATTAGAAGGAATTTGAACTCAGAATTCAAGCTCCCTACAGCTATCTACTCTATCTTATACAATTGACACATGATCTCTAATATACATATTTCTTGCTGAACCAGCTTTCATCAGTTAGTCTAGATCATCTCCTATATAAATATAATAAGTTCTCAGTTTATATTAAAATAACAAATCTTCAATCTTTAATGAACAGGCTTCAATATTCACCACTGTCCAACCAGTCATCCATATGATGATGAAATGCTCATAGCCCTTGTCGATGCCAATTTTATTGTTATACCTACATTGACCCTCATGTATAGGATCTTAATATGTTCACTTAAATATATAGAAGAGGTATAAGCAGACTACAGATGGAATATATAATATTAAAATACAAGTATATTGTCTATACTGAACTTAAGGTAATTAGAAATGATTTGAATTCAGACTTTCGAACTCCCTACAATTATCCACTCCTTACACAATCAGAACACATGACCATCTACATGTGAAAAAGATAAATTATCACCAATATTATATTTTGTGCTGATCCAGCACTCATCAGATGGTCCATCATCATCATCGTCTCCACACATATGCATATGTAATCAGTGCTCAGTTTATATTAAGATAAAAAATCTTCAAACTTTAATGAACAGGCTTCATTTTTCTCCATATTTCAACTTTTCAGCCATCCCTATCATTGAAAATCTGATGGTAGAATGCTCAAAACCCTTGCTAATGCCAATCTTATTATCATACCCATGGTGACTTTAAATCATCGTGACCCTCATTTATAAGATATTATCATATTTGTATTTAAATATTACATATTCTGCCTGAATTCTCCCCATCATGAGGGGTCAGAATGATTTAGTCAACATGAGTATGAGAATAAAATTGACATCAACAAGAGCTTTGAACATTCCATCATCAGATTTTTAATGATATGGATGACTGAAGAGTTGGAGGGTAGATAATATAAACTGAACCTTGATTACATATATGTAAGGGAGATGGTGATCTAAACCAATTGATGAGGGCTGGTGCAGCACAAAATACATATATTGGAAATCATTTATCTTTTTCAAATGTATGTGGTCACGTGTATCGGTTGTATAAAATGGAGTTGATGGCTGTGGGAGTTTAAAGTCTGAGTTCAAATTTCTTCTAATTGCCTTAAATTCAGTTTAGACAATATAATTGAATTTAAATATTACATATTGTCTGCATTATGCCCATCACTCTTCTATTTATTTACATGGACATGTTAAGGTCCTATTCATGAGGTCAGAGTGACTTAAAAAAGTCAAAATGGGTATGGCAATAAGATTGGCATCAACAAAGGCTTTTCGCATTCGATAATCACATTTTTAATGATATGGATGCCTAAAGAGTTGGAGGGTGGAAAAGATCGAGGCCTGTCCATTAAAGTTTGAAGATTAGCTATCTTAATATAAACTGTGCAGCGATTATATAATATGTATGGTAGATGATGATCTCAATCAACTGGAGTGCTGATTCAGCACAAAATATGTATATTGGAGATTATTTCTCTTTTTCACAAGTATATGGTTATGTTTATTGGTTGTATAAATGGAGTAAACTTGAAAGTTCATATCCCTTCTAATTATTTCATATTAAATAATGGCAGTAGTCTATTATGAAATTAATATCAACATCCTATAGATATTTGTTCCAGTTTCTGTTTTAGGACGAATATTATAACCAGAGAACTTTAAAGACAACAAAAACCTTAAGAGAAAAATAGAATTGGAAAACATTGAAATACTAACACAGAGAATAAAAGAAAGATCTTAGTAATATAAGATTTTGGATTTAAGAAAAGAAGTAAAAAAGATTAATTAATTTTTCACTTAAAGATATTTACAAATTTAGGAGTAACTTATAATGAAGAGTTTAATTTATTCTTAATCGACAGGTGGGTTAAAAATATTTGCCTTAAATAATAATAAATCTCTCTCTAATCTACATATTCATTTTTTAAAGAAAAGATTTTAAAAATATAAGTAAACAAATATGCGATATTAACCAGCGAGCAAATATAATCTAGCAATCTGAGAACAATCTTATATTGGGTGCATATATCCACTCATGTACACCAAATATATATATTGACACATAGATATGTTTATAGTATAGTAGTATTTATTGACTCTTAGATAGTTAGTATAAAAGACAAGCATATTTTCTTTCATTTAAACTCAAAACAGTTATTTAATTTAACTTCAATGATAGAATTTTCAAACTCATACCTTCATTACGATAAACAGCACTCTATAATTTATCAGTAAGATTTAGTTTAATTCTTCCTAATTCTAGAAATAACAAGAATTGTTTTAAAGTGATAGTTATCAACTTCCTTTTCAGAGATGGCGCATAAAAAATTATTTACCCATTACCTAAAAACAGATTACACAAATCAGTTAGATTATCTCTCTTCCTCTCAATTATCTTCCTGTATTCAAATGCTCATAATTATTTTCATCAATAAATTTCATTCATTTTTTACATTCCATCCTTCATATATATATTATTATTTTTTAAAATCTAACACGTATTTTCGTCTTCTTTCAATAAATATTTGTTTTCAGCCAGATCGTAACATTTCATTTCAATATTTTTAACGTTTATTTGTTCAAATAAACTCTATTATTTTACTTTAGATGCACATTGAAAAAAAACTTCAAATTTTTTTACACTAGACTATTTTCTTCTTCTTAAATAATAAAAATGTTTATTATATAAATATATATTTGTATGAAAAATAAATAAATGTATATAGTGCTTTTGTGCTTAAATAAATTAATATATATATGCAAATAATATATTTATGCATATATTTAAAATATACATAAACATTCTTACTTTTTAAAAAAGTGTAATAATATATCATAAATATTTTTTTTGTTTAATTTCCCAGTTATAGATATAAAATAAAAACTTGACTCAATTGTAATTTGTAATTATAAAAATAGTTATTAGCTAAATATTTTTAAATTTAATCATGCCAGATGTCAATTCCTTACAACTGTAACAATAATAAAAAAATCTTTTATTTGTGTCATGTGATTTCACCATACAGAATATAGCTTGAAGTCTGCATTCTGTGTGGGATCACGTGATACAAGCAAAAGATTTTTCATTATTTATTATTGTTGGCATTAATATTATATTATCATTTCGCCTTTAACCACCAACGTTGACTAGTAAGACAAACAATACGAAAATACTAAATAAACATTTTAAATGTAATAAAAAACGAGAGAGAAGTCTTGTAACTTTAGAAAATAGCAAGATGATTGCAAAATGTATTAACGCGTTGATGTTTGGCAATTAGTTTACATATAGTTCACCGAGAGTTGCAGTTTTTTTTTGTTTCAATTTTATATACAACAGCTTTATTGCATGTACATTTCACTAAAATAAATGATAGGATAACAGAATCTGTTGAATGCAAGTTTAAGACGTTTCATGGCTTTGAAGAAATTATAGGTTTTGTTAATTAAACATACTTATATAATTATGACAGCTAACAGCAAAAATTATGGCATACTAAATAACAATTCAATAAGAGCCATGGATTAATGACGTCAGGTTTAATTATTGAGAATAAAGCATATCAGTGAGAGTGACAGGGTATTATCATTGCTAAGACTCACTCGTTAAACACTTTTTTAAATTTGCTTCTAATACACAAATATATTCACAAATTTCGCATATATATATATCACAAAGTCTCTTTAATTTCTTTATTGAACATCTTGTAATGCCGCCACTTAACTTAAGAACAGAAGTTTCTTTTTTGAAAGAATTTAACATTTTATCTAAAGCTTTTTATATCCCTTCATAAAATCAATCAATATTGCAACTTCAGTGTAATTTTCAAGATGGTATTTATAATATAAATGAAATCAGTCTCTTCCATGAAGTTGATCATAAAATGATTGGTTTTTCATTATAGAAAGTCTATTCGTAATATTTTCTTCACATAGTCACTCCAATAAAGACTTGCCTCTAAAGTAAAATTATTAAAATTATATTTAACAAGCTGAAAAATATACTTATTGCTTGATGCTCATTACATGTATGTTATACCCATAGGTGGAGCCAGAATACACATACTAAACAATATTAGAATAAGCAATGAATACATTTAATTTCTTCTGAAAAAAAGAAAAAGAAATAAATAATATGTTTAAAAACTTGAAAATAATATTATCTATTGCAAAAATAAATATGATATTAATGCATTTTCATAACAGATAATGAGTGAAAAAAAAAATTGTTTAAAAAACATGAAAATAAATCCAAATTATTTTGAAAACGAATCTAAAGCAAATTTCAGTAGAAAACATACATTAAGTAGAAAGTATAAATATATTTAAAAACATTTAAATTATTAATATTTATTTATAAAACAAACAAGAAATGAATATATTTTCATAATAGACAATGACTGAAAACAATTAAAATATGAAAATGAAATAATTTTTCTTTGAAAAAACAAAAACAAACTCCATGAGAAAAGTTATATATATATAAAATAATAAAAATATCATTGACTAAAAAAGTAAGCTTGTTTTAATAATATATGTTTGAAAAATTTTTCAGTATATATGGTCTTAAAGAGATCGAAAAATCTTTCTCATTTTTTCAAAACTCTGTGATTGCTTTTAAACCAAGAATATTTTAGATTTCCTCTGAACCTATCATAAGACTTTTCTCTAGAATTCACTCTGTGATTGAGCAAACTTTTCTTTATATATCAAACCAATCACCCACAGTCTTCAAAGCTTTATGATCATTAATATAGGTATACATCAATAAAAAATCACACACAAATTTCTAAAATACACAACAATGCCAAATTACCAACGTATTCTCCCATTCCAACCAAAATAATAAAAAAAAACATTACCACTTCTGACTGAATGACTTATATAATAACCTTACTATGGGTACTGCAAAATAGATTTATATTCTCTTTTGGAATTTGTCCTTCTGTTCTAGTATGGCAGAACTACACCACCATGAGACTCTAAAGTGGCACATTCAGCCAAGAGAGTATAATGTTACAAAAATCCCGATAATCTCATTTCATTACTTACCTTTTGGCATTAAAATTCTTTAACAACATTGTATTATAAATTTTACTAGTGATCAAAAACTCTTACTTAGATTTAAAATAACTCAAGCTATGGCAAATTACACATGAACATATAGTGTGTTATGAGTTACAATGTTATAGCATCATTTAACAATATAGCACGAAAGTATTGACAATCAAGGTCTATCTGAAATTCTTTAAATGAATGTTATTGTGCTTTTTTTTTGCTAAATAAATTTTCTCCCACTTTATGGTGTAAGTTTTTTTTTACCCATCTCTTTATTTTCTATCAATTTATTGAATGGTGACCATCAAGGTTTACTGACATTTTTTTAAAATGAATGTTTTTGCATTTGCATTTTTCCCAATTGGAATTTATTTTCCAACTTTGTTGAGTAGGAATTTATTTTCCAGCTTTGTTTTGTTTGAATTTTTTTACATATTTGCATTTTATATCATCTCATCAATTAGATAATTAACTATGTTGAGATACATATCTTTTTGGGTTTAAATTTCTTATGGATTAATTGCCGACAGTTATTATCAATTTAGTAATTTGATTTTCTTCTTGAAGATTTGTTTTCTAAATAAATTTTCTTGACTTTAAATATATTATTGATTTTACAATTGTCTGTTTGCAGAACTATATTAATCCTCAGTGTTTTCCTGAAGGTCATTATTTTCATGTTTTAATAATATTACACTTCTCATTTTTAATTTTGCCATGTTTCTTCCACAGGTTGTATTTTTTTTACTTTAGAAAAGGCAGTTATATCATTATGGTGAAACCCAGAGTGTTTTCCAGTGAAAAGATGACTGATTATTTCTCCTGTCTACAGTTCCATCACTTAATCAACATGTTAAACACTGGAACATTTTAGTTATTTATCAGAAGAATTTTAAAAACTAATCTGGATCATAAGTTATGACTTGAAATGTGATAGGGTGTTTGTATCTTAACACACCATGGAACAATTTGCCAATATTAAAATTTGTTTTAGATTGTAAATATTTGAAGAGATTAAAACTATACATAGCAATTATGAGTTGCAATAATATTTTCAAGTGGTTGCAATATTTCATGAGCCCTGAAATAGTACTAAACATACTGCCACATTTCATGTCATAATTTGTAACCAGACTAGTGCCAGCATCTTAAATTTTTTGTAGTGAATAGTTAAAGTATGCTGTTACGTATTGTTATGTTGTAGTATGATTAATATTAAGAAAAAATACGTTTGAAACTGGTGTACTCCAGAAGTTAAAAAGTGTTAAATAATTACATGTGAAAGTAAACAAGTTGATTTAATAAAAATGAAAATTAGAAATTACAAATGGTTTTTCATATAGATATTTTATAAAAAACAAGGTGTAAAACAAGATGGAAGATCCGAATAAATAATTAATTAAATGAAGGATTAAAAATGTAAAGAACAATTTAATTAATTAGTTCAGAAATAAGCCCAGAATAATTTGATGATTAAAATTGATAAGGAATAAACAATAGAACAAAAAGTAGATATAATATAGCAGAGAAAGAACAGATTAGTGTCAGTCCTGATTTTCTGAGAGACTTAAGTGTAGCGCGAATTCAGAACAGGACCAATGATGGGAGGAGAACCAGATATTCGGGTCTGAAAGTACCAAAGACCGACCTAGGGTAATTATACAGACTATACCTGTCTTATTATTATCTTTGTAAGCCTTACAGGTGCTAGTAGAACTAATGATAATTCTGTTTATAAATGATTGTTATTTTTCATACTAATAAAATCTTGTATCTGTAAGTGGGATATCTTACTTTTATGCAAGAGAGTAATAGTTACTGGAATTAGGTGTATTTGGTTGTTTCTCATAAGTAACATTAAATCAAGTACATCACAATTTTGGCACAGTCGACAGGATAAAACCTGTTTTTCAAGCTTTATGAAAGAAGTACACCAAACAGTAATTCAGAAGTCAGTGAGTACATCACAATTTTGGCACAGTCAACAGGATAAAACCTGTTTTTCAAGCTTTATAAAAGAAGTACACTGAACAGTAATTCAGAAGTTGGTGAGTTGTTAAAGAATTAAAATGTCGATAGGACAAGCTAATATATCAGAATTTGGGATAGATAATCCGCACGAATGGCCTTTTTATGTGCTTCAATTACAAAATTATTTTAAGTTAAATAGTATTATTGAAAATGACAGAAAAGTAGCAGTGTTATTATGTTTCTCAGGTAGAAAAGTTATTGAAATAGTAAACAAATTGTATAATGAACAAGCTACAGATAGTAGTAACTACGATAACCTGGTTCAAAGACTAACAGATTATTTTAGCCCAAGACCATCGAAGTATTTAGCTAGGTTAAAATTGAGGAACCGTAGCAAGACAAACTCGAATTGATTAAAGAATATGATATTGTTCTATGCCAATTAGCAAAGAATTGTGAGTACTTTGTGGAACAAATTCTTATTGACCAGTTATTATGGGGAATGAAGGATGATAAATTGCATCAATCATTATTAATTGAAACTCAGATGACTTATGAAGGTGCTATTCAAAAGGGAATAGTATATGGATCAGTGGTAGAACAAGCTTTAGCTTTTTCAAATAGAATGGAGGAAAACTCTAGGAATACTATTTTTAAAATAGAGAGAAAGGATAAGGATTGTACTAAAGAAGGGAAAAGTTTCGAAATAAAATGTTTTTGTTGTGGTAAAATAGGTCATTTGTTTAAAAGCTGTAAATGGAGGAATGAAAAATGTTACAATTGTGGGGACAAAGGCAATTTAGCAGCAGGGTGCAAAAAAACCTAAATGAAAATCTGAATATGGTAAAGATCAGAAACAGTGGAAAACAGTAATTAAAAAAAATATCTTAAAAAATGAGCAGGATCAATTCATGCTAAAGATTAAGTTAAGTAACAAAAGAGTAGAAATAGAAATAGATAGTGGCTCAGGAATTTCTTTAATATCTATGAAAAAGTGGAAGGAAATATCCACAGATAGCTCTCACATTAAAATACAGAAAGCTAACATTAACGTTAGAGATGTCAACGGGAACCCGATCAAGTTAATTGGGAAATCCGAAGTAATAGTTGGTTTTAAAAATAAAAACTACAAATTACCTATATAAAATATTTGAAACCAGGCACTCTTCACAAACCTGGGAGCTTAATTGTAAGTATAGAGGATTTGAACTCAGATTTTCAAGCACCCTTCAACTATCCACACTATCTCATACAACTGATACACATGATCACACACATGTAGAAAAGATTAATAATCACCAATATACATATTTCGTGCTAAACCAGCACTCATCAGTTGGTCCAGACTATCATCTCTCTCACACACATATATATATAATCAATGCTCAGTTTATATTAAGATAGCAAATCTTCATACTTTAATGGACAGGCTTCAATCCACTACAACCTCCACCTTTTCAGCCATCCATATCATTGAAAATATGATGATGAAAACTAAAATCCCATGCTGATGCTAATATTATTGCCATGGGATTTGAGTTTTCATCATCAGATTTTCAATGATATGGATGGCTGAAAAGGTGGAGGTTGTAGTGGATTGAAGCCTGTCCATTAAAGTATGAAGATTTGCTATCTTAATATAAACTGAGCATTGATTTTATATATGTGTGAGAGATGATAGTCTAGACCAACTGATGAGTGCTGGGTTAGCATGAAATACATATATTGGTGATTATTAATCTTTTCTACATGTGTGTGGTCATGTGTATCAGTTGTATGAGATAGTGTGGATAGTTGAAGGGTGCTTGAAAATCTGAGTTCAAATCCTCTATACTTACAATTAAGCTCCCAGGTTTGTGAAGAATACCTGGTTTCAAATATTTACATATTAAGCTTTTATCCTGTCCATCCCTCTTATATGTATTTAATGGATACTGTCCTATACATGAGGGGTCAGAGTGACTTCAGGTCAACATGGGCATGGCAATAATATTAGCATCAGCATGGGATTTGAGTTTTCATCATCAGATTTTCAATGATATGGATGGCTGAAAAGGTGGAGGATGTAGTGGATTGAAGCCTGTCCATTAAAGTATGAAGATTTGCTATCTTAATATAAACTGAGCATTGATTATATATATAGGTGTGAGAAATGATAGTCTGGACCAACTGATGAGTGCTGGTTTAGCATGAAATACATATATTGGTGATTATTAATCTTTTCTACATGTGTGTGGTCATGTGTATCAGTTGTATGAAATAGTGTGGATAGTTGAAGGTTGCTTGAAAATCTGAGTTCAAATCCTCTATACTTAAAATTACCTATATATATAGTAGATAAAGATATTAGTCCATTAATAGTAAGAAACTGGTTTAAAGACTTAGGCATTAAATTTAATATAGTTAAAAAGGTCTCGGTGGAAAAAGAAATGATAGAGTTATATCCGAATTTATTTACGGAAGATTTAGGTTTGATAAAATCAAAGCCCATTGACTTGCACTTAAATGAAAATGCTAAACCAGTTATTTGTAAACTGAAAAAAATACCTTTTGCCAAAGGCAGTTAGTAGAGGAAAAAATAGAAGCATTAGTTAAAAAAGATGTGTTATCCCCAGTTGAGGAGGCGGATTGGGCCACGCCGATTGTTGTGTTAACAAAACTAGATGGAAAAATTAGGCTGTGTGATTATAGAGCAACAGTAAATAAGTATCTTAATAAAGGAGCTTACCCGGTGCTGAATGTATGTGAGATTCTCAGTAATCTAGCTAAAGCAAAAATTTTTTGCGAAATTGGATTTAAATTCGGCATATCACCAACTAAAAGTTACGGATGATACAGCTCGGTTATTGACAATTACGACTCCTTTTGGATTATTCAAATGTAATCATCTCCCTTTTGGAATTACATCAGCTCCAAACATATTTCAAGCAAAAATAAATTCAATATTACAAGGCTTGGAAGGAGTGACATCATATTATGATGATATTTTGATTGCTGCGACATCACAGGAAAAATTAAGAAGTAAAATTCAGGAAGTATGCGAGAAAATAAATAACACAGGGGTAAAATTAAATGTTAAAAAATGCATTTGGGAAACTGAAGAATTAAAGTTTCTAGGCCATCTTATTTCGGAAAAAGGAAAAAGTCCGTTAACTGAAAAAATTAGGGCAGTCAAAAATGTTCCAAGCCCAATAAATGTCAAGCAACTTCAAGCTTTCCTAGGTTTGATTAATTTTTTCAAACCTTTTCTAAAGAACAAAGCGATGGTCACAACTCCTCTATACCAGTGTTCTTCAACCTTTGGTCCACTGCCCGGTGCCAGGCCGCAGAACTTTTCTGCAGGTCTGCATTCTAGATGGGCAGTAAAAAGTTTGTAATAGTAAATAATAAGAGTTTAAACTTTTAATTAATATAGCCAATTTTTTCATCTCATTTTTACCCAATTAAAGAAAAAAGAAAACAGAACAAAAACAAAATCTAATCAATCATTCATAAATTAATTTGTTTTTCTAGTTATCACAGATGTTTATGGGGGGGGGGGGGTAGAATTAAATTTTTTATTACTTTTCTAAAAAAATTAAAAAAAAAGTTTTTATTATATAAACTCCATATATATATATAAAACTTTATCTTATATATTTAACATTGTTGTTTTGATCAGTTATAACAATTATGCTTATCTTTAAGAAAATTTATCTACAGACTTCTGCCGGTCTGCGAAATCTTATCCTTATTTTTGCTGGTCCACGGAACCTTATCCTTATTTTTACCAGTCTGCAGGTGTGAAAAGGTTGAATACCACTGCTCTATATGAATTGTAATACTATGATCAGAAATAAATGTGGAATACCAAACATGAAAAAGTGTTTAAAGCAGTTAAGGAATTGTTAACCTCTAGTAGCTTATTAGTGCATTTTGATAGCGACAAAAACATCACTATTATTACGGATGCATCACAATATGGAATCGGAGCAGTTTTAGCACATCAAATAGACGGTCATGAACATCCTGTAGCTTATGCTTCTTGGACTTTGTCTAAAGCTGAAAAAAATTATAGGCAGCTGGACAAAAAAGCTTTGGCAGTCATGTTTGCTGTGAAAAAATTTCACCAGTTTATATATGGATGGAAATTTGAATTAGTAACAGATCACAAACCTTTGTTAGGGATTATAGGAAAAGATCATCCGATGCCAGAGCATTTTAAGTCCATGCATGCTCAGATGGGCTAATACACTTACTGCTTATGATTTCAATCTAAAATATCAAAAAGGAAAGATAATTTCTCATGCGGATGCTCTATCTAGAGTGCCCGGAAATAATGACAACTATGAAACTGATGTGGAAGTTAATCACATTGACAATATGAAATCACAAGTCATAAATAGTAAAGTAGTTCAGACATGGACAAATGAAAATGACGGGTATGCGTTACTTAGGAAATGGATAAGCAAAGGTTGGCCTAATAAAAAACCTAAAAATTTAGCAATGGGTTTTTGGGTCAATAGAGACCAATTGTCTGTCTGTAAAGGGTGTATTAATATGGGAGACAGAGTAGTTATATCTCCTACAGGGAGAATGAAAGTTCTAAAACTTTTGCATCAGGGGCACCCAGGCATCGTACGAGCTAAAGCTCTAGCTCAGACTTACGTTTGGTAGCTGCAGATAAGTAATGATATTGAAAAGTATATTAAGAAATGTGATAAATGTAAGTCTGAAATAGCTCTGCTGAATAAACAATATTCTTCTTGGCCTAAACCAATATATCCATGGCAAAGACTTCATATAGACCATGCGGGTCCAATAGAAGGAAGAAATTATTTAATTTTAATCGATGCTTTCTCTAAATGGATAGAATGTCACGAGGTTAAAAATACTAGTGCAAACAAAACAATAAAATGTTTAACAGACATATTTTATATACATGGATTTCCACAAGTAATCTTCTCTGACAATGGAACTGGATTTGCGAGTGAAGAATTAAAAATACAATTTGGAAAATGGGACATAAAACATGTATTTAGACTCCCTTATCATCCTGAATCAAATGGTTTGGCAGAAAATGCGGTAGGGCAAATGAAGAAATATTTAAGAAAAAACAAAAATATGGATATGAAAACATCTTACAGGAATTCATGATGTATCAACATATAACTCCATCAACAATGACTGGAAAATCGCCAGCTGAAATGTTATTCGGTCGGAAAATACGAACTAATTTAGATTTTTTACGATCTGATACACACATATATAAATATAACCAAGACCCGAAAAACTTTAACATTGGAGACGTGGTAATAGTGAAGAAAAAATCGGAAATGGGTTAATGGAAAAATTGAATGGGCACAATCAAAGCAAATTTATGATATTAAAGGCGAAAATGGAAACAAATATGTGTCACAAAAATCATATTCGTAAAAGTGAAGATGACATACAACTAGATATGTTCCAGCAGTTCTAACATGCAAATGAAATGAATTCAGATAAACAGATGATACTGACCAACATCAAAGAAAATGTGGTAGAAGAGGATAAAATACAGATTGAAAAGAGGAAATCACCTAGACCAATATGATGTAAAAGAAGACCTTTGTACCTAAAAGAATATGTATAAGATGGATAAACCATAACTTCTGGAGTGGGGGAGGAATTGTTATGTTGTAGTACGATTAATATTAAGAAAAAATACGTTTGAAACTGGTGTACTCCAGAAGTAAAAAGTGTTAAATAATTACATGGGAAAGTAAACAAGTTGATTTAATAAAAATGAAAATTAGAAATTACAAATGGTTTTTCATATGGATATTTTATAAAAAGCAAGGTGTAAAACAAGATGGAAGATCCGAATAAATAATTAATTAAATGAAGGATTAAAAATGTAAAGAACAATTTAATTAATTAGTTCAGAAATAAGCCCAGAATAATTTGGTGATTAAAATTGATAAGGAATAAACAATAGAACAAAAAGTAGATATAATCTAGCAGAGAAAGGACAGATTAGTGTCAGTTCTGATTTTCTGAGAGACTTAAGTGTAGCACAAAGTCAGAACAGGACCAACGATGGGAGGAGAACCAGATATTTGGGTCTGAAGGTACCAAAGACTGACCTAGGGTAATTATACAGACTATACCTGTCTTATTATTATTTTTGTAAGCCTTACAGGCGCTAGTAGAAATAATGATAATTCTGTTTATAAATGATTGTTATTTTTCATACTAATAAAATCTTGTATCTGTAAATGGGATATCTTAATTTTATGCAAGAGAGAAATAGTTACTTGAATTAGATGTACTTGGTTGTTTGTCGTAAGTAACATTAAATCAAGTACATCACACATATATACAAAAAAAAATCATAAAATATCTTCATTTTCTTTACCTTTAATTTCTCTTATTCTCTATACCGATTTATTCTGAGCCTCTTCTGTTTCAATATCATTCATCTATAATCCAAATACTTATTCCATTTTTGCTTTGTTTCTTGGTATGTAAAACTCCTATTCTTGCAATAATCTTCTTTAATGCCATCATATCTTTTTATATTTGATTTAATATTTACTCTTACATAATTCTGATCTACTTTTTTTATTCATTTTTCATAATTTCTGTTTCTTTGTCTTTAATCAACTTATCTAACATTCTTTATAGCCTCAAATTATGTATCTATAATATATTCCATGCACAGTTATTCAATTTCTTTTATAAATATATTGAAGTATTTAATTTTGTATAATATAGAATCTTTCTTGCCAATACTAAATTAATAATTAACGTTAACTGCCACCTTGCGATGAACCACGAAAGTAAGTCATCATACGGGTAGCAACCGTATCTCATAATTTATAACCAATGTAGAAGAATGTTCTTTTTTGAAAGTCTGAAATAGACAATTGCAATTAATTGATTTACCAAATAAAGCAATAAAACAAATTTGTCTTTTTTCTTGTTATTATGAGTTTAGCGAGTGGAAAAAAATTAATTAAAATATTTCAATTAATTACTTCCAGTTTTATTCACGAAGATATTTTTCGAGACTTATATTGCAAATTAATATAGCAAGATAATGCATTTAGAATTATTAATTATATAAAAAATGTGTATTTTGTTTTTCAATAACTAGAATTTCTATGTGTATATATATATATAAGTTGTCTATCAGAAGAAAGACAAAGTAATTGAGCATTAGAAGACTATGATCAAACTATAATATATGACCATCATCCTATGGTAATAAGTTATTTCTCGCTCTCTTTTTTCGAATTTCAATATTAGAATTATATTTAGAATTTATGAACTTGCACAAAAGAATTGGCTGGTTAATTAGTCTTTGAAAAGAAACAGAACAGAATAGTTTCCTAATATCCACTCCATATGCACTTCTCATGTTGTTGCAGTAGTTATTATTATGAGATCATCCATACGATAAATGAGCAAAGAAGGGTAGCTATGCAACAAGTATCAACAGCCAGAACGATGAGTTTACTGGATTTTACTTTTGAATTTAAGACCAAGAAGGAACATGATAGATTTTAACTGAGACATCCATTAAGTTTACTTGAATGCAGGATGAATGGATGCATAAGCGTGTGAGCGCTGATTCTATTTTACATTTACACTTCATGACAGACAAAATTAGATTATAACTCTCATTCCTAGGATCCCTACAAAGTCATTACTCAAGGCAACTATCCTGCAGAAAATGCTAAGAATGCTTTGATTATATTTAGGTGTTTATAACTATATATAATATTCAAGTGAAGGGAAATTGCATAAATTAGAAGATATATTTAATATTAAAAAGAAATTATCAATAGTTCATAAATCTAGATGAAAAGATGAAGAGATAATTGATGTGAAAAGTAGACATAAAAAAATCACAAATATTGGAAGCACAATTGGAATGGGATTTTGAGTAAAAAATAATAAAGAATAAAAGCACATGGTTATATAGGCTGATGGCATATCAGATAGAATGGCAAGATTAATTATTTTACTTAATAGAAGATATCGAATGCACTTAATTCAAGTTCATTATGAGAAAAAGTTGTGACTGTAAAATGAGAATTCTATAAATCAACTTGAATATCTTGACAGAAATAAGATAGGTCAGAGACTTATAAAATTTGCAGAAAAATGAAAACTCTATATTATAATTTTTTTTTTTTTTTTTTAAAAAAGGTAAATGGAAATGGATATTGACTATCCAATTAAAGGTATAGCGGAATTGAATTACATTTTGCATAACAGAAAATAAGTATTTTTCAATTATAAGATTCTTAATAAATTTAACACTATAAGTGAAATTATTCATATAATATGATATATCTATGGCAAAGCTTGAAAGTTAAACTATTAAAAAATAATATCAACAGTTAATAGCCCTATTTTTTCAGAAATTTTGGAATAATTTTCTGATAGAACTTTCAAATTGTTTTAAATATTAACAGGATGCAATCTAGTTCAAACTCAAACTATTAATTAAAAAAATAATAGATAACTAGTAAAAGCAAAAAAAAAAACAAAACAAAACAAAACTGTACGTCACCAATAAATTTTCAGTTGAAATAATGGCAACGTATGGGAAAAATAAATAAATATAAAATAATATGAAAATATAAAATAATATCTTTTTAAAAAAATATATATATATATTTAGAAGAATCAAATGACTGTAATTCTCTAAAATAATAAGAAAAAAGTTCGTAATATTGTAAGGTAATATAATTGTGAATTGGCAAGAAAAGCAATAAAAGATAATACAATTTCCAAAAAAATATTTAACAATATTTTGGGATTTACAGGAAAGTTATTTTACAATAATAAAAAAAGATTGTTTATATAAAATAAAAAATAAAAAATTAAAATATGACATATCTCACATTTCAAGATATCTTTTAAAATTCCAAATATTTTGAATGCAGAAGTGAGATATACAATTAAATCTATGAAGAAGAGAAAAATCCAAGGAAGGGAGGAATTTATTGGGAAAAAAATTATATAAATTTATAATTATAAAAATGTATAATGGAGCTTACACTAGGTGGCACTATTGCCTGTAAAAAAAATTGCCTATTGTTTAACAGTTTGTTAAAACAAAAGAAAAGATGATCACGTGATATTTTAATGGTTAATAAAAAAGTGTATACCAGATATTTGAAAAAAGTCAATGATGGTTTTGGATATTTAAAAAGATGAAAAATAAAAATATTAGAACTCATAGATCTAACAGTCTCCTATTAATTTAGACAAGATTTGTAGTAAATAAATATTACATACGTAATCAATGTGCATTTAAATAAATTTATAATTATAACCTAATACATTGTACAGGCTTATGGTAGATTTAAACATAATTACAACACAATAGAACTTATATAATTATTAAGATATATTATAGGAAGGACTGTAAATATGATTAATCACTGTGTTTTGCATTAATATATGATAAAAAAAGCATTGATTCTATAAACATTTTAACTGCAATTAAAACTTTAAATGATGAGATTAACAAGATAATTAATAAAGATGATTTCCTCACTCTAAAATTCTTTTATGCCAGCTTCAAAATATTTTGCAGATGTTCTGTATATGAGGGGTCAGAGTGACTTATAGTCAACATGGATAGGATGGGGAGGTTGGCACCAATGCGGGTTTTGAGCGTTTCATCATCAGATTTTCAATAAGGTGGATGGCTGAAGAGTTGTGGGGTGAAGTGGATTGAAGCCTGTCCATTAAAGTATGAAGATTGGCTATCTTAATATAAGTTGAGCATTGATTGTATATATGTGTGGAGATAATAATCTGGACCAACTGACGAGTGCTGGTTTAGCACAAAATACGTGTGTCAGCAGTATGAGATAGCGTAGATAGTTAGATAGTTGAGGGTCGTGTAAAAGTCTGAGTTCAAATACCATATATATTATATATTGGAGTGCAGTTATGAAAAAGCCTGTACTTTAGAAAAAAAATCATATATTAAAATTTAAGATAATAAAAATTACTTACTGTATTTTGCAGCTGATGAAATTGGTTTTTTTTTTTTTTAAAAAAAATAATGATTCATATTACATGTCCATTGATTTTTCTTTTTAAAAAAGAGAGAAAATAATAAATTAAAAGATTGCAATAAACATAAATACGTCTAGATGGATTATTAATACCATGGAAACTTAATCGATGAAATTAATAATAGAATTAAAGTTGGATGGAGTACTTTACTAGAAATAATCTAATATTAAAAAGGAAATATGTCTATGTGCTTGAAAAGAAAGGATTTTATTAAATATATTTTATAAGTACTTATCTTCTGGACTTTGGATTTGAACTATAAGTAAAAAAAACAAAAACAGCATAGAGATATTAAAACAATGTATGGACATAAACATGATTAGAATTGCGAGATATCAGAAGCAAGATACATGATGGTAAAAAAACAATTATCACTGATTTCATTAAAAGAATTAGTAAACCGAAAAGAATACAATTAGTCACAAGTATAATAGAAGGACAACTGAAAGTTTAAACTGGATTCCAATAGGTAGTAAAAGATGTGAAAAAAGTCAATATGTGAAAATGGATAATTCATTGCAGTCACGTGGAGAAGAAAAGCTAGGGTTAGAGGGGGAAAAACTGTATTTAACTTTGCAAAAATCCTAATCCTTCAATAATTCCTTAAATTAAATTTAGTAGGCGAAATAAAAGAAAAATTCTAATGGTTTACTGATTATTAATATTATATATATATATATTTAGATTATTTTTATTTATTTAGGTTTTTTAACATTTTTTTTGAAATTTTATTTTAAAAATCTTGCACTTGGAAGGGTAAAAGTTTACACATGAAGACTTCCATCCAATGACTTTCAGTAATATTCTAATACATGGTTTCTTTACACTATTTATTATAGCATATTTTAATGCAAACATTGTAATAGTTCCGAAGTTACAAACTAGTTGCACATGCACACACGCACAATAACGCTTAAAACATATATTGTATGTCATTTTACTGATTAAAAAATAATATCAAAAGCAAATTGCTTCTTCTAATCTAACTAATATATTTCCGCGTTCTAGATTTTTTAATATATAAATATATTTAAAAAAGGGAAAAGACACATGCAAAGGAAATATTCTGTTTTAAATCTGTAACACCTGCTGATACTGCGAGATCATGGGACTCTCTTTCATCTGATTAATTCCTAGAAATTATGTAAAAAAGTCGGATGCTCATCCTGAAAGCTTATGACATATTCGTCAAACTAAATTAGATTTCTTTTTTTTTTAATAAAATAAAACCTGTACTTAAAAGTCACATAATCGCAATAACAAATTAATAATTTTAAAAATGACATTTTAAATAAAAAAAATATTTTGCTTTAAAAAATATGATAGAGTTAAACTTACATTATTGGGATTAGTATTATATATTTTAAATATGTATCTATAATAACCTACTTTAGATATAGCCTCATGAACATCACTGTATCAAAAAAAAAAAAAAATAGTGAATGAGAAGTCAGTATTAATCATGATAATCAAATATCAGACAATGAGGGATTAGAATTTATCTTTCTTTTAGTCAAAATTAACCCAAAACGGAATAGCTAGCTAAGTTGATTTCGAATCAACTATTTGAAAAAAAGAAGTATATATAAAATAGTTTGGTAAAAAGCAAAAATATTGGGTTGGGAGTAAAAAGAAAATTTTGCAGGGTAAATAACTTTATAAGTCAATTCACTCATTTACTTTGGCCTTAAAATAAAAAATGGGGAAATGAAGAATAATCTCATAAATAAGTATATATATATTATTAATTATTGCATTTGACATTTAATTTTAAGCTAATATTTAGAAATTTAAACCTAGTGCATTGGAAGGCAGCAACATTGGCAAAAAGAAGAGAAAAAATAATACAAGAAATATTGTGTTTTCTCAACTAAATTGGGCGTTATTACTAACAGTGAATGTATTTGAAAGAATATAAATAAAGGCTGAATTTTTCTAAAAATATTTAACATTTCAGCTAGATGGTAAAAACACCCAAATATTTAAGTAAAATGTCTTGAGTGATATATATGCACTAAGATAGAGTTAAGCAAAAAGTAGGAACCCTTGTTAAATTAGCAAAATATTTGCGACCTTATGTAGCACAGTGATGAATATATATATTAAGATATCTTTTTGTAACACAGAAATGAAACATTGAGACAATACTATAAGAAAATATAAGAATTATAACAGGTAATGACATTAATATTATAATCAATGAAAAGAAATAACAGATGTCTTTTATATTTAAAAGAGTTTAGATAGCTAGTGTTCAATTGCTTAGAACATTAAACTCCTACCTTATTAAAACATTAAATTCCAAGATTGACAATTCACAGATAATGACTATTTTTATTAAAATGAGATAAAAGCTGACATGATAGAAAATCAATGATTAAAAATAATTACTATGAAGAAATTATAATTAAAACACAAATCCATAAAACCACAATGAAATAAATCATTGAGAAAGCCATTACATTTCTTAACAATTAAGTTTTATAAAACCATCATCATGAAGTTCCAAGCAGAACATTTATGATTTAGAGTACTAGTTTTAATAAAAAAGGAATATTACTAGAATAGTCACACTGCATGTATAAGAATTGGATAGATAATGACTGAAAGCATGTCATGTGGGTTAAATGAATTAACGTTTACATTTTTTAAAAACTATTGAGTGGGCTTTTGTCTAACAATTACTTGTATCTCAAATATTGAACATGGTGCAGAACTGTCATAATTTGAAAATCTATATTATAGTATTTATAAAAATCCAATTAAGATTCTGCACAGATTCTTCATAGCTTAAGTATATTTGGAACATTTTAGACAATAAGTTGATGTTATAGCACAAACGATATCATCAGATAACTTCTTAAGATATTGTATAAAATAAAGCTTATTTCTTTTGCTAAGAGATTATCATAGAAGAATTTAAAGAATACAAATGATGTTTTGTCTATTGCTGTAAATATTCTACTCATTTATCCAGGAATTTAGTTTTTGTTTATTTTAAATGAGAAACTCAAATTTTAAATGAGTAAAGTTTTATAAAGTTAGTAATATTGGTAAAAGTAAATGGGATGGTAAAGATAAGACTGGATTTTTGTTTCATCATCTAAAGAGTATAAATAGATGAAAATGGAATTATCATCATCATCATCATCGTCATCATTGTACTTAATATGGAAATGATATGTATTGCTTTGTATAATTTTATAAATCCCTCATTTCTAGATAAAATGTTTTTGTTTTAATTTGCTAATTTTTTTAACTATCTGGATTGCTATTCCTTTTTCATATAAGTTCTTATGGACTGTTGCTATAAATTTTAAATTATTTGCCATTACAAATTTTTTTAGTTGTATTGACAGTCATGCTTTCATTTTATTTTTCTTAATATTTTTCTTTCACTACCTCTTAGTAAATAATAGTTGCCAGATGATAGTTCTTAATAAATTCCTATCTTATGCTATTATATATAATATCTCCAGACTAGTTTTAAGCTTATGACTTTCATAAGTTAGGAGCTTTGAATTTTGGAATAGCTTTAGAATCTAATACACTCTCCCTCTGGCAGTTATCATTTATCTTTCCAATAAACTATCAAGCTATCAGTTCCAAAGATATATAAATATTGTTAATCTTAGCTGACTTCCTTGCCTAGTTAAGCAGATCTGAAATCAGTTCAGTTTTTATAAATTATGGTATATTTAGTTTCTTAGCAACTAAAGATACCTTGATCCTGTGATCAGGATTTGATATAAAAGAACATAATATCATGAGATTCTATCACAAGAATACTAAAATCCCAAGTGTACTGCTTCTAGATTTATAGCTCTTCACTGATTATAACTACAAGCTTGAAAGTAATCTGAGAATATTGCATAGGGCAGCACAGGATTGGGATTTATTTTGGAGTACAAACTGGTATATACTTATTAAAGTTTATAGCAAGTAGCATAGAGATGGTGAAAAAAAATGTATATTACTAAAACAGCAGTATATAAGTGAAAGTTATATGATATTATATTAGTTTATACCAAATTCTGGTCAAAGGATAAAAGTGCCTGTAGTTATTCAAAACTAGAACCATCATCATATGTCGAAACTGAACTGATTTCAGATCAGTATGATTATGCAAGCAAGTTGACTAAGATTGACAACATTTATGTTTTGCAATTTGGCTGATAGCTTGATAGTATAGTAGAGGGTCAAATGATGGCAGCCATAGGGTGGGTAAACTAGATCCTAAAGGTCCAGCATCCAAAGTTCCTGACTAATGCAAGTCATAAACTTGAAACTAGTCTGGAGATATTATACATGATGACCTTCCTATAGATATTCATTAAGCACTATCACCTGACATCTATTACTTACTAAAGCTTACAGTATGTGGCATAGAAGTGGTGGAAAAATGTTATACTGCTAAAATAGAAATATGTAAACTAGAATCATGTGACAAACGCATATGATATATTGGATTCTTATATTGTTATTATATGATTATTTAGCATCACTTGTAAATTAATAAACAACAACTACACTACTGTTCATTATTCTATGACAGCATATAGGTCATTCTGAATCTGTTTTCAGTGGAGGGGGTGGGTGGGTTATATTTTCAAAAGCTCAAGTATTTTTTGAAAAACAACCACATTGTATGTAAAATAGAGACAAATTAAGTAAATCAACATTTAACTTTAAGACTCATTAATTTTTAATTTAGTTCAACAAAATACTTCCACTAAATTGTAATAAGTTTGGGAGAGATTGAATTATTCTTCAGTACATTTTTATAACAACAACTGAAATATAATAGCAACAATAATTATAAACACTCAGACATTATTTTTTTTAACCATTATCAATCCTTTGCAAACTGGAAATATGTTCAAGTTCAATCGATTTTTATCCATAGCTTTTTTTCATCATATCATTATAGAAAATTTTCTTAACTTTCCCTATCAACTCAAATATGATTTAGGTCTTTTACAATCTCTTGGAATTCATTTCAGAATTTATTTATCTATCTATTATCACGTCTTCTAAAAATATAGCCAGCCCAGCTACATTTAAATGTATTAATATTTTTCACTGACATTATACCTATTTTTTATTTGACCAGTAAATTTTGCTTTCAGTTCCTCTGTTAATATCATTTATGTCTCTTCAATAGCTCCCTGAGCAAACTGCAATTCTGTATTGCTCTTCTATTACATTTTAAAGTTCCAGATTTGTAAGTGGTGCAGTAGACGTTATCAAAAACGTTTTGCATAATTTTTTTTAAAATATTAAATTATTTCTATAATATCCAAAATCCAAATTTAGATATATTTTAAACTTCATCCATTAGATTTCCATCGCAATAACAATTTGGGTAAGTATTTAGGATTATTAATTTCTAATGAAATGCACATATTACTAGATAGGCTATAATATGACAAAATATTTAAAATAAAAATTTTGAACATACATTGGGGAGATGTCCCAGTAATATTTCAGAGCAATCTTGGTAAAAAAAAAAGCACAAATGTTAAAACATCAAAAATTGGCATGCAAAAATAAATTAGTGAAAGATATTAAAGATGGAGGTTTTTATTTTCAATAAATATAAAGTTAATATAGAAAATTTCAAAGCTTTATTATTATTAAGATGACTTTGGATTTCATGCATTTTTAATTATTATCAATCCACTGCAGAATAAAGATTTCACTAATTTTAATCCAGTTTTACCAACCTATGACTTCTTTTGTTCGCATCAGAATTTTCTTATTTCATCTAATCATTTTACTGATAGTCTCTTTCTAGATATTTATAGCATTTTAAGATCCAATTTAAAATTTCATCTCTCTGTATTCTATCATTTACTATAGCAACATGTCCACAACAGTTCCACGATAGCTTCCTTAATTGTTTTAATGACATATTCTGTAAGCTGTGTATTTTACTTTTAATATATTCTTCTTTATTTCAGCATATATCTCTTTATATTTTGAAAGCATGGTATAAAATATTCATTTTACTTATCTGCTAGGTATTCAAGATTTGAAAAAATACATTAATTAAAAGAGACTTCCTTTTCAAATAAATAGGCATATAAATTTAATTTTGTGATTAATTTTATTTATTACGTTTTATTACTATAAATCATTATTTACTTTTTTGCTAAGACAAACATTATCTTAAATTTTCTAGTACAGTATTTAAAAAAAAAAAACTTTTATCTATTTTCATCTGCTCTGGTAATATATCACAAAAACGCTAATATATTATCCATACTATCTATATAATCTGACTAAAATAATATTTATTTATTCTTATTCGTTAAGCTTTTCAATGAATACTTCCTATAAAATTGTAATACATTTTGAAGAACTGAAGTCATTCTATTAGATATTGTTAAACAATGTTAATCTTCTTTTTGTCTTTACTAAAACTACTATAATTGTATTTTGATAAATATTATTCAAAATTTGTATAACGGTCAGGGAAGAGGTGGCATGGAAATAGTTAGACTCAAATCATTTTACAAATTCCGCGCAAATGGTAATTCAGAATTTTTGGTTCTCACTGTAAGACTTTTTAATACTGGCTACATTTTAGATTCATTTTCAAATCCAACTTGCATTTTGGTTTTGTTGGATTGTTTGAGACCAAAGTTCTCCATACAGAGAAGTTGCAAGACAAAAATGATCCTAGTAATAATCTTCTGTAGAATTGTTACAAGACAGATATATCTGTGGTTTTTAACATTTTTTCCAAAATTAACGATACTTGATATAAAATTTTGCTAAACTTTTCTCTTTTTTTCAATCGCCCTTTTTTAGACCTAGACAATAATTTCACTATTTTAGAAAACATTTATATTCTTTATGAATTTATTTGTAGGCATCACCTCTTCACTGAACACACTTGGCATTTTTAAATATGTTGTAAATGTAGGAGCTACTACATTTTTTATTACTATATAAATTTGATATGACTTTCCAACATTCTTCATAATGTCCCTCACTTTTAAATAGTTATGTCACCTTTTTCATTTATTAACGAAATAACTTTTCTTACAATACTAAGATATTTTATATTTCTATGATTTTTATTCTCTTCTGTTATTTTGCTTGTTAATTCAGAATTATATATTTCTAGAATCATCATTAATTTTTCTTTGTAATATTTTATATTCAGATTTCTAAGTGGTTCATTTTTAAAGATTCTTATTTTTTTCTTTTTTCATACATTAGTGACTTCATGCAAGATGTGCGGTAGTTTTCTCTAGTGTATTAATTATCTTCTTATTGAACACATTCAAATTTGAACCCCCTCCTCCAAATTTGTTAGTATTTTAAAATGATATGAAATTTTTAACTTAACTTTACCATCAACTATTGATTCTGATTTTCTTAATAGTTTTAAGCATCTTTACTTTTTGCATTAATAAATATTTTATAACTCACTAACTGTTTATTATTTCCAAGATTGTAATTCAGTTAATAGATTCGACATATAGTTAATTACATTTCAGTCTTGAATAATATATTTATCAAAATATAATCCAATTCTGCCGAGTCATATCTAAATGCTTTCATGTCCATTTCCATTTTGGATCCTCCCTCCCCTAAAAAAGAATTCATAATATACATATACTGTGTTTTTTTTTTTTTAACAAATGACTCAAATCTTTGTTCTCTTTTATGTGTCTCCCTAGTTAAAATTTATTGACAGCACTTTTATTTTTTTCCCAATTCTAATATTAAAATCTCCTACGACAATTTAAAAATGTTCTTTAGTTTTATGAATATATATATATTTCTACACATCTATATAAAATTTCCCCTCAACCTGATTAGAACTGATATCTTTCCTTAAGTTGAACAATTAATCGTGCCCCTATGTCTGATAATCCATAAAGCTCTATGATATCGTTCATTAGTTTTTATTTATAGCATATTCATTCCGTTGGGGATTTTAATTTTTGAGTTTTTATTTAATTGTGGCTTCATTTTTTTTTTTTTTTACTAACTATATAAAGTCTGACATTTTTATTTTATTAAAAGTATTAAACTGTTTTTCTTTCAACAATACAATCGTTCTTTATTTGAAATGATCAACAATTATAGATGGTTAAATAGAAGATCAATAACAAATGATATTAAATCTAGAATAATAACCTAAATTTGCAGTTTGATTATTGTTAATACTTTTTGTCTTTAGTCATTAATTAATATTTTAGACGATGAATCGACATTATCTCATGTAAACCATAAATTATTTTTGATTATGAACATTATAAATATATATAAAAAAAGAGTTAATTTTAACAATTTACCCTGTCTTTAAAAAACCCAACTGATATCTCAATTAAAAACTATGAGATATTTGGCAGACCGTTTATGGATTTTAGATTGAAGGGTAGAAGTCAAAACCAGTATACTCGCCATTCTGATATAAGCATTGGTTAGAACCCATCCACTTCCATTTACCATATAGTCAATCACATAGCAATTTTAGTTGTAACAAAAAGGTTTGGAATAAATATTAAAAATATTTTTCTGTTTAGTTGTTTTTAGAACTCAAATAGGCTTTTAGGTGTTTAGTTTTTAAAAAAAATTATATGAAAGAAAGACAATTTACCTCCAAAAAAAAAAAATAAAAAAATAAAAATAATAAATTTGTTGAAACTATATGAAAAGAGGTGATGTCTAAAAAAAATTAAAGAAGACAAACTAGTAATAAAAGACAAAAAATAATCATTTTATGCATAAAGGTTTTTATATGTACATGTTTAAGATTGACTGCTTGAGCTCAAGTAACAGATGTTTCAGTCAATTTAATGTATTATTACATAGAAAGTAGGAATAATAATAATACAAAGATAATAATAATAATACTTTTTTTTTGTTATAGAAAGTTGATAATATGAAAGAATCATTATCATATGTAAATTGTTAATAATAATTAAAGTCAGTTGTTAATGAAAATATATCCAATTATCATTATTTAAAAATGAAATTTAAAAAGAATTATAGTGGCAAATTATATTGCATCTATTTTATTGGGGTGTATGTGGAGAGTGTTCAATGTTTCAATAGTATAAATCTTTTTGTTGCTTATTTTATTAATGCATTAGTATTTTATTATTAAAATATGTTTGTTTTGTTCATTGCTAGATAGTTTAAAGATATAATATTATCCACATAAAAATTGCCCAAAACAATTGTAAAATATAAATAAAGACAATGTTAGAATATAAACTAATGAAAGTTTATTTTATTCACCAGGCAGTCCAGATAAATCTAGACTCGTTCATGATTAATTTGGGTGGGTTAAAGAATGCAAGATTCAAGACATCTGAGATGTAGTGTTGAACAAAAGTATGATGATAAACCAATTTAATTGAAAGAAAAACGATATTATAATTTTAGATTATTAATCTATATTGGTATTTAAATTATATATATATAGCATGTTAAATATTTATTGAAAGCGAATCTGTTAGAATAAAACCTGTGATAATTCAAACTGTGTTATACCTTGATGACACTCTTCTGTGATGGTATGTGGTTTCCAAAAAAGATAATATTAATCCTATGTTTATGAATCATAAGTTTAGACAAATTTAATTCATTTTATATATGCCCATGCTTTTTTTATGCATCAAGATACTTTCTCATATATGACCTATATAATATATTCAAAATTAAATATTTCCTAACCACTATACTAGTAATTAGAGGGGTTTTGAACACAGACTTTCAAGCTTCTTTAATAATCCATTTAATCTTATACAACTGATACATATGATCACAAACATGCCAAAAAGATAAATGATCTCCAATATTCAAATTTTGTGCTGAACCAGCCCTCATCAGTTGGTATGGATCATCATCTCCCAAGCATATATATAGTAACCTTGGTTTATATTAAGACAGTGAATCTTCAAACTTTAATGGACAGGCTTCAATCTTCTCAATTGTCAAAATCTTCAGGTTATATGTGTAAGGTGGAGTGGATAACTAGAGAGAGTTTGAATATCTGGATTCATATCACTCTAATTATATCTAGCTTAAAGTATATATACTATACATGTATTTAATTTTTTAACAACCATGATTTCATTTATTAACAAATAGATGTTTTCAAGTGAAATTCCACTATATACAACACATGCATATATATATATACAGTGAGATGGTTATGTGTTTCATGGCATATAACAACATACTAGTGTGTCTGCATGTATATACATAAGGTTGAAAGGAAAAGTAGAAATAAACACAGACAAATTTTTTTGTAGATATTGTTTTATTAGACTGCAATAAAAGTTAAGGATTAAATAATTTTGAATTAAAAAAAAATTATAAATTAAACATTGATCTAATAAATATATTATTAATTCTGATTTTGAAATTAAAACAAGCATGTTTTTATGTTACAATAGATATACTGGTAATTATAAAATTCCACTATCCATTTTGATTAGCAAATTTTTTAAATTAAAGCTTGTATGACATAATTTGATAAAATCATACAAAGTTGTTTTTGAAAGAATTATGGTAAATTGAAAAGAGACATTAACTGCTATCAATCAACTTACTTTTAATTACTGTTTTTTTAAAAAAACTTCACCCTGACTACAAAAAGGTTAAAAAAAGATTAGAGAGGAGTTTAACAGTTTTTACAGATTATGAGAGCATGATGACTATGAAGTTATAACTGAATGCAAGAGACAGTGGATCCAGCTGCTGTTAGTGCAACATTGGAAGAGTTTTGATTTACATGGAGGACAGGACCAGTTTGTCTGTGGCTTATTAGCCTGATATATTGTGTACTAGCCAGAATGCCTGAAGTATATCAAATTCTTATATACATACATTTGCATATATGTATTATTAAAAATGATTTGAATTTTTTTGTAAGTCTATAACAATTCAAATATGTTAATTTTTACATTATTATACAGTACATCAGAGTGCACCTTATGTAATTTGATGTCAAATTAACTGTGTATTGAGAAAATATAATACGGTTTATTAGAATTATTTTTTTGATAAATGTCAATGTGTACATGCATTTTCATGCACACACACATATATGTTAAATCAATCATTAATTGCATATTTAAAAAATGAATTTCATTTATAGGTTTATAACAATTCAAATATGTTCATAAATTATTATACCACATGTCTGTGTGATAACACATGTGTTCATAAATTATTATACCACATATCTGTGTGATAACACGTGTTTTACATAAACCTATTGATATATTGTTAAATCACAATATAATAGTTTATTTCTTTTTATATTAATCAAAATCAGAATGCTTAAGTTATATTTATAGCATATTCAGGAAACCTGAATTTAATTTGTTATTAATAAATTTATATTTTAGTGTTTAAAATTATTCCATTGAATTTATTTAGTTCTAAAATATTATAAATTATTATATGTTAGGATTATATCTCTTGCTCACAGTAACAGTTTTAGAGCTTTTATTCTTGAGCTAGATTAATGCATAATAGTCTCTGTTATATAAAATTGATTTTTATTTAGTGTTTATGGATATCCAGTTGATGATGATTTGATTACTTTTCTAATGCTGGATGACACAAAGCATATATCCTTTAAAGTCCATGTATTATATTTTATTTTAATTATTAGTTTATAGATAGCCAGTACATTATTGTACTAAGTGTTCAGAGCATTGATGATGGTCAGAATGTCTCTAGTATCTCAGCATTATTTGACTTGTTGCTATATTTTGATAAAGTAGCACATAATTATGTGCATCCAGATAAATATTGTTTCTATTTTTATCCTAGGTTTGGCAGTGGTGTAAGGAATTAGTTTAACCTATAGTGGATCACTTTCAAATCCAGTCACAAGAGTTACTGTTGATTTATTTTTATTGTTGATTATTCATGATGATGAATGATTATTACTTTTGTGTAATGTTGATTAATTTATAATTAGTTCTTTGCTGATCTCTCATACTTATTCTTTATTATATTTATTCAGTTCTTTTATATTTAATATTTATACTTCATTGACTTGGAGTTGATGATGATGATGATGATTTTATCACCCCAGATTCATCCCAATTTTATTGTTTATTTAAAAATGATAGCCTCTCATCTCATAATTCAACCCTAATGTGGTGTATTGTTACAAATGTCTCCAATTGTGGGACATTGTAACCACAGTTTCTTCATGTCTGAACCCCAAAATATTTTCTATTATTACAAATGGCTACCCAACTGTAGGTCCAATGATGATCAAATATTATAGACATTACAAGAAAATTGCCACTCAACTTGATCTCAAATATAGCTACATCTGAGAAAAAAAAATGCATTTTATGCAAAATTAATTATAAAGTAATACTATAAAATATGTTGAATAGAACATCTATAATTTTGGAGATTGGGTTTTGATTGTTGGAGTTTGTTTAGATACACTTTGAGTTTTGATAATGAATGGATGATTTTGTCATTGGCTTGAAGAAGATGTGTTCAATTTCAAGCATTTCTCCAACATACTTTCTGATTTCACTTTCTGATTTCCTATTAAAACAGGCAAAACTCTCCATACAGTAGTGCCACTCAGTGCCAGCCAGAGTAATCAATAGATGTCAAAAGGCTTGTGCATAAAATCCCCATATAGTGCCTACTCATCCAATATCTCCAGACTAGTTTCTGGCTTGTGATCTTCATCAGTGAGGATCCTTGAATCTGAGAGTACTGCTCATAGATCGTAGGATCTAATGCAACCCTCCAGCAGCCACCTTTTATCTCTATTAACTATAAAACTATGAGAATTGAAAACACAATATTTTCAATCTAAGCTCAATAGCTTATATAGTCATATGGGTCTGAACTCAGTTCAGCATCCATGCATTTTGGTGTCTTTGGCTCTTTAACAACCAGAGCCATCACTACTATGCTATTAGGCAGGATTGGTTGTAAACCATTGAACAACACATGATCACCATTTCTTATGCTTACACATAACTGTTATTAAAACAGGCACAACACTCCATGCAGTAGTGTCACTCAGTGCCAGCCAGATTATTCAATGGATGTCAGAAGGTTTGTGCATAAAATCCCCCATCTAGTGCCTACTCATCCAATATCCCCAGACTAATTTCTGGATTGTGCCCTTTGTCAGTAAGGAGAGTTTTGCCTCTATTAATAACCATTATGTGCAAGCATAAGAAATGGTAATCATGTTATGTTTAGTGGTTTAACACCAATCCTGCCTAATAGTATAGTAGTGGTTATGATTGTTAAAGAGCCAAAGACACCAAAATATATGGATGCTGAACTGAGCTCAGACTCATAAGACTATATAAGCTGTTGAGCTTAGGTTAAAAATATTATTGGGTTTTCAATTTGTAGTTAAGTAGAGAAAGGTGGCTGCTGGAGGGTTGCATTAGATCCCAAGATCTAGGTGCAGTACTTTCAGATCTAAGGCTTCTCACTGATGAACAATCCAGAAACTAGTCTGGGGATATTATATGAGTAGGCACTAGATGGGGATTTTATGCACAAGTCTTCTGGCATCCATTGATTACTCTGGCTGGCACTGATTGGCACTACTATAGGAAGAGTTTTTCCTGTTTTAATAAGTTATATGCAAGCATAAGAAATGGTGATCATGTGATGTTTAGTGATTTCCTCTTATTTATCATGGTACAGTTAACATAGTTCTGTCATGATCTCAGCTTCCCAGTCTCCAAGAAATGGAGCAAGGCATAGTTTTCTATTTTCCAGCCCCTAAGACTCAAAGATGCAGGACTTAGCAAGAATTTTGGCATTTATATTTTCATGTCAAAGGTTATGTTAGCTTATAGTGTTTAAATTGAGTTAGACTTCTTGTTGTTCATGCTGCATTGCGTACTTATATTCCAATGGTTGAATTCTTTATCTATCTCAAAATTGAAGGAGTCACTAGTACATTCTGTTAACTGTCAGATGCCTATCAAATCTTTAAAAAAATGATGAGCACATAGTTTGAAGAATAAACTTTGTGTTGATTATTCATGTATTGTAATAGGATGGGGGTAATAGGGTTTTGATCTGGGTGATGAAAAGTCATCACCACTCCCAGTCAATTTAAAATGAAATATCAAATTTACAAAGAAGTATAATATTTAAGTATTAAAGGTATATTATATTAAAATAATAGTATTAAAGTAATTTTTACTATTTAAGATTTAATATCAAAATATATAAGAAATTTCATATATTAAAGAGAGCATGAGATCAAGAAATCTCTGAGGGATCAGCCCAGTTACCCCTCAGAGCAACTATGAGTATAACTATAAGAATAATTATAAATCAACTAGCATTATAATAATTATAAGTAGTATAAATATAAGTAATACTCAAAAGAATTTATTCATCATTATGAATGATCCATCAATCAAACTACATCAGAATAAAATCAACAGTCAATCTGGCAACTGGATTGGAAATGAGTCTATAGACCAGGCTAACTATTGAGTCCTCACCAGTTTGGGCAACATTGATTTGTATGCACCAACTTAAAGTGCTCCTCCATAAGAATACAACCATCAAAACAATAATGCTGGGACATTAAAACATGTGATGATCATCAATGCTTTGATCATTTAGTATCATTAATGTACTGACCAACTATAAACTTAAATTTGGATAGAAACTAAACTAAAATGTAATGTAATGCAGGGGCTTTAAAGAAATATTATCTTAGTGTCAATCTAGAATCAACTAGATGCCCCTAAACACTAAGAATTCCCATTCATATAATCAGACATTATGCATGATTCTAGCTCAGAAAAGCACAGGCATCTGACTTCATATAAAATGAACATGTTTGAATTGACAATAAAAAATGATTAAAATTTACATATAAGTATTTGACAAGCATTGAGATATATATGCACACATACATGTGTGTGCATGTAATTTTTGAACATATTTGACTTGTTACAAAATAAACATTTTAATTATCACTTTCAAATTGTCAAAATAATAAATGACATTAATTTGTATAGTACTTAATAACATATTTAACTTACATGTGTGTGCACATTGAATTGCAGGCTCACAATAACATCTATAAAATATATTTTGTTTTTATCAAAATAAAATTATTAATTTTACAATACATAATTAATTTTTGATTTAACATATAAGTTATGCACATAAGAATGTATGTGCGCATCAACATTTATATTGTATATTTTAATTTGTTACAATAATAAAAGCTATTCAAAATATACTTTCCATAATTCAATATTGAAAGTATAAAAAAAATGTGAATCATATTATTTAATTATTTGATGGTCCAAAATAAAAATTTTTCTTTTTAAATAAATGCCTTTAATAATATTCCTTCAACAAATGATTATTTTAAAATCATATTGTTCTATATGTGTCTCACGATCACAAGTTGCTTTTAATTATATATAATTCTCAAAATGTCATTTTATTTTTCCACCAAATGACTTTAAACAAAATCATTCTATATTATATATCTTACATTTTAGAATGTCATTTTTAAAAATGAATTATTTAAAACAACTTATGTTATATATATGCAATATGACATGTTTGTCCATGGTTCCTTGCATGTATACATAGCAGCATATGTCTAATAATTTCTTCATCAACTGAGGGGATTCCTTGATGAATTTGTCTTAGAAAAACTGTTTTTTGATTCATCAAGAAAGTATAGTCAAGGAGTATCATCATCAGTCAAAGACATAATCAGTTAAACATTGGCATTAAATCTGTCTAGGATTGTTCCAGGCAAGTCAGCTGTTTTTTCAGAACACATTTGTAGCTATGAATTACAAAGTTGACCCTTTTTTCATGTGAATTTAAACTCCATTATTAAACTGTAGAGCAGATGATTCCTTGCATTCTTACGTCTAATTAATCCAGTTTTCTGTATAACTCTGCTAGCCATCTCTGCAGTTAGCTTTACTGTTGCAACTTTCTGTTTCAATTACCAACAAACTGCAACTAACTACTTCACAGAGCCAACCTCTCCTCAAAAGTATTAAAACCAAACTCTTGCAGCTGGCCCATTTGGCCTACTGCTTCTCAAAAATATTAAAGCCAATTCTCTTTTCAAAAACTACTATCCATAATAAAATAATCTTTTTATCCAACCCTTTTATAGAGTCATCTGAGATGATAAAAACACCTTAATTGAAAACAGAATTTTTTCTGTCTAATCCTTATCTTGATTAAAAACAATTTTAATCAAAAGCTACTTTTAGATTTCTATTAAAGTGTCACACAAGCATTAATGAAAATATTTTTTAAAAAAATTGATGATATAAATATTTATAATTATCAGTTCTATTTTAAACATAAATCATTTGCTTTTTAAATTTCAAAATCAGAATAAAAATATTAATTTTTATTGAATCTTTTTAAATATTTATTTTATAATGAAATTTTGTTTCAAATTCAGAGTTATTTAACCCTTTACTATGATTGTTTTTATTCCAGGAAAGAAAAATCTAATATTTTTGTCTGTGTTCATTTCTATTTTTTCTTAGTCCATCTGAGGAAAAGAAAAATAGAAATGAAACACCTATTAACAATATTTTATATAATATATATGTATAATCAAAAGAAAGTTCATATCTCAAACTATGTACATATCAATTTTCTAAAAGATCTGACAGGCATCTGACAGTTAAAAGAATGAATAGTGACCTGAAATTTTGAGATAGATAAAGAATTCAGCCATTGGACTTAAGTGCACATTGCAGCATGATCACCAAGAGGACTACCTCAATTGAGTAACTATAAACTATTACAACACTTGATAAAAATAATGCAAACATTTTTGCAAAGCCCTGCTCCCATGAAGGGCCTGGAAAATATGAAACTATGCCCTGCTTTGTTTGAGTTTTATCAGCTGGGAAATATAAGCTATGCATTGCTCCTTTCTTGGAGACTTAGAAGCTGGAATCATGATAGGGCTACATTAACTGCTCTGTGATAAGTAATAGGAAATCAGAAAATTGTTTGGAGCAAATAGCTGAGATAGAACACCTCATCAATTGCATAAAACATTGCATCCTCAAGCTAATGAAAAAATCTTCTACTCATCATCAAAACTGAAAATACAGCTAAACAAACTTCAACAATCAAACACCCAATCCAAATTCCAAAATCAGAGACTTTCTACTTAACTTTAAACATGAACTTTAAATATAGATGAAAACTACTATTTTATAATTTATAATGATCAATACTCTTGCCACCTATTTCACAGTAATTTTTAAAATTAATTCTGCATAAAATGCATTCTTTTTCAATTGGGGTTGAGTTCAAGTTGATAATTTTGAAGTGATCACTAGTATGTGATCATCATCAGCCCTACATTGGACAGTCATTTATAATGATTGCCACAAAGCATGATCATCATTGGCCCTCAGCTGGGTAGCCACTTATAACAGGATGGGAGTAATAGGGGTAAACCTTCAGGGATCTGAGGAATTGCCTCTTTATACCCAAGAAAAAAGATTTTTGTCTATGTTCATTTCTTTTTATTATATATATATATATTGTAACGATATATAAATATGTCGTTACATCTGAGATCGTATATATCGTTATAATATATATATATATACAGACACAACTATATTGCTGTGCATTATGTAATCCAACCAGTTACAGTATATTATGTAAAATATTGTTAGATTGGTATTTCATTTCTCTCTTTTTCTTTTCACCATGAAGGAGGGATATAAAATGAAATGGTTATGTGACTTATGGCATACAATAACAATAGTGTGTGTCCATATATATATATATATATAAAAGTTGAAAGGTAAAGTACAAATAAATACTGACAAAAATTTTTTCTAGACATTTTTTGTATTACATTAAAATGACAGTTAAGGATTAAATAATTTTGAATTTAACATGTTTTTATTATAAATTGAACATTTTAAAAAAATGTAACTAATATTTCATTAATTCTGATTTTGAAATTAAAATAAGTATGTTTTTATATTACAATAGATATATTGATAATTATAAAATTCCACTATTTTGATTAGCAACTTTTTTAATTTCAAACTTGTATAACATATTTTGATAAAATCCTACAAAGTTGTTTTTGAAAAGATTAAGATGAATTGAAAAGAGTCATTGATTTTTTTCAATCAAGATAAAGAAAACTCACTTTAATTATTGTATGTTTTTTTTAAAATTTTATCCTGACTATAAAAAGATTAGAAGGGAGTTTTACAGATTATGACAGCATGATGACCATGAAGTTATAACTGAAGGCAATGACAGTGGATCTGTATGCTGCTAGCCATTTGAGGAATGTGGACTCACATGAAGGCTAGGGGCAGATTTTCTGTAATTTGTTAGCCCATATATATATAGTAACGATCCAGCAAAGTGACTTAACGTAAACTGCACTACAGGGCGCCATCTAGGCATTTGAACCTAGAAAAATTTATAGAGTAGGCAGATACGTAAGTAAAAAAAAAAAAATTTTTTTTTTTTTTTTAAATTTTGATTCCGGTCGTTAGCCCATGTCACTAGCTCAGTGGAATAGCCGAGATTTAATAATATAATCTAAGAGTATATATAAAAAAGAATAAAATAAGCCACTGCCAGTAATTAACATACAAACATTTATTTATGCACATATATATAAAATTTAAAATTATTTTAGTATTAGTTTTACATTTTAACATTTAACATTATTTTTAACTTTGATTTTTGACTTTAATTTACATTTAATTACTATTATATTCTAATTTTACATTTTTAATTAAGTTCACACAGATAAATTTATGAAAGCTTGTTTATAATGTTGAATATAGATCGGTTACATAGATTCCACAATCAAAAACATTTCAAAATAAACATAAATGATCAAAATACAAAATTATTGATTACTGACAATTGCGGAGGGAAATTTATACGTAACCCATTAGTATTCACCATAAGGATACTTGCATTGTCACCAATAATTTAAAAGACATCCGAATAAATACATTTTAGATACTCACCGTAAGGTATCATTATTTATCGAATGTCTATATATTTTGATCAAATATGGAAACGCAAAACATAGTTAACCAATAAACAATCCATGCAAGCGTCTATAAACAACTTAAATTTAATGCATTTTTATTTAGGGTCGAGTATGAATAGATCAGATAAATTTGCTTTTGAAAATAAACATTCTATCCCTATTTAACCTTAGACTAAAATTCGTAGTCAAACTGGCATCAATTCATCTGATATATCGATGTATTCAATGTAATAAAATACGGCAGCACAAAAGGTTAAGGGAAGAAATTGCCTCTTATGAGATAGGAATATTACATCTATCTGCAAAGAAGAGCAATAAAACAAAAAACTCTATAGAAAGGAACTGCGGTATCCGACTTATAATTCCTTCCATAGGCAAACGGAAGTGTGCGGCGTATGAAGCGATTCTGCCCGTAGCGAATCAATATTACATCTACTAATCACACCAATATATCCAATCCATTGACCCAATTTAACCACGAAACAAATAACCTAAGATTACCCTCCCCTAATATAACTTTACAAATCTATACAGCCATTCACGCCCGACTTAAGTTTAACATTGATATATTTTAATTCATCGGAAAACAGAAATCATAAATAAACTTAAAGAACAAAGTTAAATAAATGGAAATGATTTTACACAAATAAATAAAAAAATACATCAAATAACATTTTAACTACTTTAGTCAGATAGGAAACTAATGCAATTATTTTAAATACGAAAAGTTTTTAATTTAATGTTCATTAATTGTAAAGTTCTTACGGTTTTAAACAGTTCATCTTTATCTGTCGTTTGTAAGTTTGAACGGGAATTCCCACGCCGTCCTCAAAAGATTGGTATCCATTTAGCCATTGTTTTATTTATTCATTCGGAGGTTTTTTAGTTCAATTGGTCCTCAATGTAGGAAACGATAGTTCATTTCTCTTTTCTTTAACAGCTGAAAGAATTGACTGTGCATCTGTCAATTCCCTCACCTCAACTCCGTACTAATACATATAGTCACATCGTAATAATCAATAATCAACTCACTGATTAATAATTTCCAAATTTTCCTTTTATACGTATTCGAAGGATTGACTTGGCATTATGTCATCGATGTGATGATCCTTTCGCTGAGGTCTGATTTCCAGATGGATTTCTTTCATTGGCTATTTGTTTCTATTGTTTTCCTATCTGACCGCTGTTTTTACATTTAAATGCCCAAGGCTGGTTTACATTTAACTAATTAACAATCATTTCCATTTCTGATTAATTAACCTGTTTTCCAAATCAAAGATATATTTAAAGATAAATTTAAAGATATAATTTTATCTCCAAATCTTTTTAAAATTTAGTTTTAAAATACTTTTTCTTTAATAAAGTTTTATTTTAATAATTTTTCATTATCTGTGCGATTTAATATATAAGAGTTTAAGATGATATTTAGTTTCAATTTTTAATTCTTAAAGAAAATTTTTAAATGCGAACTTTTTAATTTACTTTCATGTTTAATAAATATAAAAAAAAACAATGTAACGAATGTCTGTGCTCGTTACAATATATATATTGTACCATACCCAGCAAGCCTGAAGTCTATCAAATTCTAGACTAAATACAAATGATTGTATGTATACCAACAATTACTCTATTGTAACTTTCCTGAAGATAACAATGACGCATTATACAGTTTTAAAAGGGACCAGCTTACCAAGAGAGTCCGTCAGCTTGCTGAAAATATAGTTTATGCATATACTGTTTTATATATATGCAGAGAAGTACAGATAAAAGTACTGCATCATATATATATATATATAGTACAGTTGATGATTAGAGTGTATTATATGTATTGAAAACAATATTATTTTAAATAATTTATTGAAATGACAGGTAAGTCTTTAATTTAAAAGTAAAACAAATAAATAAGCTTTACTTAAGTTATAAGTCTAAAAACAAAAAATTGATTCATAAATCATTTTATTTTGGAAAAAAAACTCCAAAAATCATTCTAGATTAGGGTACAAAAAAACTCGCTGGAGTATTTTTAAAGATATTTACAATTAATTAGGAGTAACCTGAAAAAAACAAAACTTTGATGAAGAACTGTCAAAAGAGTAATATATATATATATTAAAGAAAACTTTTCTTTATCATAAAAAAGAGAGTAATTAATATTTTGTACTAACTATTTTATATATATACACCCATACATGTATATTTATATATTATTAAAAACAAATTGAATTTTTTATAAGTCTAAGAGACATGTTAATTTTAAATTATTATATAGCACATGTGAGTGCTTATATATATGTGCATTTTATATATTTTGACATTAAATTAATTATGTATATTAGCTTTATTTTTTTTATAAATGCCAGTTGTGCTCACATTTCAATGTGCACACACATATATGTTGAATCAAACACTAATTATGCATTATAAAAATGAATTTTATTTATAGGTTTGACAATTCAAATATGCTCATAAATTATTATACTGCATGTGTTTTATGTAAACCTATTGACATATTGGTAAATCACAATGTGATAGTTTCTTTGTATTAATCAAAATCAGAATGCTGAATTTATATTTATAGCATACTTAGCAAACTTTAATTTAATTTAATTGTTATTAATAAATTTATATTTCAGTGTTTAAATTTATTCCAGTGAATTTATTTAGTTCTAAAAATTCTAAATTATTATATGTTAGAATTATATCTCTTGCTCACATTACAGTTTTAGAACTTTTGTTCCTTAGCTAGATTCAGGCTAATGATCTGTTATATAAAAGGGTTTATATTTAGTATTTATGGAGATCTACTTAATGATGATTTCATTACTTCTCTAATGCTTGATGGTGCAAAGGGATTATTCTTTGATGTTCATGCACTACATTTTATTTTAATTATTTATTTAGAAATTTAGTTTATATTGGTCACACATGCTCAGGATGTTTTTAGTATATCAGAATTATTTGACTTGTTGCTGTATTTTGATAGAGTATCACCTAAGCAAGTGCATCCAGATAATTATTGTTTATATTCCTGCCCTAGGTTTGGCAGTGGCAAAATAATTAGCTTGGTCTATTATGGACCACATTCAAATCCAGTCATAAGACTGACTGTTGGTTTATTTTTATTGTTAATCATTCATGATGATGAATGATTATTACTTTTGTGGAATGCTGGTGAACTTATAATTAGTTCTTTGCTGATCTCTCATGCTCATTCATCATTATTTTGTCATTGATGTGGGGTTGATGATGATTTTTCATCCACCCTGGTTTACCCCCAATTTTATTGTTTATTTGGAGATGATGATGGTTTTCCATCTCCTCAAAATTTAACCGTAATGTGGTGTATTGTTACAAATTTCTATCCAATTGTGGGACATTGTAATCACAGATTCTCCACATATTAACCTCAAAATTATCCGTACCATTACAATATATATATAGCCTTTCCATCATTCATTTTAAAAAACAACTTCCTTTAACATCAAAGGCTGTTTCTATGTATTCATGAACTAAATACACATTATAAAATATTATTTGACAGTGCAGAGATTAAGTTTTATGAAAGAAGTGAAACAAAGAGTAAAAGAAATTTTAACAACAAATTTTCTCTAGTCTGAGGCCATCAGTTTCATAAAGACACTCTTTGATGTTATAGGAAGTTGTTTTTTGAAGTGGATAATGGGAAGGCTACTTTGCTTTACATATGTATTGCATGAATCTTGTTGAATTTCATTTGAAAAGGTCTATTTGTTAATAGATAAGACCACAGTGTGAAAGAATTTTAGAAAATTTTTATATATTTTTGGTTAGTATTGTAGTATTATGTGATTTTCTATTTTATTCTATTTAAAATTACATATATATAATTTTAAAATTATCATGGGAGACTTTAAGGCTGCATGCAATACTATTTTATAATTTATAAATCAATTACTTATCATTAAATAGTCAAATAATTATATCAATGCTTGTCACATATTTTAAAATAATTAATTTTTTCTTTATTAATTTTGCATAAAAATGAACTCCCACCCCCCAGATGTTAAGTTATATTTAAGCTGCAATTTATGGTGTCATTTTGTGATACTGGTTATCAGAACCTGATCATTATATGTGGACATACAAATACATCTATATAGAATTATTTGGATGGCATAAAGATAAAGATCATATTTTAAGTTCACTTATATTTTATTTATGTATTTTAGGATGATCATTAAAAGATTGATGATCAGTATATTCCTGATACCCGACTGCCCAGAGCATTGATGATAAACACCCAATACATTTTATCATTTTTGACTATTATAAATGGCAATTTGTGGACCCAATGATAATCAAGTTTTGGTTGGCAGTACTATAAAATAATTTCATAACTAGAAATAATATAATTACACTAGAAAAAAAAGAATCTGAATTTTTATGCAAATTTATAAAAAAAAACTTATTGTGAAATATGTGACAAAAGAATATATGATGATTTGATTATTTAATAATAAATAATTGATTTATATATTATAAATTATATATTGTAACAGAATGAGGGTGATAGAAATGGAAGGAATCTGGGGTGATGGCAAAATCATCATCAAACCCAGTCCTTTCAAAATTTAAAATATAAATAATTTAAAATATTAAATATAAGTACAAAATATTTAAGAGGAGCATGAGAACAAGAGATCTCTGAGAACATTGAAAGATCAAACAGTTAACTCAGAAGAGCAACTAAAATAACTATACATCAATCATATATCAATCAGCATTATCAAAAGTCAAAGTAAGCATAAGTAAATATGAAGAGAACTATCCATCATTATCATTGATGGGAATAAACAAATCAGTACAATAAATCAACAGTCAACCTTGTGACAGGATTGGAAATAGGTCTTCTGTAGACCAGGCTAACTACTGAGCCTTTGCCACCTTGGGCAATTATTTAAACATAACATACATGCACCATTTAAGTGCGCATCCATCAAAATACATAAGAATCAAAAAATATAAACAATAATGCTGGGACATTTAAAACATGCTGATCATCATCAATGCTCTGGCCACTTGTATTGGCCAACTATAAACTTAATTCCTAATGAGGCTAAACTAAAATAAAAGATAGTGCATGGGCTTTAAAGAGTATCCTCTTTTGTGCCAACCAAGATGATGATTGATCATCTCTGGATGCCCCAAAGTACTAAATACACATCCCCATTTATCCATGTCTGAATCTAGCTCAGAGAACATGGTCTCTATTACTGTACATGAACAAGAGATGATGGAATACAATTTTTAACAATTAAATACAAGTTTATTAATAACAAGAAAATAAATGATTAAGGTCATATAAGGGTTCTGATTTTGATTATAATACAAAATTTCAAATGATTACATTGCAATTTACATAATTTCTTAATAGGTATCTATAAACGCACTTATATATATCTATACACAGATGTGTTTTATAATACATGATGAAGACATTTCAGTTAAACATAAAATAATTATTACATTTGTGATTTATATAATTACCATTCAAAATTTAAATTGTTACATTAATTTACAAAATTACAAGTTACAATTCATATTTTTACTATGGTTTACATATATATGCACACAGATGCACGATTTATAATATATAATGAATATTCAACAAATGAATTGACATTTAATAAAAAAAAATATTAAAATTTTACATATATGAGTGTGCACGCTGACATTTACATCATATTTTAATTTAACAGCAATAATATTATATTTTTTCATAATTAATTCATTTGGAAAACACATAAATTTCACACATATACATGTGTATAAACAAAATATATCATTTAAAATTTAATTTCAGTTTATAAGTTCTTTTTTTTTTTATCAAACTAAATAAAGTCAACTTTTGTTTGACAGGTACTTGTTGATTAATTATCAGCATTCTTAGACCAATTTAAAAGATTTGATATTACGATTTTAATTCAAACAAAATTATGCTTGCATTTGTATATTCTTTTTTTAATGTCATTTTTATTAAGGAATTACTAAAACAATTTCTTCAAAAATATATATCAAATCGTCTTTCTTTTAGACATTTGACTCAAGCAAATTATTTACTTGTTTTTTTAATTCTAAGTTATTAATTTATAATTTAAAAAGTCATTTTAAGAAATATTAAGATAAATTAACTCACTGTACATACATCCAGTGATGATATTCCAAATTTCCAAGAACCAGTTCTCTAAAAGTAGGTTGTATTTAAGAACCTATTCTGTTTATTTTTTTTCTTTCTAAGCATGGAAGCAAATTACTTCTTGGTTTTATACCTAAAAATTTTTGGCAACATCTCAGAAATTTTGCATGACCCCCCCCCTCCATACACAAAAAAGTGCTGCAGTGCACATGTGCACTATGATATACTTTGCAATCTCACTTATGGAATTAAAAAAGAATTAAACCCTTTTTATAATTGGAAAAAAAAACTTATTTGGCAAGATATTTCCACATTGACATTCTAGTCACATCATATGTCTTTTCAGGTTGATGATGCTTTTTGACTATATCATTATCAGCTGTATTGTGATTTCTTAGCCAAACTTGAACTGAGTCACTGCAAGTCCAGTGATCTAATGGAAAACCTATCCAATTTATTACTAGAAGAATTTGCCACATTTTTCACTTTGAGGTGATTTCTTTTATCTGAATAAATTGTGTTCACCACAGAAAACCTTTATTCAGTCTTGATTTTAATTATATTTTTAACTCTTTGGATAGTTTCATGTACAAAATATTTCTGGTGATTTCTCAAAACATTTTCAACATAATCACGGAAATCATTAACTGAAATGTCATGGTGAAATGCTTTGTAAAAATCTGATAATTTCTCTTCAAATTCTTTCCAGAGAACTACAGCTTCTTCCAGATTCCAAGCATCTGGGTTCACAATTTTAACTAATTGATGGATTTTATGATTTCTATCTTGAATATTATTACTTATGCTATTACAATCCATTAATCTTAATTCCATATTTGTTATCATTACATTCAGTAATTTTTGATGGGGAAGACTCACTCATTTGTTGTCTTCAACAAAATTAATATGCAGGAATTCCTTAGAAGAGATAGTTTTATTTATTATTTTGTCATAACTACCACTCTTCTCTCTGAGATATTCAAATGCTTTAATTGTTCTCTTAATCAATTGCTCAGCATGCAATATATTTACATTTTTTCCTTGAATAGTATCCACCAACAAAGCAATTTCTTCTAAAATATCGATTCTTAAAGCTAGATCTTATAAAATATTTGTTGGCAAGATGTTTAGCCATTCCAGAAAATTTTTTATTAGTAGAAAAAAAATCATACAGTGCTGGATAGGTTCACCATGTTACAACTGCTGTTCTATGATTGCATGCTTCCCATCTTGGGTCAAAAACTCTACAATTTTTAGAATTTCCAATTCCCAAATTGATTGAAATTTTATTCAGTGCCATTTGGTTTTTATTAGACTAGCGGAAGATTTTACATATTTCATCAATAAGTGTTGTAAAGTGATTCATTTGCTTTATGTCTTTGATAGAATCCTCCAGCACAAGATGAAGGTGATGACTCAATCTATGCCAAATAATAATTTTAGGATAGTGCTATTTTATGTTAACTTTCACTCCTGATCAACTTCCCAGGATCACACTTCCTCCATCTGAACAAAATTCAATCAAATTATTCTTCAAATATGGATTATCAAATCCTACTGATTGTAGACTTTGTAGTAAAGCAGTGTAAATGGTTTCAGCATCTTTTTTTTTTTGTAATTTCACTAAATCTACAAAAATTATTGGTGAGAAATCTGTATCTTTAACCTTAATAAAAATGATGACTGGTTTGCATGATATTGTTGATGCCTCATTAATTATAAGCATATCTTTAAATTCTGATCTATTATTTTTCTAAACACTTCCTTTTTAATGTATTTTTCAATGTCCTTGACAATTTTGACAGCCAGGAATTGAGAATGAAGTTCCACTCCCATATCTAATCCATTCTTTTTTTATAATTCTATCAAATGTTCAATATCAACAAACGGTCAGTTTCGTTTTGCTAAAGTGCAAACCGTATTGAAAATTTTACAGATGGAACTCATAAACTTTTTATGAGCTTTGTCTATGAATTTGGAAATTGCATTTTTTGCACTTTCTTTCAATTGCATCACATATATCTGGTGTGCTTTTGATGAAAAATGTTCCTTTATTTTTTTTTTTTTTGAAGAGAGGCTTGTTGAAGCATTTTATTTTTTCCACTTGGAACAATATTACTTCTCCATTCTTTTGATACATGAGCTGCCTTCACTTTTATTGACTCGATTTTGATATAGTTATCACACTCAAGTTTTTTTCCAATAATAAGTAAACCACAACATTTTTCTTGAATTCATTGGCTTATTTCATATTCCAGCAGTCAGAAAAGTCACTATCTACATTTATTTTATATGCATCTTTTGTACTTTTGGAATTGAACAGCTTATTTGTGTTGTCAACATTATTTTCTGTTGCATCAGAAAAAACAGAAAACAAAATTTGATTCAAAATATCATCCTTTACTATCGTTTTCCATTCTGTATCCGTTTTTGGATCATTTATGAAGGAATCTGATATTGTTTGGCATTTTTGTTTCATTTCTTGTGAAGGGTTTATTTTTATTATATTCTAGTATTACATTCACCTTAGAAAAAAACATCTAATTAATTGATTTTTAATGCAAATGAGTTGTAACAAATCATAAAACTGAAATAAAATATTAAAATTTAAAAAAGAAAAAGAAAAAAAATATTTGAAAACGAGTCATGCCACTTGATGAGCCAAAGATATTGTTATATTTATCATCTTGCCAAGTTATTCTAGAAAAAATGTTAAGCTTATAGTTAAAAAAAGTCGCACTGTTACATCAGATATAGCAAACTAAATGAAAATAATGTACTATAAACTTACTACAGCTGATCATCTATTAAATTTACTAATCAAATAAACACAAATCTTGCATGATAAATGTAGGTGAAGAAATAAAATATTTAAATAAAAAATAAAACAACGTCGGCATAACAAAATCATTTGAACAATGGTTTTATGTTATTGTTTGTTTTCGCAATGATAGGTCCTTTTGAATGAAGTTATTTTATCTTTAAAATAAAACAATAAAATTTATTTTCCGATAATTTAACTACCGGTTCGCTATTTTTTTTTTAATTTTAAGAACCGGTTCACGTGAACCGGTGCGAATCGGTTGGATATCATCACTGCATACATCCTATGTATTTATTTGTGATTCCCTGTGCGTATAGATAAACAGCAGCATAAGTATAAATACGTCTTTATTCAGCTGGTATTCATCTTGGGCAAGCTGTTTTTTTGTCAATCTGGGCAAATGTCGTCATCAGGGAAAAGTATTCAAGTAATTAGTTGGCATACCATGAGCTTACTTTTGTAGTCCAAGCAATTGTCAAGCTGTCTTCTAGAACATATTTAAGCAGCTAGTTGATCCATTTGAAGTGGCCCTGGTCTCAAGAATCAAAAACTCTGCAGTAAACTATATGGCAGGTACTGGACTGTCCTCCCTTAGATCTTCATAGGAGGTCTATATGAATCTGCTAGCTATTTTGTCCTTTTTTTCTTCAGGTTATTGATTTAAAAGTAACCCAGCTTCAAATAAATCAAAACTCCTGTGAAGGAAAATATTAGCAGCTCTGGATCTGCTGTCCTGTCTTCAGCTATATCAATTCATGGTAGATGGACTGCCAACTCTACAGTCAGCTAAAACCAACTGCTGCAAACTGCAACAAAATATTATAACCAACTTTGCAGACTGCTCTCTTAAAAATCATTATCCAGACTTTGCAGTGGGCCCAGTTGTCCACTGCTTAAAATACTACAACCAGACTCCTCTGGTCAACTCTTACAAAACTACAATCCAAACTAACTGATATTTTTTATCAGTTTTTTATAACCTTGGGTAGGTCAGGTGACAAAAACACAATGGCTGTTTTCAATTAACTTTAATCCATTTGAAAACAAGCTGGAAATTTCTATCAAAGTGTGATTTTCATGTTTTTACTTTAATCTTTGGAATTTGACCAAAGGTGTGATAATCCTTTAGAATTTGTAATCTTATTTTTAACTGCATAGTAGAAATGCAAACAAGCATTAATTAAAAAAAATTTTTTTATACAAGTATTAACTAAAAGATTAAAAAAAACAACAAATTATGCTTGCTTCTTTTTTTTGCCAATTTCAAAATCAGAATTACAAATACTATTCATCAGACCTTTTTAAAAATAATTATTTCACAATGAAATTTTACTTTAAACCCAGAGTTATTTAACCATTTACTTATTATTATTTTATTGTAGGAAATATGAAAAAAATCTACAAAAATTTATTCGATGTTTATTTCTACTTTTCCTTTATTTTACATATATATATATATTTGTGCACAGACACTATATTAGTGTATGCTATGTAAGCCAACTGGTTACAATATATATATGTGGGTCACTAATTTATAATATATAAATCAATTATTTATTATTAAATAACCAAATCATCATATATTCTTTTGTCACATATTTCACAATAAGTTTTTTTTTTTTTATAAATTTGCATAATATATATACAAAGAGAGTTCATACTTAAAATAGTCTAGAAGAAAATTTTTTTTTTTTAAAGTTTGGATGAAGCTTTTGGTTATTGGAATTTGTTTAGCTGTATTTTCAATATTGATATGGACAGAAGATTTTGTCATTGGCTTGAAGATTCACTGTTGGCATGCAACTCATATAAGATGGTTCTATCCCAACACTACACCAACCCATTTTCATGTTTTTATATTTAATAACTTTTAACACTCAAAGGAGCAAGACTTGTTTTCAAGGAATCCTCAGTGTTTGTATATTATTAGAATCCAGTCTCTAAACCTTGTAAGTTATAAACAGTGAGGATTGCCAATTCCTCTCCAAGCTTTATGATAAATGCTTAGCCAGAGCCAGCACTTAAAATATCTCTGTCAGGAAACCCTCCCCAAACCCTGGTCATGGTTTCATGCTTTGGCACTCCTCAGAGAGGTGTCAGGGTAGGTTCAGACACTAGATCTAAAAATACCAACCCAAAGCCAAGCATTTATCTAAAAGTTATCTATTGAGTGGAAAATCTGAAATTTTCAGACATCTACATGTTTTTAAACCCAGCTATCCAATTCAAATAGCTATGTGGGACTGATAGATCTTCAGCCATACCATATATTAGTAGTCTTAGCAATATAAAATTGCATAAGACTTTTGGCAGAGACTATAAATAGTCAAAATAATAGTCATAGATCACACGACACTATCTCTTAAGCTTGTAAGTTATAAACAGTGAGGATTTCCAATTCCTCTACAAGCTTTATGATAAATGCTTAGCCAGAGTCAGCACTTAAAATATCTCTGTCAGGAACCCCTCCCCAAACCCCTGACCATGATATGGCTGAAGATCTATCAGCCTCATGTAGCTATTTGAGTTGGATAGCTGTGTTGGAAGACATGCAGATGTCTGAAAATTTCAGATTTTCCACTCAATAGATAACTTTTAGATAAGTGATTGGCTTTGGGTTGGTATTTTTAGACTAGTGTCTGAACCTACCCTGACACCTCTCTGAGGAGTGCCAAAGCATGAAACCATGGTCAGGGGTTTGGGGAGGGGTTCCTGACAGAGATATTTTAAGTGCTGGCTCTGGCTAAGCATTTATCATAAATCCAGTCTCTAAGTTGTAAAAAATCCCCCAATAAGCAAGATTTCAGATTTTAAAGATTTTATCAGTATTTTGTACTTAGGATTTTAGCAGCCTATAATGTTAAATTAATATAAGCTTTCTGGTGTTCATGCTGAATTGTGTACTTATTGTTCAGTAGTTGGATTCTTTATCTATCCTTTGATCACGTGGCATTATCAGTTTTTTTCCAATAGTTATTTGGCAGTTGGATATTTGGAAAGAGTGTGAAATATGTAGTTTGATATTTGAACTTTATTTTAATCATGTATGTATATTTATAAAAAATAAAATGAACGAGAAAGTCAGTCAAACATGGACTAACAGGATAGAAATGAACAATAAAATAGGATAAGTAAATTAGATGGAGGTATCTGAGACAGTCAGTTTTATAAAAGGGATAATAGATAACAGTGAAAAGTTGTATGGAAGAGAAGGTGATGTAAGGCTTATAAAGTGCTTTTTAATATGTAGCCCATTGCAGGGTGAAAAACTCTCAATCAACCCCTTATAGGGAAAACTAAAATACAAAGCAGTATTCATTAGATTTGTTAATTGCTGGCTGATGAAAATTTGATTGATTTTCCCAACTACGTTTTACTTTCTAAGTATAGCTAGATAACCATTTACTGACCAATGTTGTTAGCTGTGTTCGTAATGGGTTAAAATGTTTCACTTGGTTCGTACTACTGTACCATGAAACTCTTCGATCACATATATATATATTTGCATTAATAATGTATTGATCACATTAGATAAATTATTTTTACTCATAATGTTTATTAATTATCTCTTTTTATCTGCTATCGTCTTAATATGGCCCAGTCTACATTTTCTAAATTTATAAAAACAGAATTTATTTAAGTAGTTGAATTTTTTTTTTTTGTAAATATCAGTCAAATAAACGCTAATTTAATGCCCTATATAAGTCCCTCCCCCTCCAATTAATCTGTATATAATCCGTCTGTATCAAAAAAGGAATAAAATAGTTTGAAAAAGTATACAAAAGAGATTAAAATATTTTGAAAAAGAATATGTATTTGACATTTGAAAATAAGGAATTATTTAAAATTATTTGTAGATATTCACGTTGTAGCACGGTATAGTGATTGAATGGCGGACTTTGAAGCTTAAAGTCGTGGATTGCAATTCAGCTCTACCACTTTTTTTGCTGGAAGTTATGATCTTCTAGCAATCAACTATTGCAATATTTATTTATTAGCAGACTTGATTCAGAAAAAAATGTCATGCTTTCAAAAACTGTTTAAATTGTTAAAAAATAAAGAATTACTTTTATAAATATGTAAATATTGATAAATTCTTTGCTCAAAGAGATTTAGAAACTAGCAATAGCATGTTATGCGTAAACAACTCAATTTTAAAATCTACCTCATAAACTTTAATGAGTTCTTATCACCATATATGCTTAAAGAATTAATAATTTCTTATACAGTTTACATTTATTTATGCATTTACAAAACTAGATAATATAAGTTATGCGATTAAAACATTGTTTCCTAAATATGACATTATTCTTATTACCGTTGAGACTTTGAGGCGATTTTTGATTAAGGCGAATACTAAAGAAATGCATACAAATGAAAAGTTTGTAATTCAGATCTCGAATATAACTTGCAGCATAATTATTTTTTTTTTTTAAAGATATCACTTACTAAGATAAAATATTTAGCTTTAAAATTTATCCTTTTTTAAAATATTACATTTATTTCATAAATATTTACCTATTCAAATAGTAAAAAAAAAAAATTGTTGTGTATTTTAATTTTATACGCCCAAATAACGTTTTCTTATCGCTTTTTCTTTTGTGAATTAATTCCTACGTATCGATTTGAATCCCAGTATACTTGAAGATAAAATGATTTCTTATCTTCTAAAATATGATACATTAATTTTCAGAAAGTGAAAATTTTTTTAAAGCAAATACTCTAGAACTTTATAGCGTCTTTTATTTATATATATTAATGTGACATTAATCTGTATCCATTAATCTTTTTAGATCTACTTATTTGTCTAGCTATTTTTAATCGCAAATCAAATTACAACTTTAATTCATTAATTACTTAATAAAACTTTCTATTATTTATTTGTATAAAATATAAAAATGCTAGCATAATTTCTTATATATATAAAATCGAATGAAGTAATGCGTTATTATATGTTAATTTTTAAACGACTATCTTTGGGGCGTTTGGAAAGGTAGTCATTCCGATGTTTACCTGTAATCGAATGGTTTATTGTTTAAAAATTCATAAGAAATTCGAACATCGAAAGTGACAGCGGTAGACCATGATCTATAGGCCTTATATATATATGTCAATCGAACTGACTAGAGATTTATGTCTATGTTATAATTTACTAATTATTATTTATATACTAATAATACAATTGCTGACATTAATATGAATGGTACTCTACTAATATTTCTATTGTATAAATAATCAAAAATAGTTTATGATTTTTTTTGTTGTTGCAGATTTTCTTTTGCTCCAATTGGAATCAAACATAAAAGAAAAAAGAAATAAAATAAATTCCCCTCCCCAATCTAATATAACAAAAACAATAAGGATATCTTTTTTAAAAAAATCTTGTGAAAAACTATTAGATGCAAAAAAGATCAACCAATAGAGATTTCAATTTATAAATATATGGATCAGATTATACCTAATTTTGATGCCTCATTGTTGAACTTAGTACCATCACATCAATTCATTGCAGAATGAAGATATATCCAAGTTTTTCCAGTCATAACTTCTTTTCTCCACATCGCACTAGCAAACTTTTTTATTCATTCATTTTGCTTGTGGTCACTTTCTAGGGCTTTTATAATCTATTAGAATCAAGTTTAACATTTAGACTGTCCACCTACTATCATCTCTTCTAATTATGTTCAATTCAGCTCCATGTGTTTCACTTTTGATCTTATTTGTACTCTTATTTTATATATATAAAATACATATTTTGTGGGTTCATTTATGTTAAAAACTTTTAATATTAATATACTGACGTTTCGACTTGGTCACACAAGCCATCCACATAGTTATAAAAGGTAGAAAGATGGTTGTAGAGGCGCTACAATCACTGATTTGAATAAAACGTTAAAATTCCACCAATAGCAGAAATGTTAAATTTAGGAATGTTTTTTAAAAAAACTTTCCAAATAGGAGGAAGTTTGCATGTATCATCTCGCTTATTGATGCAATCTGGCCTTTTAAGTATCTCAATGGCTTCTCTAATTTTGCACTGGTAGAGATGATCACATCTGGATATGATCCTGGTACTAGAAAAATCAATTTTATGACCTGAATCTATAGTATGGAGTGAGAGTGCTGATGATTATGAGTGTTGTTTAACTGCATTAGCATGCTCATCTATCCTAACACTGATGTAACGATTACTCATACCTATGTAAGAAGCTTTACAATTTTTACATGAGATTTGATAGACACCATCTTGAATCTCATGGTGTCTATCAAATCTCATGTAAAAATTGTAAAGCTTTTTACATAGGTATGAGTAATCATCGCATCAGTAATAGGAGAGATGAGCATGCTAATGCAGTTAAACAACACTCATCATCATCAGCACTCTCACTCTATACTATAGATTCAGGTCATAAAATTGATTTTTTTAGTACCAGGATCATATCCAGATGTGATCATCTCTACCAATGCAAAATTATAGAAGCCATTGAGATACTTAAAAGGCCAGATTGTATCAATAAGCGAGATGATACATGCAAACTTTCTCCTATTTGGAAAGATTTTTTTAAAAAACATTCCTAAATTTAACATTTCTGCTATTGGTGGAATTTTAACGTTTTATTCAAATCAGTGATTGTAGCGCCTCTACAACTGTCTTTCTATTTTTTATAACTCTGTGGATGGCTTGTGTGACCAAGTCAAAACGTCAGTATATTAATATTAAAAGTTTTTGACATGGATGAACCCGCAAAATATATATTTTATATATTTAACCCTTGCAAATCTTCGTTTTAACATATATATATATATAACAGGGGTTAGTTTTATACAGGTCATGAACAAGTGGTAACTGATGAAGTTTATAAAACTTCCACATTCATTGAACCATTAAATTTCTAAAGTATGTTGATAATCATCAAAACATTGAGCCTCTTTTTAGATAACAGCATTTTTTATTCATCCAAATAGACCAATTCCACTTTACTTTCATAATATAATCCTCTATTGGATGATAATGAAAATTTGATTCGGTTATTTCTTAAATATACAATCGTATATATTTGGTAAATGTATAGTTTTAATAGATAGATTTTCAAAGTAATTAATATTAATATTTAATGGTAATTAATGGCATGAGAAACAATAATATAAAAATGCAATAACCTATAACCTCTTATCACATGCCTAATTATCAAGATGGTCGATCATTTACATCTCTGTTGATGTTTCTGCAGATGGAAGTAGAAAACTCTTACAATTAATTTAATATCCTTGATTTTGAGATACATCTACAACTTGCTAATCATTTTACCAACTGCTCCAATAAAATTTATAATAATCATAATTTAGATATATTTATTTAAAATTATACTGCAAACAATTCAATAAGTAGCGTTATGAAAGAAGACTTCTATAAAGGCTTCATTAAAAAAAAAACCTTACTGATAGCTTTAATGAAAAAACTAAAAATATTTTTCCAAAATTCTAATTATGTGAAGCCTACCTCTTTATATTAAAATATTTCATAGTGGTTTACTTTCAATAGTTTGAGTCACCTATAATTATTAGATTGATCAGTGATCTTTTCAGATAGAGCTTTCTTACTGCTTGCGTGTTTTAATTCATTACAAAGGTAACTGTGGATGGGTGCAGGTGGTTTTTTTATGTTAATGTGTTTCCTTCAAGTTTTAATTTAACACATTAGGATTTACTAACTATGGCATAAAATAACAGATATTTTTAATAGGACTTTGATTAGACTATTTTTGATGGTCATTCATTTTTTCCCAAAATCACATTTCAGGTAGAGAATTCCATCTCAAATAATGATTTCTCTCAGCAATCTAAACTGACAATGATATCCTTGTAGATATTTTTATTCATAACTATTGGAGAAGTATAATAAAAGTTATCGCTTACTAAGGTTAGATTTCTGGATTGGTCATTTTCAGGATCAAACTAAGCAATAGTTGCTTTATGACTTCTCCTTATTATTTGCTTCTGAACTTCTGTTTAGAGAATTGTATCTAGATAAATCTCTGAAAATTTGTGAATAAAAATCAATCGCCCTTCTACTTACATCACATCACATGATCACCATTTCTTATGCTTGATCATAACTGTTATTAAAACAGACAAAACTCTCCATATAGTAGTGCCATTCAGTGCAAGCCAGAGTAATCAATGGATGCCAGAAGGCTTGTGCATAAAATCCCTATCTAGTGCCTAGTCATCCAATATTCCCAGATTAGTTTTTAGTTTGTGGCTTTTGTCAGTGAGGAGCTTTGGATCTGAGAGCACTGCACTTAGATCTTAGGATCTAATACAGCCCTCCAGCAGCCACTTTTTATCTCTACTTAACTACAAAACTATGAAAATAAAATTTGAAAACAAAAATATTTTCAATCCAAGCTCATTAGCTTATATAGTCATATAGGTCTGAACTCAGTTCAGTACTCATACATTTTTGTTCTTTAATAACCATAGCCACCAACCAAAGACACTAAAATGTATGGATACTGAACTGAGTTCAGACCTATATGACTATATAAGCTAATGATCTTGGATTGAAAATATTTTTGTGTTTTCAATTTTATTCTCATAGTTTTGTAGTTAAGTAGAGATAAAAAAAAGATGGCTGCTGGACTGTTGCATTAGATCCTAAGATCTAGGTGCAGTGCTCTCAGATCCAAAGCTCCTCACTGATGAAAGCCACAAGCTAGAAACTAGTCTGGGGATATTGGATGAGTAGACACTAGATAGGGATTTTATGCACAAGCCTTCTGGCATCCATTGATTACTCTGACTTGCATTGAATGACACTAATACTATTACTACTACTACTATTGTAGAGAGAGTTTTACCTGTTTTACTTACATCATAATCTATTCATCTGCAGTTATAAATCACATAGCTGGTTTTCTAAGCTATAAAGTGTTTTTTACTCATCACTAATCAAATATCATTAGTCGCCTTTTTCATTTTTAGTTTAATCCCATTAAGTGGTTTGTTGGTAATTTTCCTTGCTTAAAATTTTTTAGGATTTGATTATGTTAAATTTTGAATTTACAAAAAAACTAATTTAAGTAATATATTATTATTTTTTTCTATAATTTTAAAATTATATATTTAATAAAATATTACAATATTAGACTATAGAAAATTCTATCAATAAATTTTGCCTTAAGGGTCTAAAATATTACAATATTAGACTATAGAAAATTCTATCAATAAATTTTGCCTTAAAGGTCTTTTCAACAGTTTTGATTTATTATTTCTAAAAAAAATTTTATATGCTTTAAATTATATTTTTGTAATTATACCATTAATGAACCAAATTATACATTACATAATAAAATTATGTTTAGATAGAAAAATGACCCCCATAACTTTCATACTCAGCTTGTAAAATGACTCACTCAGCACGTTCTGTGAGCACATACAACAAAATTATAATTTTATTGTCGAATATATTAAAATAGATTCTACATCCAGCCATAAATAGTTCCAATAATCACTTCACCCAGCTCTCTTTTAACTTAAGGAATCAAAGCACTATGAATAATATATAGTAATACAAGTACCCAAGTTAAAAAACCATTCATAACTACGTGATTACCTTTAAAATAAATTTATGAGATATATTTCATTATTTTATACATTAATTTAGCTTACAAAATTTTATTTAGTTTATTTTTATGATTTTAAATAGAGCAATAGTGAATGTTACAACAGTTTCTCTCCTATCATTTTATTAGTTTAATTTTTTACTAATTATTTTTTATAATTTCATTTTAATTAATATATTATTTTAACTGTTTGAAATTTACTATTAATATTTTTAGGTTTTGAGTGCTCTGAAACGCAGTAATAGTTAAGCTGATAAAAGTAATGATACAATGATTGAGAACTTTTTATGTTCTCATAATCGTAGCAAGATCAAATGTGAAAAAGAGAATGGAGGGATATATATATATATGGCTGATGGTTTGCAAATTTATATAAATTAGAGTATCAATTTTTTTGGAGATAGGGAAGCATGATATTTTAAGGTTTATAGCACTGTTGTTGTTGGCTATATACCAAGCCTCTCTAATTTTTTATTTTGAGTCATTTCTTTCAATGTATTGTATTACAGCCAAACCTTTTAGTGTTCTGGGAAGATGGAGCTATACTTTGGCTCGTCAGAAGCTCTTTTATATAAATATTGATATTGTGAAAGGTGTGTTGATAGCAATGCTCAAGATTCTTCAAAATATATTAATTGAAATTCATTTTGGGGCATTTAATTTTTATAATTATAGATTAGTTCATTGATTAAAGGAGAAGTGTGGGAACTTAGATGAAATATTGAGGAGAAGGTTTTGTTAAATGTTTTTGTTAGTGTGGGGATACATGGCAGAAGTAGCAATGGTCTATCATCATTGAGAGAGGGTGTTTGAATTTAGTTTGTGGTAGAATGTGTGACTTTTCTTGTTAAGTGGCTGTATTAAAATATGATGGATGTTAAATATTTTAAATATAGTTTTAAATTTGCTTTGTGGGAGGATTCATGTTTGCATAGTAGATGATTACAATATAAAAAAGAGGACAGACCCACTAGATTGTGAGAATGAGGGGAAGTTGATTTGGAGTGTGTGAATCCATGAACTTTGAGAGATTTGATGCACATCAAGTATTCTAGGTGACATATGTTTCTCTGTAGTTGTATGTCTAAGTATTTCAGAGTTTGACATGAGTTTTCACTCTCTAGTTACAGGTAAGGCTGAATGCATCTGGAGGTTTTCTTTGATATTGTAAATTGAGGGCTTTGGTCCAGATATAAAGATATCATCTACATAATGTATGTAGATGATATCAGGTGTGTGTGTATGAAGTGTTATGTCTTCAAAGTTATTTAAATATTAACTGTTATCTGATGCCACTGAGAGAAAGACCAAGGGCTATCCATCAGATCAGTCATATTGTTTGATGGGCCATTAAATGTGTTGATAATATTATCTAGCCAGAAGAAAAACACACTAATAAATTCAGTGTGTATTGGTGAATAATTCAAGTTGGAGAGTTTGGCCTTGATAGTGTTAATTGAGAGTTTTTTGTTAATTGAGCCATAAAATTCAGTGATATCCAAGAAGCTATTTTATATGCAGATTTAAGTTTGGAATTCTTTATACAGTTTATGAAGTTGAATGAAGACTTGATGGTGTATGTACCATAACAAAAGTGATCAGTCAACCATTGGTTGATCATTTTGTATGTGTTAAAATAATGTGTGCCCCCAATATCCATTCTGAGTCTGAGTGGTATGTTAAGTTTGTGTACCTTAGCATTGGCAAATATTTATGGGGGAATAGCCATGGATGGATATATTTTATAGTACTTGCTCTTGGTAAAGGCAATGCTGCAGTATTTACATAATAATTTATTAACAAATTTATCTTTATTATACTTTATGTTATAGATAGGAATTGAATTACATTTTAGATTATTGATTTGGAGCTGCATTTTGACATAGAACACTCAGTTTTATGGATAACAAAAATATATCCAGGACCATTCTATGCTGAAATAATTCTGAATGTTGGAGTGGACCGAGGCTTTTGCTGACATTGTTCCTGAAGACAGACACCAGAAAAGCTTTCATGACCAACCAGTAGTATAGACCAAGATCAACATATAACTGATGGCCGAGCTCATTCTCCCACAAAAAAAAAAAACTATGCATAGTAATCTACCATCTTTGTGAACTTGCTAAGCCTACCAGTAAGTTAAGATTAACTATTCCTGATTGTGACTTAAAGTTTGCAAACAATTCTAAAAAAAAAAAAGCTTAAAATAATCTCAATAGAGACATTAATTTTCATTTAAAATTTTTTATACAAGATCTTGGAAATGAATTGTAAGAAGTGAACATTATTAAATTGCTTTAATTACTTTATCTAATTAGTTGATTTAATATCTGGATTAGCATGTGTACTTTTCAACATTATTTAATTATTTAACTTACAAATATTTTTAGTTTGTTAGAATAAAAAAAAAGTTTACTTTTATCAATATTTTTCATTGGGCATTATTAATGATAATTATTAATGTTTATTGTTAAATTTAGTAAGATTAGTTTATTAGAACATATAATTTACCTTTGCCAATACTTATTAATTAAGCTCCAGGTATATAATTCTTTAAAATTATAATTAAGTTATGGGAAACCAAAATCCCAATCGTTTACTTTATTTTCTGTTAAGTTGCGATATGTTTGATGCAGAATCAGTTAGTCTAACGACTCTGGTACCCTCATTTATAAATTAAAAGCTGATTAGTTAGCAATTGTAATCGTAGCAATTTCTAGGTAGAGTTGATCAGGAAATATAGTTGTGTTTTTTGAAATAAAAAAATGAAATATTTTTTTTTTCTATAACTTGATCAACTCACACAGTTTATTGCATATAGAGACCTAGCAAGATGTGGAAAATGTTACAATATATATATTACAAATAAAATGTCCATTAATTAAAAACTATTGTAATAATAAAATAATAAATATAATGATAATTAATTATTATTGACAGTCTTTTAATCTTCAGAAGTACTTTCAGTTAATTCTTTAATCCTCCTCAACTGCCGTTAAATTTAAAAAACAATGAAAGCAAATGTCATCAATTCAAATTCCATGAATCTTGAATTTTAACATTAGCTGCTTGTCTATTAATTATATTTATTTTACTTCTATTTTTTAAAATTGCCTCCTTAATTTTGATGCTGTGGTGGTTTCACTCTTCATGAAGAATCTTAACACTTTCAATATCAAACTTAAATTTATATATATATATAAAAGTATAATACCTGTTATAAAAAAATATTATATGTAATATATAAATAAACAATTTAACGGTAAAAAATAATTAAATTGTTTTTATATATATAGTGTAATGATCAGGACAAGCAATCAGCAATCACTGATGTGGCTGGACTCCTTTACCAGAGAACTCTTCTAGATTTATAATCTAGTCTTTAATATCTTAAATTGAAGAAGTTATGAGTATGATGTCATATAAAACTGGTAACAATATGGAATTTTATCTAAACCATTTATCTAAGAAATTTGAAGTTACCTGGGATAGCTGGTTCAATCACAATCTTTAACAACTTCTTCAACCATCACTAGCATCTGTATTTGCACTTCTTAGATTTGGGAGAATGCTGGGCCTCCATATATAGATAAATTGCCACTTTTTTCTTTATCTATACTAACAGAAGGGCTGAATAGTTTTGATAAAAATGAATTGACAAGACAAACTTCTGATTACAAATAAATGAACCCCCCCTCATAAATTCGAGACTTTAACATGAAATTCATTGGTCAATGAATTGCAGTTTTATAATTAGCTTTGTACAATTAAATATTTATCAGATCTATATATTTAAATCAGAGTTGGATCTTAATATCCTGTAGACTCACTAACTTAACATGGGGAACACTGTATGTATATAATATCCTCCTTTAAATATTTGGATATTCTATCCTGGACCAGCTAATACAATAATATCTGTAAATAATGATATTGGATATATACAAGAAAATTTAGATGCATACATGAAATTATCACTCTATACCATTATATAATAATATTTATCTAAAATAAAAGACATGGATTCTGATCATTTATATTTACTATAAGCATGTGGTAAATATATCAACCTATTACTTCTTTTTATCATCTAATTTACCCTTTAAGATTCATTCAACATATTTAATCTTTGTCTAATTTTTGTATTGGTCCACTACTTAAATCTGAGAACAATATTATTTGTCAGTTTCATTTCCAGTTGGTTTCTATTGTTAAAATATTAATCTAAAATACACAGAATTTTTTTAATTCAGCTTTTAAAAATTAAATAATTTTAGATTCAAATTGGTTAAATGTAATGAAAAATTAAAAATAATGTTACTAACTGAAGAAAAATATAAGAAAAAATGTTTAAAAAATAGCCTGTGGTAAAACAAAAGACTTATATTTCAACCAATTCATGGTGTCTTTATTCAGTCTGTAGCTATCAACATAATTTACTTCTCTGAAGAGCTATCATTTTCCCAAGCTTATTTTTCTTGTAATATTTAAAATTTTTCAAATCAAACTTTATAATTTGATAAAGTAATGTAAAATTTTATTTATGAATGTAAAAAATTACAATAGATATAATTATTTACTTCAAAATATGAAAGCCTATTACATTTTATTTTCATTTCTGACTCTGTCATTTAGAAATGCCTATATAGATTATGATCATTAGTGATCAACCACTTGATTAGCGATCATTTCTCCAAGCTTATTTTTCTTGTAATATTCAAAATTTTTCGAATCAAATTTTTTATTTTGATAAATCTTATTTATGAATGCAAAAAATTATGATAGATATATTTATTTACTTCAAAATCAAGTACAAACATGTAAAGCATTTTATTTTTATTTCTGAGTTTGTTATTTAGAAATGCCTCATATGCAAATTACAGTCATTAGCGTTCAACCACTTGTCATGAAGAGATCACTTTCCCAAGCTTATTTTTCTTGTAAAATTTAAAAATTTTCAAATCAAACTTTATATTTCAATAAAGTAATGTAAAATCTTATTCATGAATGTAAAAAATTATAATAAATATATTTATTTACTTCAAAATCAATTACAAACATGTAGAGCATTTTGTTTTGTTTCTGATTTTGTCATTTAGAAATGCCTACTGCACAATTTCCAGAGTTGGCAGGCATCCAATCAGAGAAAAGAGACACCAATAGACAGCAAAGAAAATTGATTTTTTTTCTGGAAATGTAACACCATATGTGGATATTTTTAGAAGTAAAATTTTAAATTTTGAATTTCCTATAAAATAAGCCTAAAATAAAGAAAATGTGTCCAAAATTGACCAAGAGATGGTGCATGCTACATCCAAAAACCGTAAATAACTATACAGGATATTAAAATAGTACATGTGCTAATTGTAAATACCAGAGAAGGGGTTAAAAGGAAGTCAATAACAACATTTGGAAACTGTCATCAAATTATCTGATTAATTTGAGTGCATAATTCTCATTAAATAAATTGCAGGTGGCCATTTTGATATCCTATACATTAAGTTAAAGATGAGATATTAAGGTCATTTATATGTTTTACAAAATATAATTTTATTTGTTAGAATTAAATTTCATTAATATATATATATGTATACATATTAGAAATCTGAATGAAATTTGTATATAAAATTTTAAATTTTAATTTTAAAAACGGGTTTTTTAAAATTATTATTTAAAGTTTTTTTTTGATCGATAAACTTTAATCCTTCTGTTAAAAGAAATATAGGAAATTTATTGGAATGCAAATTAAATTAAAATATTGTCAAGAAACAACATAAATTAATTTAGAATATAAAGATTACCATCATATAGATCAAAACTAACATCGATTATGGAAAACATTTAGTTTGATTAATTTCTATATTGATTAATTAAATCCAAAAAATTTGTAGCAAACTTTATCATATCTATTGTTTTATATTATCAGTTTCAAGATAATTGAATTAATTTTGGTATAATGTTTATAATCTTGTTATGTAGATTTTGTAACCAACTTTACTGTATCTATTATTTTTTTGTGGTTCTTTTGTAGGTCTCAAGAAACAGTAATTTTGTTAGTAATGTTTCTTATATAATTGTAGGGGATTTGAATACAGACTTTCAAGCTACCTTCAGTTACTCACTCCATCTTATATAATTAATATCCATGATCTTAGAAAAAGATAAATGGTCTCCAATATGCATGTTTTGTGCTAAACCAGCACTGGTCCAGATCATTATCTCTCACATATATATTACCAGTACTTGGTTTATATTAAGACAGCAATTTTTCAAACTTTAATGGACAAGTTTCAATCTACTCCATCCTCTTAACTTTTAATAAACTTTATAATTAAACTAATTCTAAAAAAATTAATATGCATTTTGTGCTGATTAGTAAAAATTAACATTCTATCAAACTAAATTTAATGTAAATAGTCTGACTAAATAAGATAGTCACTGTTGTACAATTATGTCCATTAAGTCTCCAAACCTCATTCAAAAAAGCTGGTGAATTTTTCAATGTGAGGGTAGTCTGTTTTAGTTTTTGATTTAGATCGAGAGATAGAGATCCAACTTCAGATAGAATAGTTTCAGAGAGCAATTAAAGTATACATTCACTACTATCTATTCAAGCACTCATCATGACGATTAAAAAAAAGTTCAAATTTTCAAAATCTCAACTATGTCTTAAATACAGTGCATACATCAATAATAAAAACTAAATATAAATAATAAAAACTGCTTAGAAAATAAAAAAATTTATCACTAAGAGATGCAAATAACTTAATTCATTTGCACACAGAATTCTGGATTTTTTTTTACTAGAATATAGCTACATATTGCCATAGAGACTACTGAATGTGACACCATAAATATGAAATGCCAAACATGTCTCCAACATGTAAATTTTTGATTATTATTATTATTATTATTATTATTTATTTTTATTATTATTATTGTTGTTGTTGTTGTTGTTATTATTATTATTATTATTATTATTATTATTATTATTATTATTATTATTATTATTATTATTATTATTATTATTATTATTATTATTATTATTATTATTATTATTATGTTTCAATGATAAGCTTTATTTGTCTTAAAGGGTTACAAGAATTTACATAGCTTGGATTGCTGTGTTTACATGGGCAATCCGTAATTGTAGGTTTACATATATAAAAGTAGATTTATTGTTTTACACAGGATTACAATAATTTTTATATGCTGTGAATTAGTTACATAGTTTGACATAACTTGTTTTGCTGTGATTACATGGGGAATCCATAGATATAGGTTACATATATAAAAGTTGATTTATTGATTTACATGAGATTACAAAAAAATTGTCATGCTTTGGATTAGTTACAAGGGTTTTTACTTGGCTTGGATTGCCATGGTTTCATCAGCAATCCATAGGTGTAGGTTAGTTTATTTATGCTGTGGATTAGTTAGAAGGGTTTTACATAGCTTAGATTGCTATGGTTACATGGGTAGTCTGTAGTTGTAGTTTTACATATGTAAAAGTTGTTTTATTGGTTTACACAAGATCTACATAGATTGTCCATTATTTATAACTTTACTGTTTGTCTGAGCAGGGACCAAGTAGCATTATTATTATTATTATTATTATTATTATTATTATTATTATTATTATTATTATTATTATTATTATTATTATTATTATTATTATTATTATTATTATTATTATTATTATTATTATTATTATTATTATTATTATTATTATTATTATTATTATTATTATTATTATTATTATTATTATTATTATTATTATTATTATTATTATTATTATTATTATTATTATTATTGTTGTTGTTGTTGTTGTATATTCTTTTGTATTTATAACTTGTATGTTATAATTTCAGGGTTGAATTAATGAGTATTTTTATTCATATGTTAGGATTAATGATTATTAAAACAGTTCTTGATATATTTAAATGGAATCTAGCTGGCAAACTCTAAGGGGACTGAACTACTTATGTAATTATTATTTTTTCTTTATAAATGAATTAAAATTTTTATGCTAATAAAACGAGTTTAATCTGTAAAGATACCTTGTCATGTCTAGAAAATCGAAATAATGGAATTTCTATAAATTCTATAATATGAAATAATGCTTTTAATAAAAGATGTATAATAAATAAAAATGTTAAGAATAGAATTAAAGAGAATATGCACTTAGATAATTCTATGAGGGAACTTAAAACAAATTAATATATGTGTGAATATATAAAATAAAGTTGGAATCAAAAGTGAATAATAATACTTTAAGATTATTAAATGTCATGTGATTATTGTATGGTAGGATTAAAGAATGGAAGATGTAACTGTAGATTATGGAAAGACATTTGATTCGATAAACATTTGTATAGCAATTAAAGTTTGGGATCGTCAAAATATAAACGTGATATTGTTATATTTTGAAAAATATTTATCAATATGCCACAGGAGATGATTAGATTTTATGGTGATACTTTTTAGGAGCAGTTTTACAATTAAGTATTTTGTAATTAAAACGAGATATTAGGGAGTAAAAAAATTGTCAGATGAGGTGGTTGTTTTGTAAGAAGCCTTGAGAACTTCAGAAATATTTGTAAGAATTGTCAAATGAGAGAATAAAACTAGGACCAAAGATGAATGCTAAAAAACCTAAAATAATGTTCCATGCATTTTCTCAGGAATATAAAAAGATTTATGATCATGAATTAGAAGAAGTTAACAATTACAAATATCTTAGACATATTATTAATACAGATGGAAACATAGTGCATGAAATTAATCATAGAATTAAACTCTGATGGAGCATTCTTGGTAGAAATATGATGGAGTGCTCTTGGTAGAAATAACAGCATTAAAAGTATATATACTTATGAGTTTAAAGTTTTTTAGTATGTATGTTTTACCAGTTCTTATTTGTAGATTTGAAACTTGCATATATTACAAAGAAGCAATGTAGAGACTTTTTGATCTCTCAATGAAGTATGGAAAGGTGTATGTTAGGAGGAACAAAAAGGAATCAAAAATAAACTACATGGTGAGATAACAAATAGTCATCATTGACATCATTAAAAGAATTAAGAGATTTAAATGGAGTTGGGATGGATTTATTGCTAGGAGAGATGATAGTGAATGGACAGTCAAAGTCTTAAACTGGATTGCAAGAGTTTGTAAAAGACCTTCAGATAGACTGCATATAAAATAAATAGATGAAATGAGGAAGTTTGCTGGTGTGATATAGAGAAGAGAGGATAGAGACAAGAAAAACTGAATTTAACTTGGAGAGACTATCTTGCAGTGGTTAAAAATGATGACTTCTAAAAACTTTTTAATAGTTGTAAATAACATATCTCCATATGTTTCAAAGCTTTCCTAGCTATTTCTTCAAGATATATTCAAATATTAATAAATGGTTGGATGGGATATATTAAAATCAATCATCAAATTTCTATTATTATTCAGAAGTTGACAATGTAACTCTCTCTATCTGTTTTAAATATCACTAACATTATAAGGCTACTATCCACAAATATAATAGAAAGCTATTATCAATTTTTAAGTCCGTATTTTATTTAAAAAGATAAATAAAAAAACTAAAATGATAATGATCAGTAAATGATTATATATATATTACGTTTTAATTCATTAATCATTTTTAAATATTAAATCTTAGTATTGCTATGAATGTAAATATATATTTTTTTCAAGACGCGATAAGTGATTCTCATAATTTTAAGAAGTGTCAATGAAATAGTAATTTTCTTTTGACACATGTTTGTGTGATTAATATTTAAGTAATGCTTTAAAATAATGTGTGAAAATCTGACATTATTGAAGTTGAGAACTTAATCTCAGATATAAATAAAATTTTAAGGATAGGGTAGTTTAGTTTTTTTTATTTTCATGTATGCTTTATAAGATGATTTTTTTTTAGATATAGGCAAGGGATAATAATCTCAGATAGTTTATGTGAGTATATGTTGAAAATATATATTAATTTTTTTATATACATATCTTTAACTAATCTTATTAGTAAGTATTATCGTTAATATTAATAATATGTCAGATGGGTTTAGTGCTGGTAGCTTGAAGATTGTGAAGATGTTTCACATCATGTTCAAATTTGAGGCCCTTGAAACTAAAATACAGTAGAATGCAAAAAAATGGATACAAGTTTAAAGAAGAGTAATGAAAAAATGGATGTTAATTCAAAAAATGTAAAGGCTGGCTCGATAACTGAATTCAATGATAAAATTAATAACAAATTCAAAGAGTCCAAAATTGAAATCTAAGCATTAAAGGTAGAATTAACAACCAATTTGGAAGTATCAAGATTTGAAATTAATAATAGGTTAGATAAAGCAGAAAGAGGTAATCAAGAATTTCAAGATAAATTAGAAGTTAGGTTTAGTCACTTTCAATGAATCTAAAAAGTGCAAACTAAAACTGAAAATGGGTTAAATAATATAGAAGCTGAATGTAAAGAATAGTGTTTAGAGTATAAAATTTTTCAGAAACAATTATTGAGAAAGCATAAAATCTTTCATAGTGAACTTGCAGATTTTCACCCAGAGATGGGAAATTTACATCAAACTTTTAAGCTAAAAGTCAGATAAAAAACAGAAGTGATGAATCAGAAACAAAAGAAAGATGTTATGAAAAATTTGGAAAAATAATGTAAACGTGTTGTCGATAGATGTAAAAGTTGTCGATAGATGTAAATCTGACAACAGTAAATTATAGAAAAAATTTTGAGATCATCTTAAAACATAGTGAAATTCAAATAAAGATTGCATGTGATAGTGTTGAAAATAGAAGATAAAATAAGGATATAGAGATAAAAGATAAAATTATGAAATTTTATAATACTGAGGAATTTAGACAGGTTATGAGAAACCTTATAGGATTGAGAAAAAAAGATTGCAGTGAATGCTTATATGATTGGTACACCAGATAGGCTGAAAAGAACATACAATGCCAGGAGCCTCAGGATGATGTATCATGAAGGGCCAGCAGTGCTTTAACTCAAAACTGTTTTCATGGATCTTTATATTCTCATAGATCTTGTTATAATATTCCTAAAGAAATTGAAAGATAATAATGTTAATCTAATGATGATTAAACTCTACTCCAAGATAAATATTTTTTTTTCAAAGTAAATGAGTGACATAGTTCACAAAAAGATTGCAAATGTTTGCACCTTATGGGCCATTTGGCATCACACTATACTTAAAAAAATTGTTTTTTGAATATGAATTTGTTAGTGTAGAACTTACAGATGTGATTGTATTTTGAATGATCAATGGAGATGATGCCATTTATATAGGTGATATGATTTAGAGCTGGAATAAAGTGAGGACATATTTTTTTTATTTTGCAGCCTTAAGGTGAAATAGGTTTTTTTATATGAGATCACTTGATGATGAAATCTTTTTCTTGATGTTGAAATAAATTTATTTAAATTTTGAAGATTGTCCTTAATAAGTTAGATGTAATGAGGGGTGTTTAACTAAAAGGGTTTATGCAATTATTGTGTTGAAAAGTTATGTTGTAGCTTCCAATTGTTAATAAGGATAATGCATATGTATATAATTTTTTTTTGTTAGGAGGAAGAAATTGTAAAGATTGGGAGAATCCATCTTTGCAGTCGATTATGTTGCCAGTATATATATGTTAAAAAATGTACATATAGATATTGATAGAAGGGAATGTAAGAAACAGAAATATTTTTCTTTGATTATGCATAAAGTTTGAATTATTTATTGTAAAAGTAGATGAATATTTTTATTAGTTTCATGTATATATTTTCCTTTATAAGATGGATTATTTAATATACATATATATTGTAATGGTATACATATGCTGTTACATTACTTTTAAATTAAAATAAATAGGAAATACATCTTAAATAAAATTGATTTACTAAAAACTAAAAGAAAATTAAAAGAGTTATGTTTAACTTAGCACAGATGGAAAACTTTTAAAAAAAAAGTATTTAAAAGTACTTTTTTGTAAAAAAAATAAAGATCTAAAAATAGATTAATATTTTTGTTTTAAGTTAAATAAAAGAAAATAGAAATAAATGTTAATGAATTTCTATTTTAAAAATCAGGTTTAATTTTAGAAAATGGAAATTATTGTTTTATTAATTAAATGTAAAGCCAACTAGCCCTTGGGGCACTTAAATAATAAAGGTCAGATAAGAGAATAAAAAAAAATTAGATTGACCAATGCAAGCACCAAGCCACAGCATGGGCCAGAAAGAAAAACATCCAGACTTTAAGAACAAATGACATCATATTTGATGGATCCATAAAAATGCTGATAAAAGGCTAATAAAAGTATAAAAGCCAAAATAATTGAATTCATTAGCTTTTTTTGTTGTTGCTTAATTCTGACTATTGATTTTATATGAACTGTAGAGGTATTGTGGACTCTGTAATGTAGGGGTCTTGCAATAAAAATGAATTTCCTTTGCATGAACCAGCCAAGGCCTCCAGATGACAGTTCCTGACAAATGAATGACTTGTAGTGGTTACATTTCCTAAGAAACTTTAGTAAATAATAGGATCAGTGATGTATTTCATAATTCTAGAGGAATCACCAAGATCTTTCATGGAAAGTATGAACTTTTATCAGTTGAACTTTTTTTAAAATATATCTCTTCAATAAATAGTCAATCCATAAGAAAATATAACTTTTAAATAATTCTTATCTGACTTAAAGAATTCTAAATCCCTTATTAATATTTTTTTGTTAATCATTTCCATTTGTTTTCTATTATTATGTGTTAATTAAATTATTAAATTTAAAGTTGGGTGTAGATAACTGCTTAGATTCATTTAAGTTTGTTAGTTTTAAGGAGGTTTAATTTCAGACTATTTGTCTCGTGGTTGAGTCAATGCTAGTAGAGAGATATATGGGTGTTTATATCAAGGTAATGTAAAGTGTGTTTGTATACAGGACAATGTGCCCAACTAAATGCATGACCCAAAGGTGTAGTCATTGCATCGCAATGGATGCAGACATATTTCCTGTGACATTGATCCCCTTTCGCTCTATGGATAGAAAATGCAAGTTGGCAAAGTACCACTCTCCCATCCATACATAGCATTTCTCTTTAATATTTTATATACATGATTCCTCTGCCAGACAGATGCATATTTCTGTACTGGACAAGGATAATTTCATTCAAATAATATCATGCTGCAGACATACATTTCTGTCAGGGTGATTTTATGCTAACATTTTCATATTGCATTGGTTGTGTTTGTATATCAGGAAGCAAACGTTGGTTTAACTGTGAATTTTTAGCCTGAGGTTGAATATTTTGAAAAGTAATAATTGTGTAATCTATGTAGCCTATCTATACTCAACATTCTAAAATAAAAATATTATTAAAATACCCATCTGTGCAAACTTACTAAGATAATTTAAATTTAAAATCAATAACAAAATCTAAATTTATTCCTCAAATTTATATATGTGCGACAATAAATGTTTTTGTGTGATAATTACTAGCAGTGGCTTATTTTATTTATTTATCTTTTAAATATTGAAATACGTTAAGTTTTTATTATAAATCTCAGCTACTCATTAATCTAGTGGCATGGGCTAATGGTCAATAATAAAATAAAATTGGATCTTATCTGCCTACATATATAAATTTTCTAGATTCAAATAGCCTAGTGGTGCCATATATGGTAGCTATGGTAAATGTTAACTATATCATGACCATTATAATATATAGTGATATTTTTCAAGATTGTAGTAGAAAATGTACTTTTTTTGTTTTGATTATTATCTTTGTTCGATTTTGTTGTATATTTTCTTTCATTGCTGAGACTATTTTCTTGTTTCCTTACACTTTTGTGGTATATATTTGTTATGATTGTACATTTGACAATGATATTAATATATAGAGTAAATAAACAAAATATATAAAAATCACTTTGAGAAATACTAATGATTATAATATATAAAAATGTATAAAAATATAATTTGTTTGTTTAAAAAAAGATTTATGATTTAGATATCTATATTTCATCATTTATATATATATATATTTGAAACAATTATAAAATATTAAAAAAAAGAATGTTTGAAAGAAATCCATAGTTATATAAATAGGTTTTAGGTAGTTATTAGCTCATGAAAGTGAAAGCTGAAATATCATGGTAACTAATGATGCAACAAAGAAAGGAGAAAGTGTGCTTGTGATTATTATTATTATTGACAATTTTTTTGGTTGAAAAGGAGTAACAAACTTAGTTATTGCTGAGTTTTTTTCCTTCTGCCTAAATTTTTAATTAATGGAATTGTATCTGGATTAAGTAATATTAAAGAATGATTGGTTAGGGGGGAAGACTTGATAGCAGAGGAATTTGATTCCTCTTGTCTATCTCTCTCCAAATAATTACCATCTGAAAAATATCAACAAGCATGCACCTGAAGGGAGAAAAGAAATTATTTAAAAAACAACAACTAGCTACTCCTGTCCTGAAAATAAAGATAAGAATTGTGATGGTGAAAATGTCTGAAAAAATTCTACTGCCTGAAAGAATTCTACTTCTTCTATTGGTTCATTTTGGCTAGACAAGTAGAAAGGATGCCTCAATAAAGTCAAATTTCATTATAAATAAAATTCAAGCATCCATCAAATAAAAATCAGCTGCCATATTAATCTGAGTTAAGCAAGATTTAACCTAAACTTTTACAGTAACTGTTGATTTTTAATAAAATAATAATAATAAAAGGTCTTTCAAAATAATTAAGTTTTAAAAAAGGTTAATGTACATCACATTTGTTTTTGAGACCTTTTCACATGTGTAATCTTGTGATTGAAAGAAAATAAACCCTGTGATGTACATTGAAAAACATGTCAAAACATGATTCGCTTTTTCAAAACCTGCTTTGATTGGTGTTATTTTGCTTTATTTATATTTGTCAGTTGCAAAAACTTTTTTCTTCCAAAATATACTTGGATTGCTGTGATTTTGGCTTCTTTATATTTGACAATTGACGAAAACATGGCAATTATTCCTGCAATGAAGAAAAGATAGGAGGCCTTTTCACATGTGTAATCTTGTGATTGATAGAAAATAAACCCTGCAGTGATATATATTGGAAAAAAACATGTCAAAAGGTTATTCTATCAAGCATTGGTGGTCGAGAGGTCAGTGACAGCTGCTTTACAAACAGTTGTCCCGGGTTAGCGGGTTCACTTCCCGGCTGATGCTATGACACATGAGAAAAAAAAAGGTTATTCTCTTTATAATGGCTTACTAGTTTTAAGAAATAGGATAAGAATTCAACTGATATGTTTGTTTATGTGCTTTAATATTCTTATTGAATTCTTTAAATTTTTTATTTCAATTTGATTTGTAGTATATTTTAAATATGTGAAATATAATATTAAAATACTTTTCATGTAAATCCCAAAAGTTGATGTCATCGTGAATATTTTTACAAAACATCTTAAAAAGTTTAGCAGTCTATGAGATCAAAAAAAAAAAGTTTATTTTCATTTTACATGTATAGTATCTATTTTTTAAACTAGAATTATTTATAATAAAACAATATTTTTTTTCTTCTTACTTTTTCTGTTTATTAAACAATTTGATAATTTTGGCTTTTTTTTTCCAAGTAGAAAATAGTCCGGATATTACTTTTCTAGTAAACACCAATGAATTTTAAAACTATTTAAAACAGACTACAAAAATCCTATCTGCAAATATTACAGATCGAATAGAAAACCTGAATTTGGTTATTGTGTACTCAATCTGGCATTCAAATCTGGGGCAGTTAATTGCATCAGAATGATCTTTAAGCCATTCTAGCTAGTATTCTTAACTGTAATAAACAAGGAAGAAAAACAAGCTCTCACCCCCCATTTGTCAGTTGCAAAAACTTTTTTTGCCCCAAAATCTGCTTTGATTGATGTTATTTTGCATTCTTTAGATTTGACAATTGACAAAAGCCTTTTTTTCACCAAGAAAAAATCAACAAGACGAATTCTTCCTCATCAATGGATGTTTGGTGGCATATGCAGAGAGATCATGGCAGTTAAAGATCAGACAGTGGTGGCAACACTTAGAATTTGGTGGATTCAGAAACTGCACTTCCCAGTCCAAAGACTATGGGGTTAGTGAAAAAAAACAGCAGTGTGGGAGTTACATCAACCCAACACTTGCCGAATTTATGTGGCATCATTTGCACAAAAATGATCACACATTTTTCTCGAAATTCAATGACATATAAAATAAATTTTCTGCCTACATGAAGAAAAGTCTTACAATTGATATATATTTATTGTTGTGAATTATTTGTTTTGTGTATTTATAAAAAAAGGATAGGTTTCTTAAAATTTTGGTTATTCAATTTTTTCCGCCTGCGTGAAAAGCGGTAATAAAAGTTTTATAATTTATCTTTATTTATTGGTCTGAATTATTATTTTTTTTTTTTTTAAATAAAAACAATGATTTCGTCTGGAAAATCTTGACATATTTTGCAATGACATGTTCATTTTGGAAAAAACATTTGTATCAATTTTCTATGGACAAATAAGAATTCAATTTGTTTGAATGCGATTAATTACTGTTATTTATTACAGTGTAAGTAGCATATATGAAGATTTTATGTGTTTTTGTAAATATTATTTAATAAAATTATAATTTAGTGATTGTTTTATGCATCTGTAAGGTAACATTTGGGAGTTTATTTGGTACTTTTGATTCAATTTATTTTTGGGGGCCGAGAACATGTAGTTTTTAAGTTAGATAAAAATTTTTTTTGCATGTTCATGTCAACCTGCCGATAAACGTAAATCTTGCAAAAAGTGTACCCATTTTTGGTATGTGTTTTTAAAAAACTATTTCTACACATTTTTTGAAATTGATCGAATTAAGTGTCAAAGCTTCATCGTCTGTGTACATGTAGATTTCATAGAAGTATGTGTATATCTCATATAATATTTATATTTTGGTCCTTTTTAAAAAATATAGTGTACTATTCCTGCAATGAATAAAAGATAGGAGAGCTTTCCACATTTGTATCAATGCATTGGTAACTTTGCAATGTTTGATAACTTTGTAAATGGTTGCCAAAATAACAACATTAAAAAGTTACCAGTGTATTGATACAAATGTGAAAAGACTTCCTATCTTCTCTTCATTGCAGGAATAGTACACAAGTACCATTTTTGTTTCTTTTTTTAGTTGCCACGACAAATCAATAATCAATCAGGTATTCTTTTATTTATTTATTTTTTTAATACATATTTCTAATATATATATATATTATTTTGAAGCTATTATGTATATATAGCATTTTTGATCTAATAATATGTTTATGAAAACATTGAAATGTTATATTATTTTGCGAATATAATTAGATATAAAACTACCTTTAAATAGCCTATTGCAGGACAAAAGTGGTTCAATAGCTTTTAAATAGATAACATGCTGGAGAAGGCAATATTTTTCAGCCTTGTATTACCCGTTGATTAAAAAATAATTCCTATTACCTAGCATATTTAATGTTTAGCTAGTTTGACTGCAAGTGGGTTTTTTGGTCTGATGAAAAAAATTTCGAGTTTACTCATATCAGATACAAACCTGTATTGTAAACAAAGATGGCATATAAACTGTGATTGCAGCACAATATTTTTGATAACATATGTATCATTTACAAAATTAGAAATCCTAATCATATAAGGCAAAAATATTTATTTCATATCTAGTTTAAAGACATCAGTACAATAAAAATAATTGGCAAAATGCATGCTTTATCTGAATAAACAATATGATTGGAACAACCAATATTAAATACTATCTAAAATATTTTTAAAAAAGTTAAACTAAAACATAGCAGAATTTTTTTATGTAGGAGTTACGTTATGGAATAGGTTACTTAACTATATATAAACTTATGCCATCCATAATATAATAGTTATGACCACACTTTACATAAATTAGTAATCTTTAACTTAATAATGAATGTGTGTTTATTTTTAAGTACACTGGAACTCAAATTCCATATAAATAAGTATAATTCACAACTGATATAGTCGTATAATGCAGAAATAAATATTTAAAATTTTAAAAGTCACTTTAAAATAGTATTGCGTGCATGCATATATATATAACTCTACTCACATTAATTATAGTGTATTATTTGTACTTTCTTGCATACAGTATAATGCAGATATAGCTATATTGTCTTATAATTATAATAATCTATTATTTTCAAATTATTATTTTTTCTTCGGAAATATAAAATGGTAAATAATTTAGAGGAGATTATTTCTCTCAGGAATCTAAAAATTACTAACTTCTAGATTTTATATAGACTATACAATATTAATTTTTGATGAACTCCTACGACCTATACAAGATGGCAAGATATACAATATTATTTTCAAAATAATTAATTATTGCCTGAAATTAGAATTATATACAGTTACAAATAAATAAGTTAACAATTATTACTACATGAAAATTATAGCTCGTAGTATGTAACAAAAACTACTTCAAAAGCTACAGATTTGTTTACTTTAAATTTAAAAAAACATTTTTTAAATTTTATATAATATTAGTATAATTTGATCTTCAAAAATCAATCTTTCTTTTGTATTCACACATCTGACATCGTCATCTTTAGATAAATATATTAAAATAATTTGCTTTTTTATTTTTTAGATGTTTTAAGCAGATAAAGTGAAATGAAAAATTTGAAATATATATATTATACATTGGGAAAATATGAATGGGGTTGTTATTAAAAATATTGTCAGTTGCAATTAATACAAATAAGATATATTAATCTTTAATTAAGTTTACGGCGAAAAATAATATAATATCTAGATTAGTAAATGACTAGTAATTATTATAAACATATACATCTAAAATTCATAGTGTCAAATGTGTGAATTCAAAAATTTGGTATTTATAGGTCAAATTGCAGTAATTTAATATTGATAAATACCGAACAAATGATGAAGATAAGTGTAAGAATTTGTAAAACAGACAATCTTATGAATATTGGTTCAATCAGAAATTCATCTTGTAGTTACTTGCTGTTTTCAAATGTCTTTATTCATATGTTTGAAACAATTGTATAGAATGCAGGTTTTAAAGTATATATATATTAAATCTGATTTTTCACAAAGATATATGGTACACAAAATTAAATCACAGGATAACAACCCAAACTTATCTATAACACGAATGTCATTTTGTTGTCAAAACAATCTCTATAAATAAAAGATGGATTCCAACTTTCAGTTTCATTTATGATCTTAATATAAGAGAAGAAAGTTAACACTTTGGACTGCAATAGACTGAGATTTTTATAGTTCTAGAAGTTTAAACAAAAGACAATTAAACTGGAAAATATAATCTATTGGAAAAGAACACATTTACAACTTTGAAATCCCATTGCTATTCATTACAATTTAGATAATAAACTTGATTTTGCACAAAGCTACATAGTTCTAAATATAAATCACATGATAACAATTCAAAGTTATGAATACCATAAACCTTCAATCTGTTGTATCATAAACCTTCAATCTTCTGCCAAGGCAACTTCTATAAGTAAGAAATGGATTCTATCTTTCATTCTGGTTTAAGATCTTAATATAGATAAGAAAGTTGACTCTTTGGATTGCAACCGATATATTTTTATAGTCCTGGCAGTTTAAATAAAATCATTAAACAGGCAAATATAATCTATTTGGAAACAAGACTTTGAAACTTTGGAATCCCACTGCTATTCATTATTATTTAAATAATAACCTGATTGGCACAAAATTAGATCATTCATAAAAGTAAATCACATGATAACAGTTCAAGTTTATCTAGACCATGATCATTTTTAATTAGCTTGATTCTTGATTAAGAAAAAAATAAAAAATAATGAATTAGTTTCCAGTTTTATCTAGACATCCCAAGCCCATGATATTAACTTACTATTTTGATTGAATAAATGTCTTATGATCTTTATCAAAAAAGTAACTAACCTTGATTTAAAATTATTCTAAATATTGTACACTTGGGTCTCTTTTTGTGCTGATTTTTTTTTAATGCGATTTTGAGGTTATGAAATTCATGTTTCTTTTTAATATCTTTTTATGCGGTTTTCTTTTATGTGATAAAGAAGTTCATATTTCACTTAAAATTGGGATTTCCCCATTTTATATACATGTATTAAATTTTACATACATTAAATACCTGTTGGAAAAAGGATTGGCAATAAATTTAGATATCTTAGAAGATTTAGAAAAAAATAATGAAACAGAAGTGGAACCTGTTCGTTTCACAGCAAAAATGATTCAAGAAAGTCTTCAACTTTCTAATCAATTGGAAAATCATTTTTTGTTAATGACATGAATTATGAAAGAACTCTTAAATTCCAATGAGAGCTAAATAGTTGTATGTCTGTATTATGTATGTGTATGTTTATATTTTTTTTATACACATATACATGGATAAACTTTTACACAGAAAAAAGTTACAAGTAAAAATATTTAAGAACTTTTAATTTCTATTTAAAAAAAATGTATCTTTAAAAGTTCTTAAATATTTTTACTTATAACTTTTTTCTGTTTAAAAGTTTCTCCATATATATATTGTGCTGGTTAAAATCATGTATTCATTCAACAAGATCAATAATCCAAGCAAAAGTACCTTGAATCCAACCATACGTAAGATACAGATGTCAGGGAATGGTGAATCCTAATCTATTTGCCTGAACTATTGCCTCTCTGACTAATGGATAACATTTGTGATGACATTAGCAGTCCTTAGTTTTATTCCGTCCCAGCTGGAGGTCATGGTTCACAAAGAGACTCAAAATAATAAAGGGTTTATATAAGAAATTGATGATTTATTGAATTCTGATGATTGCAGAACAGTACAGATGTGATTTGATATTGATTACTAATGGTTTGAACCATAATAATTGTAATTCTTTATAGCAACATTACAAAGAAGTGAATTTAAATCAAAGAAATATTATAAATAACTAGGGCAATTAATATTAGATTCATAATGATGACAGTCTAAGATAATTTAAAATAATAATATTACAGGAATTTATTAAGAAATTGAATTATTGTTATACAAAATAATTTGAGTTTTGTTTATACAACTAGATTATTATACTTCTTGAAATCATTTTGATGCGGCTTTGATAACAAATGTAAAAATTTGTTAATTGATCTGCCAAGAACCAATCAGCAATAAAATATTATTAGCCTTTTTAAGAGATTACAAATAAATCTATTTTGTATATAAATAACAAGACATGAGTGAGTGTATTTAAAACACTATTACATTTAAATCAATTGTATGTAATGAGTGTGAAAAGTAAAATAGTTATTAAATAAATAATTGACAATTATATAGTCAGATTTAATTAATTGAAACTGGTTGGTTAAGGATGTGCCATCATGGCAGAGAGCATTTCAGGTTTGTAAATAACGATATAAAAAATGATGAAGGCAGTATGCTGTTATAGATTACAACAAAAGAACAAATGAATGAGGTCTGTTACGAACCTCTAGGTGGCTTTGCTAAAAGAAATCCCTGGTATATACAGGTAGATTATGAGAAATGCTAGCCCTCCAGCCAAAACATGTCTCTGAATAATAATAATAATAATAATAATAATAATAATAATAGATTTGATGTGCTGGACTTCCCATCCACATCTTAATGGCATTTCCTGGAAAAGATTCTGAGTAAGAAATATGTCCACACTTAAGGAAGAGTCATGGGTTGGACTGGTCATATTTAAACTTCTGAAGGTCTTGAGGAGTAAGTAGCAAAGCAAGAATAATAATCAATGAATGGTTGTAACTATAAATACATAATACCTTAGACATATATAGATAGATAGTGTATCACTAACAAAAATAACTTAATTCCTGATTAAAATAATTGGCTCCCTGACATAATATAAAGTCCCCAGAAATCTTAGGCTATTAATGAATGGATCATAAATTATAATATAAAAAGACAGGCAAGCATTAAAACTAAACTTAGAATAAATTGTCTTCCACACTTTCCAAATATTTCATTTATTGGTAAGTTATCAAATAGTTTATCATTGAAGATTACAAAATAAGTCAGTCTTTTAATTAACATAAACAGACTGGGCATTAAATATCAAACTCACTTTTGGTGAAGTTTGACAATATACAGCATAATAGATTATACATCGCAATTTTTTTCTGACAAATAAAAATATATACGCATGAAACATATACTGATAACATGCTATGATAAATGTGCTTTCAATGATTTTCTTTGAAGACATTTGTTTTATAGAAATCGTGATAGATTTTACTTAACTGATTTAATAAAATTCATTATCTTTTCAGAAATAATTATGAGGGTGATTTTAAATTGGCGATAATAATAATATACCTAACTTTTTAAAATAATTTAAATCATTTAAAATAAATTTATAATATGAAAGGTCCAAACCTCAATGAGCTTTCTTTATTAATTAATTTAAGGGAAATAAGTCTCCTGTAATGGTTTTTAAATGGAGAAAATAAGAGGGAGAGTTTAAAGTTAGTTGCTTATTGAGTTTTATACTTGGCAGTTTCAGTAAATCAATATTATAAATAAACCAGCAAAAAAAATAAGATAAATTTGCCGCGTCAAAATAATGTGAGATTTTTATAAGAATTGATAATTTTAAATTTAAGAGAAAAATTAAAAGACGCATTTTAAAATTAAGTTGTAAAAACATTACAGATATATATATATAATATAAATTAATATTGATTTAGAAAACAAAATAGAATCAGTGGCTTGTGGAAAATTAGACATTACCTCAACCGATTGGGAGATGTTCCATGGCTTGAAACAGGCAGTTATAAAATCAGATCATTTAGCAGGCTTCCTTGACACAGTACAGTCTTGGGCTAGGTGTTGAGAGCACCGGAATGGCATAGTGATGAGTTGGTGGAACAGAGCTCTGAAGAGCAAATGACCAATTTTTTCACCCCATCATTTCTTTAGACATGATGTACTGTAAATCTAAACTACTCTCTTCAGTGAACTGTTCTCAATAAACTGTTCTTCAATAAACTGTTCTACAATAACAAAATTTTCCACTATTTATCTGATCTGGATTTATCTATAGGATTCAATCTACATTGAGAACTACCAATTGCAATTTCTCCAAGCAGTTCTCTGAGGTTGGTGTCTGCTTGGGAGGGAAATCTATAAACCTGCATTAAACATGTCCCAAGGGTTTATTTGCTAATTAAAAGAAAACAGCAACAAGCATATTAAGTTTATCAGTCATTGTATTAACAAAGCCTATTTAATTAAGATTTAGATTAACAAAAATGTAAATTTTATTCAGAAAAATTTTAGGAATTTGGTACAATGACTTTCAAACTTACATTTGATATAAAATGTAAAATACAAATTTACAAAATATACCTCTACCAATATTAAATTGTGTAGATAAATGACCCTGTAATGTACATTGATTAAAAGATAAATATAAAATGTTACCAACTGATTTATTGAAAAATGAACTTCAATAAAAGAATTTAAAATATTTGTAACATTTTATAGATATCTAGGATTCACTTATTTACTTTTGCCAATTTAATAAAATAAACACAATATACATTTCTACAAATATAAAATAAATAAACTATTATAAAACAGTTAGTTTTAATTATAAAATAAAATTAATGAAATATAAAAGATTATAATATTGATTCTAAATATACTACCACCTATTATGAGATGGGTGTCAGTTAATATAAAAAATTGGGTTCAAACCCATATTAGTGCTGATGACATTGGCACTAGGTGAAGCAGAAATATGTACTATATTTTCAGCTTCAATATATATATATATATATATATATTGTAACCTTTTGGATTAGCACCAAAAATATTGATTATAATTATGTGGCACTGCATCAGTAACATCTGATGGCATCTTACTAAAAAAATGAAATAACCTGAAATTTTTTTAAATTTTTATTACTGACTTAAAAACTATGTTAAAAGCACTTATAGATGTGAGTTGAAAGTTTTAGATGTTTAATATATTTTCTTTAGTGAGTAGTTAATAATAAGAAAAGGGGGTGGCTTGTCACAGAAGTTGTCAGTTTAGTTTGAGTTGATTTAATTTGTTTTATTTGTCTGCAGAACAGTATTGATATTTGTTTAAATAGTTCTCTGGTTTATTTGCTATATTTTAATTAATAGTATAAACAATACAATAGATGTGACTCATCATCATAGAAATTTTCATTTCAGTCAGATCAGTTTAGTCGCTGTAGTACATTATTTGTAAAGGTTACTGTATGTTTGTGTCATCTTTCAGCTTCATTTTCCATTCATGTACTTCACTATACCACCAAATATCATGTCTCACAGCAAAATATTTGATTTCATGATCAATAGTTTGAAAAACCAGCTTAGTTACTCTTTAAATGAATTAATGAATCACTGGACTGGTGAATTATTAAACAACAATTATACTATTAAATATTTTATTTGCTAAAATAATTATCATTAATTTTATTCTGTTACTTCAGAAATGTAAAATATTTTATTCTTAGTTCGATTTAATATTTTTTTTTATTAACAGACAAAATGATTTGTTTTTTTGCTTTCTTTCTTTTTCAAGACAAAAAGGTTTCTTGCATAAATTAAAATTTCAGTGCAAAGGGTGGAGCAAGTCTGTGTCTAGAGATCTTTGAACTTTCAAATGACCTTGGATTATTGGAAGAATAGATGCTTGGGTAATAGTCTGGGATCTATAAAAAGAGAAATCTTTTTACAAGTAGGGGTCTCCTTTTACTTCACTGAACTGCAAGTTGCTTTCTGATTTCATTATAAAAGTTTTATTAGTACAATTTTTGTTTACAAGCTAATACTTCCAAGACCCAAGTTTGAAAGTGAAAAATGACTATTAAATTTCTGCAAAATGAAAATGTAAATGACAGTAATGAGATACATTATTCCTTATTCTTAACTAGCTATTTTAAATTCTAAAGCCATCATTTGAGATACATATGTGTGCTATATCATAAAACTATTTAACTTTAATTTTTAATCTTAAAAGTAATGGAAATGCATGTTTATATTTCAAATTTATTTTACTTAAATCTTAATCCTAGTATTAGAGAAATGTATAAACTCTGTTATTACTTTGGAAAAGTTATGAACACTTTCATTAAATGCCTCAGTGACTCTTTGTTAATAATAATCTTACTAACTATAAAGGAAGTTTAGATGAAAGATACATGTGAATAATTTATTATACCTTGCTTCATTATTATTATTATTACTGTTAAAACATTTACTTAACCATTTGTAAAAAAAAACTAAGAACAAATGTGTGACATCCAATTTGATGGATAGATTATTAATTTTCTCAAAATATTCTGGAATAAATGAGAAGTGCATAAATGGAATATGAATTTCTTTTATTTATTGTTCTCCTCATTTGCAGTTGAAGTTTCTTATTAAAATGTGTTATCCATAAACTTACATGAATTTTATAAACTGATTAAGTTATGTGCTGAGAATGACTTTTTAAAACTCAGAACAAATGCTTGAATAGATATCTAATGACTTAAGTAATAAATTATTGCTATACCTATGTATTAATAAATATTAATGGAGAATTCTCAAATGTAATGTTGCCAGTGGTTTTATTAGTTAATGCTAAAAACTTTGAATGCTGCATAAACTGGATCCAAATTAATATTATTTTTCTCCCTGCAGGAAATTATGTGTTTGTCCATATGTGTGATATCCATGATCATCATCATTTAGTATATGGCTAAAATAAGTCATTTACAAACTGTAAATAAACTTTTGTTTCCCATGTAGAAGAAACGAAAAAAAAGCTTTAGTGATTATTATTATTTGTTAGCATCTAATAGCTAGTTAGTTGTAAAAATTTGTCTTATAATTTATTTTATTGTTATTTTTTTTGTTTCTTTTCAAGAACGTCTCACAAAGCATAATATGGAGAAATATTATGCTAGGTAATTAGTATTATTGTAATATAATTTTTATTGTGTGCTTATGCTTTTATACATGCATGTTAATGATAAAAACATCCATTCACTGTTAAAAGGGTGAACAACTTGTTTTGAAGAGAGCTCATTATATAAAATTTTATTGTTTATCATTGCATTCTTCAAGAAGTTATAAATTAATTATTTCTTAATAATTATTTAACTCAGAATTTAAAGATTTGTTATTTATCCTAAACCAAACTTTTATTTCAATTTTGTGCTAATGCAAAATCCATCTTAAAAAGGTTATTTTGTCTTTGCTTATAGAAGTTATTTTGTCTTGCTTCTTCAACCATAATTAATATATTTCCACGCTAAAAATATTATACTTTTCAGAAATGAGAGATTTATTCATTATTATCTCTACAACTTATTAGTTAATAACGTTATAGTATTTCTTACCAAAATGATTTGAAATTGTTTGTGTATTATTATGATCATATATACATGTCTGTTATTTAATCTAGCTATGATAAAATGTTTGAATTGAAAGTAGAAATGATTTAATGCCATCAGGTTCAGACAATAAAAATGTGCCAAGTAAAGAAATTGGAAGATTAAAGATTTATTTAAAGGTGAATTTATTATTTTTTTATTATGCTTAGTTTGAAATGTATTTAGTAGCTATGCAGAATAAAGTTATTTATGTTATATAGTATATGAAATTGAGATAAGCTCTTCCTTTTATTTATTTAAGTATTTGACATGGGTGGATTATATAGTGTATTATATGGGATTGAAAAAACTCTCCCCTTAGTTTACTGAAGTATTTGTTAGAAGTAGATTGTATCCTCAAGATTTAGTAGTGGTATTTTATAAATTATAATTATGAAAGTCTTTTATTCCCATGTGCCATATGGAATGTTTTTCATCTTTTATTCATAGCCAAGTGTGAGATAGTTTGCTGATAAAAAAGGAAAATAAAAGTAGAATTGATTTTTCTCACAGAACAGCTGAAGTAGAATTAGTATTAAAGCTTGGTTGGCCATTGTCATCATCCATATTATCATCTTTATCCCAATTTCATAAGTAAACTGATCAGATTTAATTGTATTAATTATTTTACGACAGATAGCATAATTCAGACACACGCATAAATTATTAATTTAGAAGGTATGGAGAAATCCATTATTAATGTGTAACTTTAATTATCATTTCAAATCATTTTATATTAGTTATTTAGACTTCATACCATCAACTCTGATAATGTTCCATCCTCATTTGAATGAGCAAGCAAGAGAAGACAAAGTGTGGTTAATTAATAGAATTATTCATTTAACTTATAAAGTATAATTTGATCTTATTCTTAATTTTATTCTTACTCTTAGATTTAAATCCCTCTCATTTTGTTGATGTGCATTTGAAGTAAAATGCCAAGAACTTTAATTTCATCTTTTGATTTAGTGTCAGTATTTAACAAAATTTTGTTTTCATGAGCATATCATAAGTGATTGATAGCTGGACAAATATTGAAAATAAAATACCAAAATTAATTTTATATTTAATCATCTTAATGTAGTATCATAATGTTTCCATGTCATATGTTTATCAGAATTGACTGATAGCTTAAGCCAATTTTGCAAGCAAGATAAAAAGTTTAGCTTGTGTTATTGTTTAGTACTGAAAATATAATGTTTCTTTTGTAAGTCTATCAGAATGCACTGATAGCTGGCATATGTTTAAAATAAAATATAGAAAGTTATCTTTATGTTACTTACTCTCATATAGACCATTTAACCATTATTGTTGGAATCATCAAAACATGTAGATGTGCAATTGTTAAACCAAATGTTTATTTAAGTTATGCTTGTAAATAAATGTTTTATTTATTTAAAGTTGTGTTCAGAATTCTTCTTTGACATGCATTCGTATTTCATATTTCCACACATGCACACACATTTACATATCTAATATGATATGATTGCACTATTCCATTTAATTTAATGATGAACATGTTCAGATCTGATGATGTTGCTTTCCTTGATTCAAACACTGTATGAAATGTTGATTATTTAATGATTCTCTGAAAATTGTATAATTTAGTTATTATTTAGATGATGAATTGAAATCAAAATGCACCCTATTTTTTCATTATCTAACTGTTACTATTTTATCAGAATAATGCTTAATTTGCATTATTACTTTTATAATAGTAATTACTAGTCGCTGAGAAGTAGAGATTTAGAATTAAGCCAGGCAATAAATTAATTCCCTGAGATATTAACTTATTATTTAGATTAGACACTGAGTCAGTTACTTAGTTTAAATTACTGTACAATTAAAGGTTAAGTAATGTTATATTTATTTTATATTTAACTCTAACTTACCAGGCAGTATAGTTAATCAGCATTACATTTTTATTTATTAATTTAAATTTTTTTACATAGGAGAGGTTGTTCAATGCATGTGGATGATGGGAGAAGGTGCAATATAGACTATAACTTGTCAATTTAAATGTTAGAATTTTACCAATTTTAATTCTTTATATATTGTAGAACTTAATAGATGTTTTATTCCTATTAACAATAATGTTTCCTTCCACATCTAATATACATTTTACATCTTATAGACCTCTGTAGCTCCCAACTGAGCTAAGCTAAGGTAGAACATTATTTAAGAGCCTCATTAATAATTTTAAGGCAAAATCAGACTAATAGTTTATTCTATGCTCATCAATAGAATTGGCGCCCCCAGGTATTTGTTGTTAGAAAAGGTAGGAGAGGTGTTGGGAGAGGGTTACTATATATATATATATATATATATATAAAACAAAATAAATGTCCACTAATATCAATAATACAATAACAAAACTTAAATATATTCCAAACAATGGTAAACAATTTATAATACAATATAAATAAAAACTCAATAAAAACTCATAAAGAAATATTTTCGATTATATTCATAATCATTTTCAACTCAACTTTCAAAATGGAATCGTCTATTACCAACCGGAAACACATGTCGATTTAAATATCCCACAATTCATTAATCCTAACATTTGCTGACTGTCTGTTTATTATCGTATTTTTATACCTACTAATAAAAACTGCCTCTTTAATTTTTCTTTTTTCATTATCTCTCTCTTGTCCTAAAATTTTTATTTTATTTATATCAAAATTAAACTTAAAATTACAATTTCTATCATGATCATAAAAAACAGATTCAGTATATAACTTGACTTCATTACTATTATCATTACATATCTGTACATTTTTCAAAATTCTTTTATATAACAATGTATGTTCTTTAATTCTTTTCTCTATATTACATCTAGATTCCCCTATATATGATAAGTTACACCCACAAAAAATTCTATAAATTATATTACTCGCGTTATTTTTTTCTAACTTATCTTTTGAATTATTAACCATTGTATTTAAATTCAAAAAATAAGTTAGAAAAAAATAACGTGAGTAATATAATTTATAGAATTTTTTGTGGGTGTAACTTATCATATATAGGGGAATCTAGATGTAATATAGAGAAAAGAATTAAAGAACATAAATTGTTATATAAAAGAGTTTTGAAAAATGTACAAATATGTAATGATAATAGTAATGAAGTCAAGTTATATACTGAATCTGTTTTTTATGATCATGATAGAAATTGTAATTTTAAGTTTAATTTTGATATAAATAAAATAAAAATTTTAGGACAAGAGAGAGATAATGAAAAAAGAAAAATTAAAGAGGCAGTTTTTATTAGTAGGTATAAAAATACGATAATAAACAGACAGTCAGCAAATGTTAGGATTAATGAATTGTGGGATATTTAAATCGACATGTGTTTCCGGTTGGTAATAGATGATTCCATTTTGAAAGTTGAGTTGAAAATAATTATGAATATAATCGAAAATATTTCTTTATGAGTTTTTATTGAGTTTTTATTTATATTGTATTATAAATTGTTTACCGTTGTTTGGAATATATTTAAGTTTTGTTATTATATATATATATTAAAGAAAATTTAACTTAGTCATTACTAACACACTCATGGAAGCATGTTATATATATATAGTTGCACTTGTGGCAGTGCATTTTTTAACAACTAGACATAACAGTCTGGATATCGTAAATCTTCATAAACAATTAGTAAAATCATCATCTCAAAGATTAATTACTGATTACATCATCGATAGAAAACCATTAACACAGCACGAGACTGAAGTTGGCGCTAATTGTATTTCTTCTTGTGATGAATCTGATTTCTTCCCAGTTCACAAATGAACCCACATATTGTCAAATAGCGATAATGATTAAAATATGTATATAAAAATGTAAAATAAATTACACATAAAAACATATTGTTTTGAATAAAATTAAATAGTTAATAATAAAAGTAAAAAAAGTTTGTCTTGTATCACTTTTTTTCAAATATTAGAAATTTTTTATTAGTCATACTTTATTTCCTTATTTTTTTAAATGCAAATTTTAAAGTAATTTTACCTTGTTGCTTTGGTTTTATGTGATTTCTGAAAATTAGGGTATGTATCCCATATTTTTCAATGTTAGTTAAGTCTATTTTTGTGCAATTTTTTTAATGTAGGTTTTGTGGAACCTATTTACCACATAAAAAGAGATCTAGACGTATAAGCATTTTTTAATAAGAAAATAAGGTACTCATTGGTAGGCCAGGCCAGCTACTTTCTCTGTTAAAAACACAGAACTATAATGATTCGAGCCTCACCAAAAGGCCAGGCCAGCTGCTCGATGCCATTCTTTCTATTAAAAACACATGATTATATTGATTCAAGGCCACATTTTTTTAAAAAATATTTGTTTACAATTGGCTTTAAAAAAAAAAAATTATTACTTTTTTTTAAATATTTTTTTTTAAAAAAAGTATTTCTTTACATTTGCCTTTTTTAAAAAAATTGTTTCAGGCCTGCCTTTTTAAAAAATATTTTTTTATATTTGCCTTTTTTTAAAGTTGTTTCAGGTCCACCTTTTTTTTTAATTTTTTATAAATTTCTGTTTACATTTGTCTTTTTTAAAAAAATGTTTTATTTTTATTTACATTCATAACTTTAAAAAATTTTCAAAACTAATTGTAGAAAAATTAGGAATAATTTTAGTAAACAATTGGCACAAAACACAAAGTTGTGAAAATAACATTATTTAATTTTGACATAAACAGTATTAGAACACTTTTAAAAGTCAAATTAAAATTTGAAAAGTCCAATTATTTACATAATCTTTTTTATTGGATTGATTTTTTAAAAATAAAAAAATACTACTTGGTTTTTGGCAGACACATTTCTACTAGTATGGCATCAAATAAATCCTGCCCTTTGTGCAGACATCACCACACAAATTCACCTAGGTAGTTGTCAATTGCATTTCTTGATGTCCTGCATTTTTTTGTTGGACCACTTTAGCAATCCCCACAGACATACGATGGTTTGCATGTGTGCACCTGAACTGGGGTCAACAAAGTTGTAGTGATGATTCACAGTCAGATGCTTAAAACTGGCAGACTCTAGATCACAGCTTCGGTAACCCTTCCAGCAATTAGAACAGATAGTTGATCTGGAATGAATATTATTACATATGGCCTGCAAAAGGGTAGTGGCCGAGCATGATGGGATGGCTGTCATGAAGCAATCTCTGGTCTCATAGAAAACACTCCCAAAAAGCGAATGCTGAGGAAGCATTCTGCCTTGATGATTTTTCCATATGAATAAGGCTTCATCAACCTCCACTGTTAAGCTTGGGCTTCCAACTAGATGGGAAGGGCAGGACATGACCCTATCTTGGCACAATTCTCTCAATCCATTTGTCCATTGTATGATGGAGTCTTTGGACAGATCTAACTCTCTATTACCACTTTCCATGAACAATTCCTCATGAGTCCACATGTACATGAGTCATACAGCTTTTAACAATGGTATTCACAAGCTCTTGAACCATACTTCTTTCTGGCTAGTAAGATTTCATCTACATGAAGCAGATTTGCATCTGAATTGTGAAGACTCAAGTTTCATGGCTGACCCACACTCACATGTTTTAATCAATGGCAAAAATTTTTTTCTTTTGCAAAAAAGGTAACGTTTCCATTTCATTGGAAGGCAACTGCCAATGATTGATTTTCACAGAAATCGAAGCCATTTTGTCAATCTTAAATTTAGTATTCGGAAAACATGATTGAGCACATTATCATGTCTGTCATTTGTTTTAAACCACACTTTTTTAATTTATTACCCCTTCCAAAATGAGTACGCAAGCATGTACACAGGATACCAATTTTTATCTAACCATATTACATCATTTTAATTATAATATAATTCTTTAAAAGATGACCATTAAACATTTACGCAAACATTAATTATATGTACTCTCAGTTCATACTATACTAACATGTAAATAGGGATTATTCTGTGAAAATGCCTAATAGCTTAAAGAGCTATTGTCTTACTATGCATTCACATAGAAATTAAGCTACTAATGGCTTATTTCTGTGCTTTCACATAGAAAAAAACCCAACAGCGGCTGTCCAGCTCTAGCCGGCAGCCACTGTAAACTGTGTTTTTCTTGGTTTTTACCAAAGAAATAATGCCATCAAGTGGCTGGCTGTACCACAGCAGGAATCTGCACAAACAGCATTTTTTTCCTAGTTTTGATAAAGAAAGAATGCCACCAAGCAGCTGGCCTAGCCTACCAATGAGTCCCAAAAATAATTTATGAAAATATTCAACTATATATTACATTTTAATACATTTCATGAATGTAATGATTTATTTAATCTCTATATTTATAAACTTTACACTTATTTGATTTAACTAATTTTGCACATACGCTTAGTATGCGCATAGTAGTATAAGTGGTATATTATGGACCTTCTGATCAACTTCCTGGAAAATCTCAAATTAAATTTTGGAACAATATTTTGTTATATATGAAAATTGTAGTAGTTTTTCTTTGTTCTCTTTTACATTTAAGTGTCTTAACACTGAGTCTGTTTTTTAACACCTAATCTACCCATTCCATCTTTTCCTTGAAACCCAAATTATTTATTTGCTTTTCCAATCTCTTCACCTTATGGCTACCTCTTCCATTCTTTACACACACACACACACACACACACATATGAAAAGAAAATTACAGTTAATACTATCTGAAATAATCATACAAATATATAAACTATTATTCTTTTCATTTATAGTTTGGGAGGGCTATTTAAACATTAAAATCTAATGTTTACTTTGCCTTTAATAAGTTTGTAAACATGTTAGTTTATCAGCAAAATTTAAGATCATTTGCTTATTTAAAATTTTATGCTCTGTGTTTGAGTTGGTTTGTATTTCAATATTTAACATCGTTTAGCATACAACTTCGAAGTGGAATCATTTTGAAGTTCACTATTATTGAGATATAGACTTTTAAATAGAGGGTGTTACTGGATATTTGTAATTGTATAATGGTTTATTTATATATATAAATACAAACTTTTTCTAGTGATTAATATTATTATACAAATTAACAACTGAATGCTGTTTTTTTTGAACAGAGGATAAAGTAAAGTCTTTTAATAGATAAGAATGTACCATCTTATCGCTTTACCTATATAGGCCAAACTGAAGCATCCTAAAATGAGATCTTAAATTGATCACATTACTTCTTTTAAAGCTATATTTTAACTACTAACAGTGAAAATTTTCAATTTACTGCTTATCAATTTTAGATGAAATAATAAAATATGTAATGTACTAAGTAGATTAACAATTCAATGCTGGTCTATTGAACGTATGTTAATAGTTAAAATATAGCTTTAATAAAAATAATGGGATCAATTTAAGTAGATACTTCAGATGGCCCATGTAAGTGAATATAGGTAAAGAGTTAACACAGTCAATTTTCATCTTTTCAAAGACACTAATTTGTGCATTTGACTACATTTCATGTGATCAATAAATCAGCATTGAGATGTTAATAAATCTAATATATATATATATAATCAGATTTGTTTATATAAGCTTTTGCCAGTATACTGATATGCTGACTCAGTTATATCAGCTATTAATTACATCAAAATGTAGTTCTAATGCTCATATTATATTATCCAAGATGGACATACATGAGCCAATCCTAAATAAATGTACATATCTGTCCTCAGTAAATATCTATCTATCTATCTATCTATCTATCTATCTATCTATCTATCTATCTATCTATCTATCTATCTATCTATCTATCTATCTATCTATCTATCTATCTATCTATCTATCTATCTATCTATCTATCTATCTATCTATCTATCTATCTATCTATCTATCTATCTATCTATCTATCTATCTATCTATCTATCTATCTATCTATCTATCTATCTATCTATCTATCTATCTATCTATCTATCTATCTATCTATCTATCTATCTATCTATCTATCTATCTATCTATCTATCTATCTATCTATCTATCTATCTATCTATCTATCTATCTATCTATCTATCTATCTATCTATCTATCTATCTATCTATCTATCTATCTATCTATCTATCTATCTATCTATCTATCTATCTGTCTACTCTACCTACCCACCCAACCATCCACCTACCTACCTATCTACCTACCTACATACATACATACCTACCTACCTACCTACCTATCTATCTATCTATCTATCTATCTATCTATCTATCTATCTATCTATCTATCTATCTATCTATCTATCTATCTATCTATCTATCTATCTATCTATCTATCTATCTATCTATCTATCTATCTATCTATCTATCTATCTATCTATCTATCTACCTACCTACCTACCTACCTACCTACCTACCTACCTACCTACCTACCTACCTACCTACCTACCTACCTACCTACCTACCTACCTACCTACCTACCTACCTACCTACCTACCTATCTATCTATCTATCTATCTATCTATCTATCTATCTATCTATCTATCTATCTATCTATCTATCTATCTATCTATCTATCTATCTATCTATCTATCTATCTATCTATCTATCTATCTATCTATCTATCTATCTATCTATCTATCTATCTATCTATCTATCTATCTAAAATATACACATGCAAAACATTAAGTTAAAGATTCTTCTATGTATGTGCTTGATTATTCTTAATATGAAGATCATACAGGACATTTCATCCATTATAAAGAAATGAAAGTAAACAGAAAATTATTCAGTCCAAAAAAATTTGAATATAATATTTCTATTTCGCTGAAAACATTTGACAACATATAGCAATCAGTCTTCTACAGAAGTAGACAGATAACCAGACAAAAAATTTCAAATCTTATTTTGTGAGGATTTAAACCTTAGTATAAGGGGATAGTGAGATAATGTGGTAATCACTAAACTCTAGGATCCTTCTAATACATAATGTATAGCACATATAACAGCTAAAATTAAATGAATCAAAAGAATATCAGAAAACTGTTGTTAGGACAAATATATACATATTATTTTTATATTTTAATAGATATACAGAAGATAAAACAATTTTAATAAATGAAATTTTTATTTTCCAAATCTAATAAAAATTTCTAGCCATATTAAAACTAATCATGTAAGATTAAATCAATAATATTAATACATTGTCTAAAGTACTTTTTAATCAAAAGTCATACTATTTTTAGTTAATATTTAAGTTTTTAAATGAGTTTATAGAAAGATAAAAACTATATAAGTATGAGAATTTGAAGCATAAAAAACTTCTCTTAATTGTTATTACAGAGGAATTTTGGCTTCAGATGAGAAAAGAAGTTTATTATATTTCAAATTAACAAACTTATATGGTTTTAATTTATCACTGTAAACTTCTTTAAGACCTTAAGTATTAAGTAAAAGTGGCTCCAACTTTTGATTAAAAATTATCTTAAGTAATATTAAGGCTATAAGTCGTAATCTTGTGTTTAGATTTGTAGAGATTCCTACTATCGCATTTTAGGGGCATATTCTTAGGATTATAGCCTTAATATATATTACTAGCGTAAAGTATTAATTACAACCTTAAATAATATTCAAATATTACTGTTTGAGTCTTACACAATTAGTTTATTGATGTCTGAAGTATTGTGATGTTGACATTTTAGTATTAATTATATGTTGGACTATTCCAATCGTCCAATATTAAATATTAAATATCTTTAGAAAAAACATCTTTATTTAAATTTAGTGTATAATACAAGGATTCAAGTGGTATTTATTCTCATTTCTTTATCAGGTGTTGCTGACTTGATTAGTGACAGCACTAGCATCTTGGCCTTTAGATTTGTAAATATTGAATTAAAAGATAACACTCTAACTAACTAAACTATTGTGTGATAAAAGTAGTCTGACATGATTGTTTGTTGCATCATGGTTGGAAATTTAAACTAAGTTTAAGAAAGGAGTAAAATAATAGCTAATTAAAGGAGATGGGAAACCATCATTATCCCCAAATAAACAAAATATAAAATCAAATATAAAAAGAATGATAATAAATACAATGAGCATGAGGGATCGGCACAGAATTAACTATAACTTCATCAGTATTAGAAAAAAATAATAATCATTCATCATCATGAATGATCAACAATAAAAATAAATCAATAGTCAATTTTATGACTGTATTTGAAAGTGATCCACTATAGACTAGGCTAGCCACTTAGCCACTGTCAAATCTAGGGCAAAATGCAAATAATAATTATCTTGATGTACATTCTTAGGTGCTACCCCATAAAAACATAACAAGTCAAATACTTTTGAGATACTAGAAACATGCTGACCATCATCAATGCTCTGGACACTTAGTACCATTAATGTACTGGACAATTGTAAATTAAATTTCTAAATAAATAGTAAATAAAATGAAATATAGTGCATGAGCTTTAAAGAATATCTCTTTTGCACCAACCAGAATCATCATCACCTGGCTGTCCATATCACTAAACATAAACCCCTACTCCCTATAAATGTTATGCACAAATCTAACTCAGGAAGCAAGAACTCTATAAACTATTACTATGAGCAAGAGATAAATAAATAAATAAAGCAGCTTATTATAAGTGACTTTAAATCATTCCCAGGTTTATCCTATTATAAGTAAATAGTTTATTGGGATCATTAAAAAAATCCTAGACTATTAAGTGAAATGAAATCACACACACTACCATTATAAGACTAAATATAAATATATATATATTTAAAACAATTATTTAATAATTAATTAATTAACAATAAACAAAAAAAAATGACATGATAGTATGAAATTTTAAACATTCATTTCATCACAAAATATATTTTTATAAATCAAAGAAAACAATCTTTGATTTAGCTTAATTAATCTGTGAAGTCCTTTCCAGTTAGTATTTTCATTTTTTCCAACTGAGTGTCTTCTTAAAAGCTTCTAGGCATGTACATGGTTAATTAATTCTTTTCTTGTTATGCAGTAGTTTTACACAGGCAGAGACTTATGCTCTTGGTGAAAGAAAAGTTTGCAAATTACTTTAGGGATGACTTTTTATTCTCTACATTTCATTCCAGTGACACCAGGGTACATGAAAGATGATGATGTCTACCTTTTAGCTGACTTTAGCACATGGTTTTTACTGTAGAAGTTACTTTATGAATAAACTCATAGTATGCTAAAATCTTGATTCAAACTTTCTGCTGTACTATGCAACATCTTGAGAGAGACTTGTACTTCTTTCTTGTTTATCAGCTGGATTAAGACTTGACTGTTCTCTCTTTAACAGAAAAGTTAGGAATATTCATTTCTTATCAGTCATTTGGGTATCCTGATCTATTCACACCCCTATTATTTTTTTCTAGAACAATATTGCTTATAAGCCAATCACAATCTGTCCTAACCTGTTAATTTTTATAACAACCAATTAGATAAGCTTTTTTGAATACAATTGTTCAGCTATTTTCCTCCTTAAATGTAGACATTGAAAAAAAGTCAAAGCTTGTTAAGTGTTTGTTCTGCAAACTCTATATAGAACATTTGTAACATGAGCTTTATTAAAATTAGGTCATGTGACATCTGACTTGATTTTTTATCAATTTATTTTTTATTACTAAGGCTTTGGTGATTTTATATTGCTAGAGCTATTAATATATGGCGTATCTGAACTTAGTTCAGTCCCATATGGCTATTTGAGTTAGATAGCTGGATTTTTAGACATATAGAAGTCTGAAAGTTTCATATTTTCTTCTGAATGGTTATACATTAGATAGAGTGCTGAGCTAGTCCTAGTATTTTTAATCTAATGAATATCCTAACACCTCACTGACGATGCTAGATGCAAAAACCCGTCTGGGGTTGAGGGTATTTTCAGAGCTTGTTATGAGTTTGTTTTGCAAACTCTATATATAACATTTGTATCATGAGCTTCTTGATTTTTTATTAATTTATTTTTGTTACTAAGGCTTTGGTGATTTTATATTGCTAGAGCTCTAATCCCACATGGCTATTTGAGTTAGATAGCTGGATTTTTAGACATATAGATGTCTGAAAGTTTCATATTTTCTTCTCAATGGTTATACATTAGATAGAGTGCTGGGCTAGTCCTAGTATTTTTAATCTAATGAATATCCTAACACCTCACTGATGACACTAGATGCAAAAAACAGTCTGGGGTTGAGGGTATTCTCAAAGCTTGTTAAGAGTTTGTTTTGCGAACTCTATATATAACATTTGTAACATGAGCTTTATTAAAATTAAGTCATGTGACATCTGACATCAATTTATTTTTTATTACTAAGGCTTTGGCGATTTTATATTGCTAGAGCTATTAATATATGGTGTATCTGAACTTAGTCCAGTCCCATATGGCTGTTTGAGTTAGATAGCTGGATTTTTAGACATATAGATGTCTGAAAGTTTCAGATTTTCTTCTCAATGGTTATACATTAGCTAGAGTGCTGGACTAGTCCTAGTATTTTTAATCTAATGAATATCATAACATCTCCCTGATGACGCTAGATGCAGAAACCGGTCTGGGGTTGAGGATATTCTCAAGGCTTGTTAAGAGTTTGTTTTGCGAACTCTATATATAACTAATAAGAATAATTTCACTTCAAAATATGAATAAAATGTGTAATTTTCAAAATAAAACATAAAAATGTTTTTTTTTTTTGAAATATTTTAATGATTGATTTAATTTAGGAAATACAAAATCAATATTTCTATATTTCCAAATCGCAAATAAGATTTTATATATTTTTTTAAATCCACATTAACTTTATTAAAAAAATCCTTTCGAATATTTGATTGGATTAGTAATCAATTATATATGTATAGAAAATATTTAAAATTGCCTAGATCTTTTTAAGATGAAAAAATATTTAATAATTAAAAATGAATGAATATGTAAAGGATTGGATAAGCTTAAGTTAAAGAATTTGAAAAGAGATTAAAAAACAAAATTGCTGCAAAAATAATTGTAAGTACCACATATTGTTATATATATATGTGTGCAGCTTTTATTTTAGTAGATTTAGAATAGTGTGCTTAGAATACGTTTATTCATGGTTATCACTTCACCGTTAAATAACATAAAAAAAATCCATTATTTATTTATGTGAATACTATTGGCTATCTGACTCATCATGTGTTTTTGTGCAATAAATCATGCTTTTTTGATTTGTTTTTTTTTTCTATTATCTTTTTTGCCAAGTACTTCTACAATGCTTGAATCAAATCAATAAATACTTCTGTGCTAAATATATATATAATATTTCTATATTAGGACTCATGAAACCATTCCAATAGATAAGTGAAATGTCCTCTAGTCATAGCATATAACAACAATTTTTGTAACAATTCTTTTAATTAATAATGTCAATCAATTTAAAATATCTTTAAACTAAATTGCATGACTGATTTGATATTTATTATTTCTAGCCCAAGTATTTCAGACATCCCTCTATATGAAAGAATTAGGTAATAATAGATGAGATCATTTATTTATTATAAAAATTGTTGTCTTATGCTGCAGATAGAGGGCATCTCAAGTACCTATTGAAACAGTTGCATAAATTTTATAAGTATTATGTATGTATAAACATGAAATTAACATAGTGTAATATATATAATTAAGAAGAACAATCATTATTCTTCAGAATATAAATAAATAACACAATTCATGCTATCAAACGTCAAAAATAAAATGAATTCATCTATTCTTTAAGTGTTTGTTGTTTATAAACTTACTTCTGCCAGCTTAATGCACTAGTCATATGATACACATGACATCAATAATTCTTAAACTAATAATCGGAGACAGAATCTCACTTCTAATAGCCTTGTTTTATTGATTATGTATATATATATATATAAGGAATCCAATTTGTTAGTTATACTCCATGCTATATATTATAACATTAGTTCAATCTACCTTATTTACTTAAAAAAATTTTTTTCCACACATCTATGAATCAATTCAGAAATACTTACTTTTAAGTTCATTACTGCGTCACTAAGCAAGATTAACCACACATGGCTAGACAAGAATTGGATAAAGTTGCCATACAATTAAGATTTTACAAGTTTTATCATTCTAATTTTCATTGAAGAACACTTTGATTATACATAATGAAGCTCATAAGAGAAAGTGCTTTAGTAGCTTAATTATTTTAATAGAAAATGAAACGAGTGCAGTGTCATTTTTAGCAAACATAGAAAACATAAAGGTTATTATCAAAAAAATTGAAAATGGGATATGAAACAATGAATCAGTAATGAGATTCTGTAGCAGTAGGTAATTTATTTTTTGGCATCACTATCTGCTAGTTTGAATCACATACTATTGTCATATAATAATAAAATATCTCCATTGAACACACTGAAACGTATTTATATTATTATTTTCAATTCATCAGCAGGAACAAAAACTAAATTTTAGTTTTATATGCAAAGAAACTAATAAAAAATTAGATTTTATGATTAAAACACTTGTAGTTGAGTTTAATTACTTTTGTTTATATTAATATTAATTTTAGAAATTATCTATTTGATTATTTCTTTACGTATAATAAAATTTCGATATGTTTTGTTAGTTTATTTGCCATGTTTATTTAAAAGATAATGAAAACCAATTAAATGATCATCATATACGTATGTATATATATATTTGATTAGTTATTTTTCTAAACAATATTTTATAATAAGATTATGAAGAGTTTTATTTATTTATTTTTCTTGTAATGCCTTTAGAAATAAACAAAGAAGAAAATTAAAAAATAATAATTTTTTTTTCATAATTATAGAATTGTTTCAAATTTTATATCTTGAAAACAAGGAATGTTATATTAAATAAATAAATAATCGAATGGGAAATTGGTCTTAAGTCTGTAAGAAGTTCAAACGCTAAAAGTGGCAGAACTAGAATCGATCTGAGCACTTTACACCTCAGAATATGACCTTGTGCCACTGCGTTATCCACACAGAGCAATGTTTATTAATAATCAGTTCCCGTTAAGTAAATATTAATCGTTCAAAAATAACAAATAGTTAAAAAAAAATTAAGAATTGGAAAAGATAACCAGACATACAAGTAAAACTTATTTTTTTTATTTTAAGTATTTACCTTTATTAAAAGACATTAATTTATACATATTTACAAGGTTTTGTTGTTTTTTAATCTTTTTTTGTTTTTGGTTACTTACAATTTTTTATATATTACTTTAATAAATTATATGTCCTTATATTAAGCTTAATAATTGGGTGTTAGTAATTTGGTGTCACACTTTATTGCTTATTAGTCTGTCTTAATTTTATCTTTGACTGGTTGCTATTATGCCTTTGTCCATTGTATATATTCTTTTCATAACTTATTTATTGCCATATTTCACATGCTGTAGGTGCTGCTCCTCCCCAGATTTTAATCATTTGTTTTCTTGGTAAGTATTTTAAGCATTGCTCAAAGTATTTTTTCTATCCTTTATCAATTTTTTTAATCCAATTATATTTTTTATTATCGAATATTAATGAACATATTATTTCCCATATTGTTCTAATTGTGTGGATAAGTGCCATAACCTTGTGTGGATCAAATCTCTTGATGTGTTTGTTAATCATATCTTTTAGATTAATGATTGTGGTTTTGAATACTTTTATCTTTATTTGTTTAAATGCTCTACATTCTTCAATCAGATGTGCAAATGTTTCTTTGCTGTTCTTGCAGGTTGTACATTCTGGTTCTAGATTCATACATATAAAAGCATTGTCATGGTAAGTATCCCATTCATCAATTTACAGATGAGTTTCATGTATTTTTGGGGTGTATAGATTGACTGAAAGTTTCTTAGAACTCTACTTACAGGTATATTTAGCCATGATTTTTTCTGATACTTGTTACTTTTTTTAAGGATACCATATTTTAGCCCTTCTAAATTAGGCATATTTAGCTTATCTTGTAAGTCCTTATATGCTATAAGTAAGTGGATCACAAAAGATCTTGTTTTTTCCCATTTTTTATACAGTTTTATGTCACATTCTGGTGAATTGAAAGTTTTACTCTTTATTACATTTATTACAGTTTTTATTTTAATAAATGATACATATTTTCTTAGATCTATTACATTGAGCCCTCCTTTATTAATTGGTAATTGTAACATTGTCATTGATATTGTTTTGGTTGTCCTTCCCCAAAATGTACTTTTTTCCTATTCTATTTATTTCATTTACTGTATTGTTGTATAGGTTTATCTAAGAGCCATAGTAATTTAATATTCCTGTGGCTATTCCATTAAATATTTTGGCTTAGTTACTTCATATAGTTTTATGGGTGAAAGCTTATTTATTTTTTCGGCTATTTTATGAATGATTAGTCTGTTTAGATATTCGTTCATCTTCATTTTCAATTGGTATAAAGGTATTTCTAGGAACATTGATGGATTTGCTTGGAACTCATTGGGAATTTTTTTCCCAGTTGCTAATTTCCATGCTGCTTATTTGGATGGTTGTATTATTGATCCTGTTTGCTTTTGAAACTTTTCAAGTATGTTGATAATAATTTACATGTAAATATCTTGGAATATTATTACCATGTCATCAATGAATGCAATTGTTTGAATTTTTGCACTCAAGTGAGGTAGATATATGCCCGAAACTTTGTTTTGTATTTCTTTAATTATTGGGTCCAAATAGATTGCAAACAAGAGAGCCACTGTGGTGCTCATTATGGGATTCTCTTTTTGAGAATAAAGGAATTAGATTTTCTCATATAATTTTTAAAGAATAAACTGCCATTACTTAAGTAATTTTTATTACATTTACCATGTATCTGTGTTCAAATATTAGTTCATTTATTGCATTTATTAAGTACAACCAATTTACTAGATCAAAAGCTGACTTATAATCAACTTGATAGCATAATATTGCATTAGTTTTTATCCCTTCTCATATTTTATTGCTTCTTGGATCCCAATAACTGCATTAACTGCTCTTTTTTCTTTTATTGCGTGGTGGGCTGCTCAGATCTTGGAGCTCACTAACTTGTGCAATCTCTTTAGTGGTATCTTTGCAAGAATTTTAGAATCTATATCTTTTATTGATATGTCTCATCTGTTTTATTTTAGGTATTTGAATCAGTTTATCTTTTTTTAGGCTAAACACCACTTTATTATTCATGCATGTCCAGTTTATTCTTTCACTACACATTTGGTTGAAATATTTCCACATTGCATGTATTAATGGGTAACTTAATATTTTATAAATTGTGGCTGGTATTTTGTCATTCACCAATGCTATGTTCATTTTTAGTTTATCTATCTCTGTCTGGATTTTTTGCTTTGTTATATATTGTTTGGGTTCTTCTAGGGCTATCTACCACTATACCTGATACTGATTTACCTTCTTCAGTTTTCATTGTATTAATTCCTTTTGTGTGTGGTATATATATCCTGGTAAAATTTGTCATTGGCTTGGAGATTTTACCAAAATTTGGGATTATTTTTCAGTCTTATTGCTTGGGTTTTTTGCTTCAGTAATTGATATATTTTATCATGCTCTTCTTGTAAGTTAATAATTAAATGATGATTGGGTTTTAGTATTTTTAAGATCTTGGAGTAGGTTTTGTATTTTTATTAAATTGTTTTTCAATTGGTTATTAGTTAAATTTCTTTGTGATTTTTTGCATTCTTTGGATTTTTTTAATTTTATATCGGTCAATGCGTGGCACAATTTGGTCTCATATGTATATTAGTGTAGAATGACCAATATATTTGATATTTGATCAATTTTTAATTTTATATCATCTCTTATTATTTTGTTAATCAAAAATATGTATTGTTTTCTGTTTATTTTGTAGTCATTGATTTTCAGCTGTACTTTCAGGTGATCCGAGAAACCAACCATGGATATTGTAATTTCTGATTCATTCATTTTGTGTTGTGTCCAGAGACAATGAGTAGATCGATTAACATTGTATTTCTGCTATTGAAGAATGTATATGCACTATCTTCATATTTGTCTTGTAGGGGTATAATGATATTTCTTGCATTTTATTTTTCAATTGGTGTGGTAGGTTATTGTAGTGCAGTTTAGGTCTCTTCCTAGTATTATTATTTCTGGATTTTTGTATAAGTTTATTTTGTACATTTCTATGACTTTTTTAATGTCCTTATCCTTTGTTGTTGAGTAGACTGCTATTAAGTAGTGTACAGTTCTTTGATAAAGGTAGGAGATTACTATGGAATTTGTTTGTAATGAGAGTATTTGAAGTAATTCTATTTTTGAATTTATGTCACTAGCACCACCATTCCCTGCAGCTTGTCTTTATGTTAGCTTTATGTATTAGAATATTTTGATGGGACAACATATCTATTATAGACTGGGAGATATTAAGATTTATTTTTGTCTTGGTTAGTATAGCTATATCATATTCTTGTTTTTTTTTATATAATCTGTCATTTTATTTACTTTATTTGGGCAATTTATAACTCTTATATTTAGTGTTATTGTGTTATGACATATATTAATTTTAAATTTAGATTTTTTTGGGCATTATTATTTTTATAATTTTCAGTTTTTCTTATTTTGCATCTCATGGAAATTTCCCAGTCAACATTATTTTTTCTACTATCTTATAATTTAACATTGCTTGTTCATTACTTTTATTTTCCATGCCTGCTGTTCCTAACGAGTTCCTATTTATCACTGTTTTTTCTAATTCTCTGCTTACCTGTTTTTTGCCTTTTGGCTCTGGGTTATTAGATGTTTTCCTTAATTTATTAAAGTAACTATTTTGCTTTAGTTTGGTTTTTTGTGGTTCTAAGCTTTCATTAATGGACATCTTGTTGCTAATTATTTTAATGGGTTTATTTTTATAACAATTTAACATTTCAATAGATTTCTTTTTAAACTTACTTGTTTTTTTTCTTGGGTACTCGTAGTTTTTCTTTCTATTGGCATTTTTTCTTTTTTTCTACCATAAATTTTGGTTTTTTCTTGGAGACTTTACACTCTTGACTTTTCATAGGTTTGTGCATGCGCCCCTTGTGTAACAGAGTAAATTATAATAAGAAATAACACAACTTATTAGTGATAGTATAACCCCTTTTTTTTCTCCAATGCTATAGAAAATCAATAGTATATATGTTCAAATTGATTACAATCCACACATCAAGCCTCAACTAATCTACTAAGCAGTTTTTAAAAGTTTTTTTTATTTTCATTAGAAGTGCCACGAAAGGCAAAAATATTTTAATTGATCTATACGAAGTTCTCAAGAAATACACGAATGGCAGGAACTTTGTCCAGTTTTAAATTTGTCTTATGAAAATTATAAAAAGAGAGAAAATGTGAACAGAAATCAGCCTGAAAATATAGATAAAGTGAAGTCTATTGTCTCAGCTTAGACATTCTCAAGAACTGAAAAATGGATCGGTGACTTTAAAAATTTATTAATGGTTTTTTTTTTTACTTATTTAAAAGTAGTCCTTTAAATCTTCTTCTATGAATCAAATCTCGTTTCTTTTTTATTTTTATTTTGATGCATAAACATTAAAAGTTTTTTTATTATTATTAATATGCATAACAACATTGCAAATATATTTTTGAAATCAGTAGATTTAATTTTATTATTTTTGAATATTTTTTTGCTATAAATAAATATGTTTTTATTTATTATTGTCATTTATTGGTCTACCTAGCCATTAATAGGATAACCAAAATACTTCAGCAATCTGTCAGTATATATTTTATGTTTTCTTTAAAATTATTTGTATATTTAAGTTGAATATAAATGTTGCTTCGCTCAAGATTTAATTTTTTTTTTTTTAATTTATATATGATTCATTTGTAATATAATAATGTGAAGGGAAAAGGGTTTTAACATTATATATGTCAAAATATCACAGAATGTGTGTGGATGACTGCATATACAAATATAAGTCAATTAGGATAAATTAGAATAGGTTATACTAAAATCTTAATTCTCAAGAGGTTTTACATTAAGTGAGAAAATTAGTAGAGCATGGATGTACATGTGTGAAAGTGTGTACACACACACCGCACAAATGATTTTTTTTATTGCATTTAACAAATAGTAAAGCTGGAAGAAAATATTAAATAAGTATTAAATGAAATGTTTTTTTTTTTTTTGTTAATGGAATATTGCATTTTAAACCAGCTTATCATAAATGGATATGAGCATATATATTTAATTTTCTTATTTGGTTATACCTTTAGTAATTTGTATTTATATATTATTGTGATTAATAGAAATTGAAATTAATTAGATGATCAAAAAATTTATTTCTATCAAAAGAAAAGAATCTTAATAAACACAATTATATAATATTATTGCTTTAGTACTACTACTACTACTACTACTACTACTATTATTATTATTATTATTATTATTATTATTATTATTATTATTATTATTATTATTACTACTACTACTACTACTATTATTATTATTATTATTATTATTATTATTATTATTATTATTATTATTATTATTATTATTATTATTATTATTATTATTATTATTATTATTATTATTATTATTATTATTATTATTATTATTTAGTTTTATTATTTAATCAATTAATAACAAGTATACCTGGTCATCATAAGGAAGATAGTTGATTGCAATTGCCATCAATCTAATTTAGTATCCTAGTTAATAGTAGTGATCAAAGTATACATGTCTGGTTAGATTGATAGATATGAATTGTGTTTACTGTAAAATTGATTTTTCCATGATGTCATATAAATTCCACCAAGCTATTCTCACCAGTGCACTAAATCATTGTCATATGTGTGAATAGAGAAGAGTTTATTTGCTGATGTTTCTTTCTTCCTGAAGTCATAAGCCATCGCCTACCTGAATCTTTGAATCCTGGACTACCTACAAGCTAGAATAAGAGCATACAACAGATGCCTGGTAATCCACACAGTGCTATAATTGAACAATTAAATTTAAAAGTAAGAAACTTTATTTTTTATGCTAGAAGTGATCACTTTCATGAAGTATAATGCTATCAAATGCTGTGTTGAGCCAGACTGCGGAAAATCGGAACCTTAAAAGCAATAACTTTTAAAAAACAATTAAACAAAAAAAAAAACACTTATTTATAACTGTTAATAAAGAAGAAGATATAAATTAATACTAAAGTTTATCGGCTTAACATTTTCGAGGATCCATGCCTCATATTCATAACCTTCATAAAATGTATAGTAAAATATATGCAAATATTAAAATAAGCTAGTATTACGTAGCCCATTTCTTTGAGATTTCAAAGCAAGTGTCTTTCCTATTAATAGCATGGATGTTTCCATTAATGTAAAATGCCTCCTTTATTTTTCTTTTGTGATTGTTTGATTCTGAGCACGATATTATAGGATTGGCAGATGTGAAGTTGTATCCAGATTGTTTAGCATGCTCCAAAAATACAGAGGTTGTGTTGCTGTTCCTCTGAGCTCTGTTATACGTGTAAAGATGTTGAGCCAGTCTAGTGTTGATTGTAGCTATGTAATGGGTTACGTAATACTAGCTTATTTGAATATTTGCATATATTTTACTATACATCTTATGAAGGCTATGAATATGAGGCATAGATCCGCAAAAACAGTAAGCCAATAAACTTTAATATTAATTTATATCTTCTTCTTTATTAACAATTATAAATGTTTTTTTGTTACATAATATTGAGAAGTAAAACTATATTTAAAAACCAATTAAGTTTGATTTTTATAATTTTATTCTCTTATTAGTGTTAAAATATTTTAATTATAAATTAATAAACTGTATGAATATAATTTGCATTGTTGTATATTTAAGTTTATTATTATTAGAGTAATATTATTTCAATTGTACCATTATTATTTTGACAAATAAATTGCCATTGCTGTATTAAAAAGTACAGTCTTCCAGGGTATAGCAAATAATTATTTTATAGTGACTAATAAAGATAGGTGGGGGTGAGCCAGTGGATTCATGTATAAAATCCTGGCACCTTACAAATAAATTAAAAGCTCGTTCTGTCCTCAACTATTATTAAAATTTAGTTACATTAAGCTGGGTTGTGTGACCAGGAAAAATAATTGCATTGGCAAAATTACCTGACATATTCAAGTGAGTGAATTATCAGAATGAAAGTAATTTGGTCACTGAATATGTAAGGAATATAAATTGTATAAACTTAAGATACCAATGTACAGTACAATATATAAACATTGAAAGACTAAAGCTAAACTAATCAATAAAATAATCAAAATTACCCCAAATTTACAACTCAGCAAGACTAGCCAAAACCCCCCTCTAAAACACAACCAATGGTTTCACTGCTACAAGCAGATTTCTCAAGTGTAAAGGACTACAAGATAACAACATATTTATACTAAACATTACTTACAATTCCACTTACATCCAACACACTCTTAGTATTAAAATAACTTTTAAATAAGTTAATTGCTTCATAATCACAAATTTTCAATAATAAAGATTCTTTAATTTTTTTTTGTTTCATTTCTCTCAAAAAAGACAACCTTAGCCTCATCAAAATTAACAGTGTGATCTATATGTTTTTCATGGGAAAAAATAGAATTGAGATATTTATTTCTACCCCTACTTTTATGTATCTTTATTCTTTCATTTAAGCTCAAACTACTATGATCTATATAAACCTTCTTACAAAAACAAGAGATAATACCCACTACTCCAGGAATAGTCTTTCTATCAAAAATTTCCTTTGTATTATTTAATAAATTATTCAAAGTAATACCTCTTTTCCAAGAAATTTTCTTATTTTCAAACAAATTACTATTTTTACATACAATTTTATAAGAAAATAATTTAAATAGCAAAGAAATAAAATCATATTTTTCTTTATCCTTTACATCCTTACAAATATTATTACTATTAAATAAAATACTTTTAATAAATTTATTAGAGTAGTCAACACTCAAATAATAATTATATAATTAACCTTTTTAAAACAAAGCTATCCCATTAGAATTATTTAATCTCTTGTTTCTATAACAATAATTTCTTAAAGCAGCTACTTTATGAGACACAGATTGATTATAAATCTTAACTCTTTACTCTTAACGTAATGACTACATACCAAACAATTCTTTTTTACATTTCTAATCACCAATCAATCTAAAAATTTTAATTTAACAAAATCTAACCCCCTCCTTCTACGTCAGGGGTCCCCAACTCTATGCCCGCAGACCATTTTATGCGTGCCTGCCGCTATCCGAACACGATAAAAAATTATTTATCTGACACAAATAAATTTAATTTTTAAAATTTCTTATAATTTATTCTATTATATTGCAATCAAATTGTAGGGTATACTATACTTTTACAGCATAAAATATAAATATCAATTATATGTTAAAATTTTATTTTTGAAATAAGTATTTTTTTGTATATTATGTGTATTATTAACAATATCTAACTATAAATTTACATTGAAAAAATAAATGGTGCCCGCCACCTGGCCGATATTATAGAATGTGCTCTTAAATGCAAAAAGGTTGGGGACCACTGTTCTACATCATGTTTTATAGAGGGATCAGAACTATTAAACTCATTTACCAACTCTTTCAATTTATCATTCTCAATTACAAACAAATAATCATCGACATATCTAGCAAATAACTTTAAATGTAAACAATCCTTTTTAATAATTTCCTTTTCCAAATAGATAATATAAACTGAACAAATTAAAGGAGAAATAATATAACCTATTATCCCTCTTTTTTAATCTTATAAAAATTACCATTGTAAATAAAATAAATGAAATCCACCAATAATAACAACAAATCTTTAATAACTTTAATCTTATTAATCTTATTCTTTGACAAAGGTCTAACTAACACAGGTATAAGAACATCAATAATGCTTAATCTATTAACAGATTGATACATATTCTCAATATCCAAACTATCAAATCCCAAATTATTTTCTATTTTAAAATTATTAATCTTATCAAAAATCTCAAAAGAAGAAGAAACTGAGTCATGACAAAAATTAACAAATTGTTTTAAAAAATTATTCAAGAATCTAGAAAAACGCTCACAACACTACTTGTAAAGTCAAAAACAAATCTTAAAGGAAAACCATCTTTGTGTTTATGAATATTAAGATAGGAGTTTTATGAATACCTGTATTTGTGTTTTAATCTCTTTTCCCGTTTATTGGCATATTATTTAGAAGTTGATAATTTAAAATTACATATTTGTAAACAGGAGCATGTACGTTTATATGCATTACGTATATATTATATATATATATACTAAAAAAGAATATCACAACCAATGTTAACAATTAATAGTAAAAGTCAAAGTGGCAATATAAGTAAAATTCTGTAAACTAACCTTTCTTCAATTGTTTTTTTCTTTTTTTTTTGCATTAAAGTTTACCTTAAATAAAAATCGAACAAGATGCAGTATTTAACATTTATCTATTGTCAAAGTGTCAAGTAAAAACAAAAGAAAAAAAATCCCTAATAACTATAAGATGTGTTAAAACGCTTTTCATATTCCATTTTTCTGACAGTAGAAAAAGTTCTAATCAGTGTCAACTGAGAAATGCAATTAGTAACCTTTTAGGGATGATTTTTTTCTGTTTACATTTGCTCTTTTAATTTAAATATATATATATATGTTATTCAATATCATTAATTATAAGCTTTTTATTAATATTAGGAAAAAATTTTCAGCATTTCTGTTTGTTTTAAAATTGAAAACATATATATATTATATTAAGGCGCAGATTATAACAGCGGCATAAAATCTGAGGTTCAATAACTGCCGGCAGCTTATGGTCCTCCATCATAAACGCTCTGGCAAATTCATCAATAAAAAAGTCTTAATCATTTACATAAATATTATTTATTAAAAGACTTCAAGATGTAGTAATTTTTACATTAATCTACCATATCTGTAATCTGAACTTCGAATACAGATGAAATATTACATTTTTTCAGACGACTGAGAAAATATGAGATAAAATTTTTTGATAGATAATTCATTTCTGTTTAATCTTGATGTCTATCTGATTTTTTTAAAAAGATAAATTAAACCTTTTATTGACTACTGGAGACACAAAAGCATCAACAATAATTCATTGTAGAAAAACAATGGAAGAGAAACGGTGTAGAGTATTTTAAGGTGTAGAATAAAAACTCCAAGTTAACCAGGATTAATCAGATGCGCGGTAATGCAATACTCATAAAATGAAAATAAAGTCCATCCTTTACTATTTAAAGTGTATGCGCTGTATTTTTATTGGTAATGAGTTTCTATGTTACATTGACAGTCTGCAAGCAAGTTAAGATAACTAGACAAGAAGGTCTTTTCACCATATTTTTCAGAGACATTTGATAATAGAACGACTTTATCCATAACCCAAAACAATTTCTAGTATAAAGCATATGTCAGGGTGAACTTTGGATTCAAAACTGAAACTAATGACGCTATGCATCTAGAAGTTGCCTTTAATTTCTTTATATTATCAAACAAATGACCTGAAATTAAAAAAAAAACCTCAAAGCTTCATTTCAATAAACATTTATTTATTAAATACTATGATTACACAGATATCATTCTTGTTCTAGCTATTATACATTTTAATGTTGTTAGTTAATTTATAACTAAAGGTGTTAAAACCAATAATATACTTCAGAACTTTCTCTTCTTGCTAACTATGATTTTAGAAATTGCTTTTTAAAGCACACATTATTAAAATCATGTGATGTTTCTATCGGTATTAGTCTTCTACTAATTTATCCTTTATTAATTAAAAAATATATAAAAATAGATGTCTGTTAACAAAAGTTATGGGGTTGGAAATAAATAAAGCAAATTTCTTTTAAAGCTTGGCAAATAAAATAGGACCTATTACAATAAACAAAGTGAGAGAGCATAAAATAACATGAGGTTTATATGACTAATGTAACCAATTTATGAGCCACAAGCAAATAAGCTAATTTGTTAATTTTTTCCTGCAACAAACCGTTTTCTTAAGTGTAGCTTTTTTAATATCTTGCTTAATTACAAATTTCTTCTGTGATATAGATACATAAAAATAGATGCGTTTTCTTACAGTTAAAAAACCTTTGTAGGTTTTCTGTATTCAAAACGAGATTAAGTTTTCTTCCCACTTTTATTCATTATAAACCTTGTCATTCCCCTTCTAGAGTTGAATATTAACTTGTAGATCCTTGTATCAGACTAAAATAATTTCCATTAGAAATTAAATTAGGTTCTTAAATTTAATGGATAAATGAATAAACCACATCTTTCACTCTACACTTACACATGTTAAAATGAAGAGTAACAAATTGTAATGAACAGAATCCCAATCAGATGAAAAACAAACATCAAAACTATTTCATATAAAATATGTTGAGGATGTATTAGAAAAATGTTCAGTACACATACTATTAAAATTGTTTATACAGAATTGAAAGATTAAAGTAAAGAGTCATGTACCACTTTAATATCAAGAGTTCTTTGACGTTTTGAGATTTCTCTGCTTTCTATATTCTGGGATTAATAAAAGCATGGATTAAATATAAGGAGAGAAGACTATAGAAATTATAAAACAGAAAGTTATTTCCACTTCTTTTGCTATTCCCTCAATCAAAATTAATCAAATTATGAGTTTCGATAAAACTATACTTTATTTTTAAAATAAAAAAAAACATTCATATCAGAGAACTCATAGCAATGCAAACAACATTCAATTATTAAAATAAAATGATAGTTTTTTTCTTTTTAAACTTTTTCTTATTCATTTATGAAATAACTGCGTTGTTGATTCATTATTAACCTGTTAAAATTTGTCTCATTTATTGTTTCTCTTGAAATTTCTAGTAATATTATGAACTTACTTTGGATTCCAATCTTTGCTTCCATGAAAAAACATACTGAAAAACCATACAGCTATTGATATTTTGCTAAATAAATGGATTCCTGTCTGCTTTTGCACATAGATAAATCTAAGAGCATATTTGGTATTTTCATACACCCACCATAGTTTACACACACATTCATTTTGCAAAAGCTAAAGCTTAATAAACTAATATAATATTCACAATATCTTAACAAAGTAACTTCTATAGATAAAAGATGAAGAAATACATGTTTTTCTACAGATATTGCCTTGACAGCAGTTTGTGAATAGTTTACAGCTGTAACTTCTGTTTAGAAACCAGTTAGCTACTGGAATATATATATATATATATATATATATATATATATATATATATATATATATATATATATATATATATATATATATATATATATATATATATATATATATATATATATATAACTGAATATTTGTAAATACAGTAACTAAATAATTAAAATTTTTTATCCACTTAGAAATGCTTTCAATTATCCCAGTAATCTTTGTCAACTAAAGCTTTGAAAGGCTAACTTTCCCACAATTCCATGACCTTAATGTTTGCTGCTTGCCTGTTAATTAAGTCATGCTTACATTTGTATATTAGCATAGCTTCCTTTATTTTTCTTTTATTGTTATTTTTTCAATTTGCATTATTTTACATTAAAATTGAAGTCAAAACCATAAATACATGATTTATTATAGTCATAAAAAACAGATGCTGAAATATTATTATCTACTATGCAATTTTATTCTGATTTCTGAACTCGTTTTAGTAATAGCAAGGGTTCTTTAGTTTTTTTTTTTCAATGTACATCTAGATTTATCTATATATCCACTGCCGCAACTACATATCCATTTATAAATGACACAATTTTTATTTATAAATGAAGTTTTATCTTTGAAATTATTTATTAATTTGTTTAATGTAGGAGGTGTGTAAAATTCAATATCACCTATACCTTTATAAATTTTCCTTATAAAATTTACTTGATCATTTGAAATATATGGGATTGATATTAGCAGGAGAATCAATATTATTATTAAAATTTTTATTCTTATATTTTGTATTAAAATCTCTAATAACATTATATATATGATTATAATTGTAGCCAACATTTAACAATTTATTTAAATATATTTCAATATTTTTGCCTTTATCCGATGAATATTTGCAAAGACTATTATTTCTAAATAAGGACTTCAAACCTGCCATTTTGTGTGACATTGGCACTTTTGATTTATATGGAATATAACCTCTTTTTACTATTGGTTTAATGGTCATATAGTAATCCAGAATGCATTGGTTTCTAGTTATTTTAAGATCAAGAAACTGAATGCACAGTAAATCTTCCTCTGTTTTTATCAATCTTAGGCCTTTTAAATCATTTAATTCTTTAAACAACTCATTAATTGTATTTGGTTTACCACATACAAAAACATCATCAACATATTGATAATATACAGTAATATTTTTTTGATAATATTCCTTTTTCAAAATATTTTTTTCCTATGTAGAAATTATAAAATTACATACTTGAGCCATAGTAGATAAACCCATGGGCCATCCATTGCACATTTTATAAAAATCCTTTTTAAAAACTGCATAAATATTTTTATCGATAAAATTTAATGTTTCAGTTATAAATTTTATTATTTACACATTAAGATTTTTTAAACTTAACCTTTTGAACGATGATTATATAATTGGCCGAATGAGTTAAAAATCAAAACTTGTAATTGGCCAACTCACAACTTTAACAAAATCTATTGTTAAAATAGATCACTTTTAATAATATAAATACATTAGTTTCGTTTGTAAAAAGTATATTACTGAATTTTAAGATTACGAAAGCAAATGAAAATCTTTTCAAAAATAAAATTTGATTTATAATTTAAAAAATATTCAATTGCGGTGAAATAAAAGTAACCGCTATTCAACCAACCAAAAAAGATTGCTGACGCAATCTTTTTTTTTTCACTTTACGTTACGATCAATATGTAGCAATAAATAAATAATTCTTGGTAATATCTTAACTATTTTTCTAAAATAATTTGATTTTTAGTATTATTTTATCAATAATAATTTGTAATTCAATTCAAATATTGTTTAAAATGTTGTAAACATTCGTTTATCATTTTCGTAATAAAAATCAAAACGAACGTAACTTTTTACTTTTTGGCAGCCATTACCCTTTCTGACAGAAGTGGGACAGCCAATAAGATTCAAGAAAAGTTGGTGAGGAGGCGGTGCTTTGGTTTTGTTTGACATATATGGTCATTTTTATTGATTTTTTACTTGTAAAATAACTCTGAAGAGGGCACCATCTTACAGAACTTTTGATTTTCTTTCTAATGATGTATCATATGTATACGTGGGATAAAAAGTAGCCAATTTAGAGTGATGTCAAATCTTCTCGTTTTTAGACGAGTCATGCATTATAAGAGTTAATGCATTGGAAATAATTTCAATGGATGCCAATTGATCAATTGATACATACATTTCACTAACATCTAGAGTACATATAACATCATTAACACTTATCTTAACATTACAAATTTTATTAACAAAATCAAATGAAGAACATATTGTATATTTACCAAAACCAAGAATTTCTTGTAGCATTTTCTCAATTAAATTTTCAATTAAACAACATGTTTCATAATAAAATGTCCCCCCCCCCCAATCAACCATTTTTTATGCAGTTTTATATTTGAAAAAATCTTAGGACATATTACAGCAGAAGAGTAAATTTTATAATAAGTACTATTATCAATTGCTTTATTTTTGGCTTTTTTCAAAATGTTATTAATAGATTGAATATGTAAATTTTCTATATTTACTTTATCAACTTTCATCAAGTTAAGATTCTTCATTTGAGTAATTACTTTGTCTTCATAATCAGATTTTAAGCATCTGTTTTTTACGACTATAATAAATCATGTATTTATGGTTTTGATTTCAATTTTAATAATGTAAAAATATTGCAAATTGAAAAAATAACAATAAAAGAAAAATAAAGGAAGCTATGCCAATATACAAATATAAACATGACTTAATTAACAGGCAAGCAGCAAACATTAAGATCATGGAATTATGGGAAAGTTAGCCTTTCAAAGCTTTAGTTGACAAAGATTACTGGGATAATTGAAAGTGCTCCTAAGTTGATAAAACTTTTTAATTATTTAGGTACTGTATTTACAAATATTCAGTTATATAGTTAAGTATATTGCTTTAAAAATACAAACATCGAATAATATATATATATTGGTTGAAAAAATGAATTTCCTGTTAATCAAAAAGAGATCATTTGATTCCTCTTGGAAGCCTTAAAGGAACCAAGCAGTAAAATTCCTAATTTCCACTCCTTATGTTTTTGTCACTGCAGTTATTATTACAGTGTGATTATTTATATAGAATATAGACATGGGTGAGCTGCTCACCAACACATCTTAGCCAGTGTGGAATAAATTTATTGGTTTTTGTTCTGAGTTTAAAATCAAAAAACACCACTGTCTTTCTTAGTAACCTGATAGCTCTCAACTGAAATCAGTTGAGTTTTTTGAGAGCAAAATAAATTTGTGTGAAAATAAAAAATTTTTAAAAAATAAATATTTACAATCATGACATACAAAAATGAAGCATGGTTTTTATTTTTAGGAAGCTGTAAATTTTCTAGCCAAGACAGACGTTGGTGGCCTAAAACCAAGAATATTAAGAATATCCTTGTTGCAGATCCAGACTGACATTTGATGATAACATTTTCTTTAGATTATTAAAACTATAATAACTTCTTTTATATACACTTTAAAAGTAAAAGAGAAGATTAAAAGTATATTCTTAAAACTACATATCATCTTTAAGTGAAGGAAGATTGCAAGCATTGGAAAAAGAACTGTCTATTATTAAATGGGACATTATTGCTTTTTGTGAAATTAGAAAAAAAGGTGAAGAGACAATTGATTTAAAAATTGGATATGCATGTATTACAAGTGCACAAACATTGGAAGTACAAATAGAGTAGAATTTATTATAAATAAAAATGGAAGAGCAACATTATGGAGATTACAGCTCATCTTTAGTAAACTTTGGATTTTCACCAACCAAAAGAACAAGCTGTATTTAAAAGTGGTTTAGTACAGTGGATCATATCCAAGTATTGAAAAAATTTTGAATAGGACCAATGAATATGAGTTGCTATGCTTTGGATTGGTAGATTATGAAAAAGCATTTGATTCTTTAACAATTTTTTCAGCGATTAAAGCATTGGATTATCAAGGTATAGACTCTGGGTATTGTCATATTTTGAAGAATATTTGTAAAAATGCAATAGTAATAATTAGATTACATAATGATGCTAAAAAGATTAACATTAACACAGGTGTATGACAGACTGATTACATATTTCCACAACTTTTTATAGCAATTTTCCAAGAAATATTTTGTGGATTAAAATGAAAAACTAAATAGATAAATGTAAATGAAGATTATTTAAGTCATCTAGATTTTACAGATAGTGTAATTGTTTTTGCAAATAAAACTTTAGAACTTGAGGAAATATTGCAACAGTTATCAGATGAAAGTCAAAAAGTAGGTCTAAAAATAAATGTTAAAAAGATTAAAGTAATGTTCAATGGATTTTTTTCAAAATAAAAATCTAAAGATTGATAACGTTGAGTTAGAAAAAGTTAACAACTACAAATATCTTAGTCAAATTATTATTAGAGATTAAAATATAATGGATAAAATTAATCATAGAATTAAACTTGGTTGCAAGAAGAGGTCAGAAATGAATTACATGAATGAGAAAACAAACAAGTGTTACTTATATCACTGAAAGAATTAAGAAACTGAAGTGGAGTTATGCTTGTTGTATTGCTAGAAGATATGATAATAGATGGACAGTCAAAATCTTAAACTGGATTCCCAGAGATTGTGTAAGATCTAGAAAGAAATCACTAGTGAAATGGATGAATGAAATAAGGAAGTGTTCTGATGTAATGTGTAGAAGATAGGCTAAAAATTTGAAGGAAATGGATTGAACTTGGAGAGACTTCAACCTACAGTTGATCAATATTAATCGAAAATGATAATATATATTAGTGGAAATAAAAATAACCTGGACTACAAAATGATGATAAAGCCATTAGAAATAACAGATGCAATCCAACCACAATAAAAAATTTAATGTTATAGAAGTTAGCCGGATACAAAGAATTCCTCAACAGAAATCAATGACTCTGAAAATACAAAGCAGACTGATAACACAACATTGATGGGTAGGAAAATAACTAAACAGCATAGATTATAGCTAAGAAGCACTCAATAAAGAAATTAAAAGATTTAACACCAAAATAAAACAGAATCTAAGAAAAGATGATGATAAACTGTGGATTGCAATGCCTTATATATCAAAAATGGCACATAAAATAAAAAAAAACATTTATCAGCAAAAGTGTAACATCAGTCAGTCTCAACAGACTAAAGACAAATTACAAAAAGAGGACATTCCACAAATAATCTCTGAGATTCAGTCAATGGCCCAGATTGCACAGCACAAGAAACCACACAAATATGCAAAAGAAAGCTCAGAATATATGTCTGTGCTTTTAAATGCTAAAAAAAGCACATGATCACAGCTTTCATTCACAAAATATTAAACCAGTATGCTTAGAATGCAATGACAGAAAGAAGAAAATAAAAGAGGCTTGATACATAGCAAATAAGAAGAAAGCTGTAAACATGAAATTATCAAACTGTTGGAATATGCAAATTAGCTTACTTACATATTATGAATAGAAAATAGATATTATAAAAGCAGCAAACTTAATTAAATAATACTGCTATAATTATGATGCTTGGTATTGAAATTGCATTAAGCCAAACAGAAACGTGATGAAAAAGTAACATACTTCACTAGACATATTAATATATGTGTGCAAAGTTATTATAAATAAACAATGAAGTGTAAATAAAATTACATATATGCACCTACATACATAACATAATTTTCAGCCAATATTTGATTCATAGCAGGATAAAGGCCTTTTAAAGTTTAATACGATTTTTCTAATCCATAGTTTCTTTTTTTTTTATTATACATTTCTTTGTTTTATCTATTTACTCATCTTTGATCTCTTTTTAGATCTTTTATAATTTCTTGAGATCAAACTTAAGATTTCAACTCTCCATCTATTATCATTTCTCACTTGAATTCACTTGCACATTTTGCTGTTGATATTTTCTTGTTTTTCTCAACTTACATCTTTTCTTATTTTGTTGAATGGTCTGAAGCCTAAGCAATGTCCTTATGTTTAGATTTAAAATCAAATCTCATATTAAAAATGCAAGAACTGGTAAAACACACTTATTATAAACTTTTCTCTCAAATGCACACACCCACACACACAAGCCAAATGCAGCAATGCAAAATTTAATTACTAGACAACATCAAATTAAAAATTCCCTACTAAGTTTTCCCTGTCAAGGCATTCAAGAAATCTGACTTTAGCAGGAAACTATTAGTAGTGAACTTTTAATTCTATGTTGTCTAGGAATTTAATTTTGAATTAATAATTTGGGTTTTTGTACTGAATAGTTTGACATTTTATATATATATATATATATATAATGTTCGTTAATTAGAACAAAATTGTAATCATAATAAAAATAATAAATATAACGGTAATAAATTATTATAGAAAGACTGCCATTAAATTAAAAAAAACAGAAGCAAACATCATCAATTCAAATCCCATGAATCTTATATTGTAATGTTAGCAGCTTGTCTATTTATTAAATGCATTTTACTCCTATTTATGTATTAAAACTATGATAATTATAAAAGACAATATCATTGTTTTAATCTGTAATATTGATAATTGATATCAGAGGTGATTGCATTAACATAAACAGCACTTGGATATTTAATGCATATATATATATATATATATATATATATAATTATTCAAAACAATACAATAATTAATACAGTAACAATATTTTAAACAAATATATACCAATTTATAGAATACTTTCAACTATCTATTATCTTTCAACTAACTCAAATTTATTAAAAAACCTACAAATTAAACAAAACAATCTCATACATCAATTTTCCCACAATTCATTAATTTTTATATTTTCTGTCTATTTATCAACTGTTCTTTTCACTTTTTATTAACATACTTTTTAATTTTCTTATTATTATTTCTTTCAATACACAAATTTTAACTTTATTAAAATCAAAATTAAAACCATAATTACATGTTACATTATGATCAAAATACTGATGTGATACATCATCATTTCTAACATTCTCTTTCTTATTTTTCACTCTTTATATAATAACAAATCTCCCTTGATCTTTTCTCCAATGTACATCGAGATTCCCCAATATATCCTTTCCACAAAAACATAGCCATTTATATATCACAACTTTGATTTAAAATACCACACCTATTTTTGAATTATTTATTAATCTATTTAAATTAGGAGTAGTATAAAATCACTCACATATATTTTTCTAGAATATTAAACTACATAAACAAGATAAACCTTTAAGATTAATGATTGACTTTGGTGATCATTTTACTATGAAACCTGTAGATTTATAGAAACATTATTAAAAGATGTTCTTGATTTGGAAAATATACTATTAATTCATCTTTGATTTTGTAAAGAAAATTCAAAATATTAATATTAATAATAATGATAGTATTTGTACATTTGATATATGTGAGATTAGTTCAATAGATAGATTAAAATCTATAAAAATTATATTAGATGCTTTAAGGTTAAAAAAGTTGATGTTAAAAAAGTAAAATTTGTAAATGATGTATTATATTTTATTGATAAAAATATATATCTATATTTAATGAAAATTATTATAAAATGGATTAATGGCCTATGGGACTTCCTTAGTTTCACAAATATGTAGTTTTGTGGTATCAAGATATGAAGATATAATTCTTAATACTAATATATATTGCCAAGGTATTAAAATTTATTACAGGTATGTTGATGATGTTTTGTTTGTGAAGTTTAGATATTATAAATGTATTATTCAATGAATTAAATAGTTTAGAAGGTTTAAAATGGAGTAAATCTTTTGAAGAAAAAAAGTCAATTCAGTATTTAGATATTAAAGTTACACATAATAAAAATAAATTAGATTATTGTATGGTAATAAAAGATATTGAAAAAGAGGATATATTCCTTGGTATTCAAATGTGCCAATTGCACATAAATTATCCAGTTTAAAATCATTTTTATTTAGGAATAATAAATTATGTAAATATAGTTCTGATAAAATAAGTAACATAAATGTATTTATTATGGATTTGTTAAATGTTGGATATGATCATAAATTAATTTATAATATTGTTACTAAGTTTAATAATAATAGAAATATTTTAGATGCTATAGATATTGATAAAATAAAATATACTTGGATATCAATACCATTTATTTGTAATGAACAGGTTAAATTTATAAAACAGATATATAAAAATATATGTCGAGTTGCATTTTATACTACTCCTAATTTAAATAGATTAATAAATAATTCAAAAATAGGTGTGGTATTTTAAATCAAAGTTGTGCAATATATAAATGGCTATGTTTTTGTGGAAAGGCATATATTGGGGAATCTCGATGTACATTGGAGAAAAGATCAAGGGAGCATTTGTTATTATATAAACGAGTGCAAAAATCAAGACAAGAGAATGTTAGAAATGATGATGTATCACCATCAGTATTTTTTGATCATAATGTAACATGTAATTATGGTTTTAATTTTGATTTTAATAAAGTTAAAATTCTGTGTATTGAAAGAAATAATAATAAACGCAAAATTAAAGAAGCTATGTTAATAAAAAGTGAAAAGCAACAGTTGATAAATAGACAGACAGCCAATATAAAAATTAATGAATTGTGGGAAAATTGATGTATGACGTATTGCTTTTGTTTACATTTGTAACGGTTTTTTCTAATACAATTTGAGTCTAGTTGACAACGACTACATAGATAGTTGAAAGTACTTCTATTAAATTGGTATATATTTGTTTAAAATATTGTTACTGTATTAATTATTGTATTGTTTTGAATAATTATATATATTTTATTATAATTGGAATACAGACATTGATTAATAATTTATATATATATATATAAAGTCTTGAGTTATAATAGTGTATTATTTTGTTTTAATTTTCAACATTTTGATGAAATAATTTATTTTTTGTCAAGATTAAGATCTTAATGAAGAACTGTTATGTCTTAATTAATAATGAGATTAAGTGTGAAGTAAAGAACAATCATTCTTATATATATATTTAATAGATAAGCAATCAGAATATGTGGATTAACAAAAAGGGTTTTATTTTCTTCAGTTTTACAATTAATGTTGATTTCAAATTGGATTTTATAGAAAAAAAGATAAAACAAGTGGCCTTCACAAGGCTGCAATACATTGTGCTTCATCAGATATATTGAAATCATTCACTCTTTTTAAATGTTTTAATAGACACATAGTTCTTAAATGATATTTTTCCAGATTAGCTAATATTTTAGTTGTTTCCACCATCTAACACTCAAAATGTTGCATATATACCAATCTATATATTACTAACAGTTGAATGTAATTGGAAAATTGAAATAAAGTTTTAAAATTTTTCTAAAGACATTCAATATTTAATATTAGGTGATGAAAATAGTCCAACATATAAATACAATTAAAATGCTATCATCCAAATCTTTAGGCAAATAAATATTAGTTAGTATTTTAGTATTATAAAATTCAGATATGTAACCAATTTTTAAAAAATGTAATGTAAAAGTGGATGTAATAAGCTTTTGATTGAAAACATTTTTAGGCTCTCTAATTCTTATACTAGTATATCTATTTGCTTGACCCACATAGTCTTGAGCACTGTGAACATGGAATTTTATAGACATTTTGATATTTTAAAGTATTTAGTCTTTTATTAAGTTTATGGAAAAAAGTCACCAATTTTTTTGCATGTGGGAAAGGTTATCTTAATATTAAAATTAGATAGTCTTCTACTGATCTTATCAGTGACTCTTTTAGCATAAGATAAAGCAATTCTATAATTATAATATATATATATATATATATATATATATATATATATATATATATATATCATCAACCATTATCAATCCACTGCAGGGTGAAGGTCTCTCCAATTTTAATCCATCTTCTCCGATCTTTAGCTTCTCTTCTCCACAACACCCCTGCACATTTTCCTATTTCATCCATCCATCTCACATGTGGTCTCTTTCTGGGTCTTTTACAATCTCTTGGAATCCAGTTTAAAATTTCAATTGTCCATCTATTATCATCTCTTCTAGCAATATGTCCAGCCCAACTCCATTTCAATCTTTTTTTTTCAATAAGGTCAGTAACACCTGTTTGTTGTCTTACCCATACATTGCGTTTTCAATCTCTTCTTGTTACTCCCAACATACATCTCTCCATACTCCTTTGAGTGGTCTGAAGTCTCTGTATTGCTCTTCCATTAAGTGTCCAAGTCTCAGATCCATAAGTAAGAACTGGTAAAACACATTTGTTAAAAACCATCCTTTTCAAGCACATAGGCATATTTCCTTTTAGTATCAAGTTATTTCTACCAAAAGCACTCCAACCAAGTTTAATTCTATGATTAATTTCCTCCATTATGTTTCCATCTGTATTAATAATCTGACCAAGGTATTTGTAACTGTTAACTTCTTCTAATTCTTCATAATCAATCTTTATTTTCATATTTTGAGCAAATCGATTAAACATTACTTTAGTCTTTTTAACATTTATCTTTAGTCCTACTTTTCTACTTTCATCTGCTAACTCCTGCAACATTTCCTGCAGCTCTGAAGCATTATTTGCAAAAGCAACTACATCATCTGCGAAATCTAAATGACTTAAATACTCCCCATTTACTTTCACTCCTTTAGTTTCCCATTTTAATCCACAAAATACTTCTTGCAGCACTGCTGTAAAGAGTTTTGGAGATATGGAGTCACCTTGTCTTATACCTTTCTCAATGTTGATTTTTCCAGTATCATTATGTAATCTAATTGTTGCTGTTGCATTTTTATAAATATTCTTTAAAATATGACAATATCCTGGATCTATACCTTGATGATCCAATGCTTTAATCACTGAAGAAATGTGTATAGAATCAAATGCCTTTTCATAATCTACAAATCCAAAACATAATGACAACTCATATTCATTTGACCTTTCTATGACTTCTCTCAATACCTGGGTATGATCTATTGTACTAAAACCACTTTTAAATCCAGCTTGTTCTTTTGGTTGGTGGAAATCCAAAGTTCTCTGTAGACGAGTTGTAATTATCTTGGTAAAATTTTTATATAAAACTGATAAAAGGCTGATAGGTCTGTAATTTCTAATATCTTCTTTATCACCTTTTTAAAATATATATATATATAGTTAGTGGAGTTTTCCATTTTTATATTCTTTAGTTAAAAACTACAACTACGTTCTTATTTAGGACAACAGCTAATCAGGCTTAAGTGCTTATGGCTGAGAGAACACTGCCAATGTATAAAGAAAACTACAGTAAGATAATATTCATTCTATTAATCTTAAAAAGACATATGATGGAGTGAATCGAATTCCTTTATTGAATATATTAATTCTTTTGCATTGCAGACTTTTTTGACAGTTTGAATGTTTGGTTTATATTTCCAACATTTTATTTTAGGATTAAATCTTTGTTCTTTATTATGTGTCAAAAATTGATTTCATTCAATATGTTTACAACTGAAAAATATATTTAAAAATAATATTTCAACTTTCCAAATACAGAAAAAAAAAAAAATTGAAATACATAATCAAAACAATAGAAATTCTGTGCTAAAATTTAAAATTGCACTTATAATTATGAAAATAAGACAAATGTTAGTACTACATTATTTATGAAGGTGTTTTTTTTTACTGTTAATAGCAAATATATGGGATTTGAACCCAGACTTTCAAGCACACTTCCACTAACCACATTATCTTATTGCACTGATACCTATGACCACACATATGTAGAAAAGATAAATAACCACTAATATATGTATTTCATACTGAACCAGGACTCATCAGTTGGTCCAGATCATCATCTCCCAAACAATATATATATATATATATATATAATCAATGTTCAGTTTATTATAGGACAGACTTCAATCTACTTCAACCTCTAACTCTTCAGCCATCCATACCAATAAAAATCTGATGGTGGAATGCCCAAATCTCATGTTCTGTTTATATTTGTTGATGGCTATTAAATGGGAATAATTTGCTATTATCCCATGTTACCCTTTATCCGTATCACTACAATATAAATATATATGTGTTTATATATATATAAATTTCCTAACTTTGACATCTTATATATACCAATATTTACTACTGATTGTATCATTATTGTTATATTGACAGGTCCACATAGCAAATTTATCCATTTCTCCAATCTACCCTCTTCATTGCCTAGATATTCAATTCCACATATTTGTTTCTATTTTTATATGATCCAGGAAAGTCAGGCTTTTACATCCTTTCTTTTTGTTTTCATCCACTATTTCCACAAAAACAACTTTTTTCAAACCATTCTCTCTTCTTAATATATTCCCAATGTAATTTCTTTTTTTATCTTTAATTTCCTCAAGCAATCGTTTTTCATTTATTCTTTCCAAAAACTCTACACTTGACATTTTATTTATTCAATTAATTTTTTCATCCTTATCCATGACCACATCTCAAAGTCTTCCAATCTGTTCCTATTTTGATTCATTGTTCACATTTCACAGCTTTACGATAGTACACTCCATTCATAGCATTTAATTAAGTTTTTCTTTAATTATCTTTTCAAAGGTCCATAAAATATTTTTTTTCTTAATAAATGTCTTCTTTTCCAATGCTATTCATCATTTAACTTCATTTTCACTTTTTCAATCCTCACTCAACCAACTGTGAAAATATCTAAATCTACTTACCTGTTAAACTATATTTTCATGAATGTCAACTTGTAGTTTTACAGTATTCCTCCTTATTTTCTGTGCATTAATACAATTTTTTTTAACATATGTATATTTAGAATTCTTGAATAACTTTAATGATTGTCCAATATATATAAGACATTCAAACTCCACTCAGCTATCCAATCCATTTTATACAACTGATACACAAGACCACATACATGTGAAAAAGATAAATGATCTTCAATATACATATTTTATGCTGAAACAAATCACCATTTCCCACACATATATTAAGATAGCAACTGTTCAAACTCTAATGGATAAGTTGCAATCTTCTCCACTCTCTAACTCTTCAGGCATCCATATCATTGAAAATCTGAGGATAAAATGTTCAAAGCCCTTGATGATGCCAATATTATTGTCATACCCATGTTGACCTTAAGTTAATCTAACTCCTCACACATACATTAAGTTTGGTATAGACAATATATATATATATGTGTGTGTGTGTGTATGTGTGTGTAAAATAAATAAAATGTCCGTTAATTAAAAACAAAATTAATTATAATTGAAATAATAAATTTAACGGTTTACAAACTATTACAAACAATCCTTAAATCCGCAGAAGTACTTTTGGTTAATGTCAGTTGAGGCATGTTTAAGAAATTAACGAAAGTACTTCTGCAGATTTAAGGATTGCTTGTAATAGTTTGTAAACTGTTAAATTTATTATTTCAATTATATATATATATATATATTTAACCTTTTGAGTTAGATATATGTTTTAAAGCATTAAAAGTTTTTTATTATATAAAATTATAATTAAGTAAATTTCTTTATCTGTACTACCATAATAAAAACCTTAAATCATCTGCTTCATTAGTATAATTTAAAGTAATTCAGTTAGCCCAATTAGTTAACAATATTTAAAACATTATTTTAGATTGTTTAATATGTACTTGAAAATAAAATTAATATTTAAACTAAAAAAAAGTTAATTTAAAGCTTAATATGTTTTAAATAGGTTTAATAGATAAAATCTTCTAAGCTGACTAAAATGATTAGTTAACTTTGTTTGAATTTTATTTATTGATTTTTGAAAATAAAAGATGTTAAAGTAATAATTATGATTTATTAAGTATCAATTTATATCAAATTATTTAAAATTAGCATTTAAAAAGTAGTAAGTATAATTGATTGAGAGTAATTCTAAATTTTTTAATTGATTTTAAATGTCAGTCAATAGAATTTATTTTCTTTGCATGGCTATATTTAATGTACATGTTTGTGTATGAGTGTATGTAGCATGCATGTGAAATGTTGAAAGTTAAATTTTTTTATTAAAAGTGCATTTTAAAGATTGGGTACAGTCAATTAGTTTTTAATTTAAAAATAATAAGCTTTTAAATAATGCAAGGCAAAGAGTAAACAAAAAGTATTTGAATAAAAAAATGTTTGGTTTGAAAATCAGATAATAATTTTATTAAATAATTGATTTTTGATAATTATTTAGAGTTATTAAAAATTGTTAATTAACAAGTTCATTATCATCTAGACAAACACCTGACTGGATTGCATGAATTTAAAGTACAGAGTTCAAAGTCAGTATTACTGACTTTTCATTTAATTATTATAATGCAGATTTGTAACTTATTGATTTAATGAATAGGAAATGTAGTATTAATTTTGATGCATGGGTGGAGAAAGAAGCAACACACACACAAATATAAAAATAGATACAATTAAAAATTTAAACACTTCCAGACTTCCAAACTTCTACTTCTCCACACTCAATTTTATTTAACTTTTAATTATATTTTAGTTTTGAAGTAAATTGTTTGGTTTATATTTGGCTATTTATTTTAAGTCCATTTTAAAATTTATATTTTTATTGTTTATCATTGTCATGATAGAGTGAATAACCAATAAGTTGTCCACACAATGTTTTGAACTTATGTTTAAAAAAAAATAATTAAAAACATGGATTTAACTGACTTATTAAACAATAATTCTAAAAGATGTTAAAGAAAATTTTAATAGTTTCTCAAAGAAGCCAAAGGAAAATCACGTAAAGGAAAAATATATTGTTTCAGGGTTAAATTCTGAACTTTGCTATAAAACTATCTCCAGCATGTTTTAATTAACTTTTAATTATTCATTAATGTTAATTTTGCCACTAAAATAATCAACCTAAATATGCTAAGCTCAGATATAGAATTATGAATTTCTATAAGATTATTAAATCTATAAAAAAGTAAAACCATTAACAATTATTTAAAATTATTTTATAAAGTTATCATAAAAGACAAATGTATGAAAAGTAACTTTTAAATTATCGTAAAGAAAAGTCTGTTTTCAAATTGTTTGCTGTTAAAATGAATAACCTATCTATTCTTTTCAAGCTCATTTATTTATTTAGTGATTTGAATAGTTTTTCCGAATTATCTGTTGCTGAAATATATTACCTGATACTTAAACAATGTAAAAATAAAAAGGAAGAAATAACTAAGCTTACATCGTTCTAATTAATCTAACTAAAAGTTAACGGATAATAATATAGCTCTATAAAAAGCAATTTATAGTCAAAATTATCTTCCTCTGAGTATATTGCTGTTAAAAAGAAAAAAAAAAGCATTACGAAATAAATTATTCACCATTGGAATCACTTGCTATCAGCTCCTGTTATTTTATGTATGAAATTATTATCAATCTTTTCTCTAAAATATTTGTATGTATATATGTACTTGCTCTACTTAATAAAGGACTGTGTATGTATTTATATATCACTCCAAGAAGAGAACAAAAGAACTGAACAGTAATAAAATTAACGTATTATAGTTATTGGGTATATATACTTTTATATTTGATTGTAACAGTGACATTAGGAGATATAAAGTTCTGAAGAAGATTGCTGGGGCAATCGAAACTGTTAACTGAAGGAAAGAGTGGATAATAAAGCATTGTAAAAGTAATAAAGTATTTTGTCAATTGATTATTATACTTTTATATTTTAGGATTATTATAATCAATAGCTTATAAGTATTATATTATGATTATTATTAGATATTATATTACAAAAAAATCAAGCCAGATATCACATGACCTAATTTAATAAGCTTGTGTTTACAAATGTTATATATAGAGCTCGCAAAACAAACTCTTAGCAAGCTTTGTAGAATACCCTCAACCTCAGATTGGTTTCTGTTACTGGTGTCCTCAGTGAGGTATTAGGATATTCAATCATTAGATTAAAAATACCAGGACAAGCCCAGCACCTTATCTAATGTATAACTATTAAGTAGTAAATTTGAAATTAAGTAGAAAATCTGAACTTAGTTCAGTCCCATATGGCATTTTTAAGTTAGATAATTGGATTGGAAGACATATGGATGTCTGAAAATTTCAGATTTTTCTGCTTAATAGTTATGCATTAGATAAAGTGCTGGGCTTGTCCTGCTATTTTTAATCTAGTGATTTAATATCCTAGCACCTCACTGAGGATGCCAGTAGCAGAAACTGGTCTAAGGCTGGAGGTATTCTACAAAGCTTGTTAAGAGTTTGTTTTGTGAGCTCTCTATATAATAGATATTATATTATAAATATGTTTGTACAAACAATTTTTCAGAATTGGTATTGATAATATATACAGTTGAAGGTTATTTTATGGGTTAATTTATTATTCCAAAGTTTTTATGAATGATTATTTGAATTATAAGTGATTGTACTTAAAGGTATACTGGCCTTACATATATTTATGAAAAGTATTTTATGAATGAAAGTGTTATAAATATCTATATGTATATGATAATTTTAAACAGTTTACAATAAAATAGTCGCTGTTATGCAATACACATATAATCTTAAACTAAGTAAATGAATTATGCGCCCTTTGTATATGTAAGCACAAGATCCATGCCTTTTATTATTATTAGTATTTTAAGGCAATTTTAAGTGATTATTATATTATTCATATGTGTATTTAGACCCTCCATAAGAGACAGAGAATGCAGCTCATTCATGCTAGATTACTTTTATACATATTTAGCCACTCTATGAAAAAGAGTATGGCTCATACATTTATTGACACTGCCTGCATTTAGTACTGGGTGTTCGATTGTGTTTTTTTGATAGTTTATATTTCCCTTGTCCACTATACCTACAATTTTAATGTTAAAATATATTTTGGTATATATATATAGGCATGTGCAGCTTAACAATTTATTATTCACTCCACTATAAATTTTTTAACTTTAAATATATTATCAGTGTTGAGCATCATTATTTCCCCACCACAACATAGATACTGTTAAGGTTATAAGTGTTTTTATATTGCATAATATTGGCTGTTATTGTATTAATATTTACTAAGCATCTCACGCTGATATTTTATACTATTTTGATTAAGTAAAGTGTATAATATCTCATAGTATCCTGGACAAAGGTATAGAGGTATATTATTCTACATTAGGGGTACTGGGTTTTAAAATAAAGATTGTATTTTGTAAATAAGAGAACTATTGAGTAGTAAATATCACTTATATAATAAAATCGTAGAAATGGTTTTTAAGAAAAGTACACCAATGTATTAATTAAAAATATCTGTAAATTATAAATAGTAAATTAAAAGAAATAATAATTATTGTAAATAAATATTTTATTATATGGATTACTATATAGTAAATAAATATTTTATTATTAATTTAATACATTTTTGTTTCATTGCCCTTATAATATTATCGCATAAGCACATCTACTTATCAGCAAATCTATTTTAATAGTTTGCATTAATAATTATTTTTTAAGAGTATATTTCAATAGTCACATAGTGTTTATACATTCATTTTGCTTAATAGTTATTTGGTTATTTTATCTGCATTCTTAAAAGATAAATGATATATTATTTACTTCATTTCAAATTCATTTGTTGTATAGTATGCAACATAAAAGATACCCTTACTGTCTTCTACATTATTTTGATATTGCTTATCCAAATTTACATGAGAAAATATAAGATTTCTGTATTTTATAATCAATAGAAGTGAAGTGATTATATTTTAATAATTGTAAAGTATTTAACTGTTTTTCAAGTTATCAATTATATATTACTTTAGTATTTGAGTATTCTATTCATACTAAGACTCCAAAAATAAACTAAAAGAAATGTCAAATGTTCCATGTTTAATTTAATAATAATAAATAAATTATTTTGCTAAGAAATTAAATTATTATCATTAATATTTTGTTCAGAGTGTATTTTATTCTGAATTTGAACTCTGAGATCAAGATATTTTAAGATTGAAAAGAACCTATGGTTAAGATAAAAATATGTTTTTAAAACCTGAGATTGACAGACTTTAAATTTGAAAAAGAACCTATATTTGAGATAAAGTTATCTTAAGAATTAATATAAAATGTTTTGAATTATAAAAAAGAACCTTGTATATTAATAAATATATTTAGTCGTGGTTTTGTCTACAAGATGTCTCATACTCTAGAATGGTATTTTAAAACACATGTTATATGGTGCCTATCTGTAACCCTTGATTGTTCTGCTTTCCTATGATCTGACTTATGGATTTTCTGGATTACATTTTGGCTTGACCAACATGTTGGTTTTCGATCAGTCATATGGTAACTATCGATCGTTTGTTAGATTACTATATATATATATATATATATATATGAAAAAACAAAAACAAGTTAATCACGTAACCTGCTATATATATATATTACATTTCCATAATCTTCCAATCTAAATATTAATGGAAACAATATTCATACAGAGTTTAAATACAAAATTTAATATTTATTGTAACGAGTATACTTTCGATCCTTTCGCATCATATTTATAATCTCAACATCACGAATAAAACTGAAAGCATCAAAAGCATATTCAGTACAATAAATATTATTAAATTTAATTTTTAAACTGTCTATGAGCATTTTTTCACATTTATATATAAAATTATAGTAAAAATAAATAGAAAATAAAAATAATTTATTTCAAAATATTTATGAGTGTTTAGAATTTTTTGTTTTAAAATATTATTATTAATACAATCACTATTGTAATTTATATTTAATAATATTGTATTTATATATTTATTTTTATATACATAAAATATTCTGGTGTTAAACAAGAATGTATATTAGTATTAACAATGACATTTATGATTTGAATCCCTTAAAAGCAAAAACAATTTATCCTCTTGGATTTCATGATTTACCATATACTGGTGATTGTGCTAATGCGTTTAATATTTGGAAAACAACATGCAAATATTTTAGTATAGTAATTAATGTTTAAAATACTCAAGTTTTTTTTATCAACAAATTGATGAAAGAAAAATATTTAGCAGTTTTTAGATTGATTGATTTTCAATTTGAAAATGAAAACAAATTTAAAAATATTTGTAGTTTTACAAGTAGAAAAATGGACTTAGATATTGAGGTACACACAGATTACCATGTATTATTGATTCTTTTAATAAATTAAAAGATAGAGTATTTTATTACAGTGAAATAATTATTGCAACTAAATTAATTATATATAGAATTGTTATTTTATTTGATCTATTGTAAGTGAATAAAGTTTGAACACTTTTGTCAGAACATAAGATCATTAGAAAAGCTGCATTCAAACATGCTCTATAAAATTTTAAACATACAAATGCAAAATCATAAAACCAATGAATATTATTATCAGCTTTCTGGATGTAATATGATAGAGACCATTATTGTAAAATCACATATCCATTGAACTGAAAATAAACAAGACACATTGAAAGAATGTTTTATGGTAAACTTGAGCAAGGGTTTCATGGGGGAAGCAGAATGTGATTATTTATAAAAAATATATTGAAAGCATTCTAAAGAAGTGTAATGTTGATTGTTTTTACTGGAAAGATATCATAGAGGATACATTGGAAAAAAAGTACCACAAAACTAAAAAAACACTAATAATATAGACAGCATATTCTATATGTGGACATATTTGTGGTTTACAGATTGGATATGCATAGTTATTGAAGACCTTATCTTTAGTATTTTATCTTTTTATATTTTACTTTTGAGTTGAACTAGTCATACTTGTTTGTGAGCTGCTACTAATATAAAATAACAAAAAATAAAATAACTTTAAATAGCACACTGCAAAACAAAAACTAGACTGTAGGTGGTAGATGAAATTTTGAATTATTTTTTAATCCTTATTTTATCTTCTAGCTTAGGAATATTTTTATATTCATTGGAAGGATAACTGGATTGCTAAGGAGTGTCTATTTGTAAGAAAAATCTTAAATCTGATTAGAACAATAATTTTTTAAAAGGTTTTCTAGTCTAGATTTGAATCTAAGTTAAACATTAAAAGTCAATGAGGTTTCTGTTATACCATAAGTTTAATTCATGAACATTAATAACATTAGTGAATTGTTTGTAATAAATGTGGCCATAGAATATGTATTTGTTGCAACCATATTTCCAGCTCCATGGCCATACTAATTTAAGAGCACCTGTAAATGATATATATATATATATATATATATATATATATATATATATATATATATATATATATATATTCTAACCTGTGATAGTGTATTCACTTCTGGGGCAATATAATATTAAATAAAATGGGTTAGCTCAGTTAATGATTACATTTGGTTAAATGCAAATAATTGATAAATAAAATATCCTGCATTATATTAAAACATTCTACTAGCAAAATAATGAAAAGGTTCAGTTTATAAGATAAAATAAATAAAATATTTATTATATCATGAGACTTGGAAGTGAAATACAGATGACAAGAAAGATTACATTGAGCCAATATCCCACAGGATACTACCTCAATGGCATAAGAACACTATTCACCCTATTACAATCTCAAATAAATAAACTTATAGTATTCTTATGACTTTAATAAATCCTACTCATTAAGATTAACCTAATAATTAAATCTTAATCTTTTATTTATAATAATTTAGCTCAATAAAATCTCAGGTTCATAAAACTATTCTAAGTTAATTAAAATCACTGAAGTAAAACATGATAAGGGATTTTTATGTCATACTCTACTACACTTAACTAATAATAATAATAATAATAATAATAATAATAATAATAATAATAATAATAATAATAATAATAATAATAATAATAATAATAATAATAATAATAATAATAATAATAATAATAATAATAATAATAATAATAATAATAATAATAATAATAATAATAATAATAATAATAATAATAATAATAATAATAATAATAATAATAATAATAATAATAATAATAATAATAATAATAATAATAATAATAATAATAATAATAATAATAATAATAATAATAATAATAATATTCTTCATTGGATGGACTAATTTTATATATCTTTTTCTCTTCACTATAATTTTATTACCATAATAAAATAATAAATACTATACTATAATCTTTTATCTTCATATAATAATGTAATAAATGTGTGATAGCACTTTATAATCTAAAAAATATATGTGTGGCAACGTTCGATGTACTATTATAATAATCAATTTATGACCATAAGATAATGTAAAAATGTGATTACTTAAATAAATAAATTTCAAGAAAATATTAGAATTTTTAAAAATAATACTTTATTTATTTCTGTGCAAAATGTTATGCTTGATTCAAATATTCTGTGTTTTTTTTAATGCATTGTAATGGGGAAAAAATAATCTGAATGCACAAATTTTGAAAAAAAAAAAACAAATTTAACAAAGTTTTATTATTACAATGAAATAAAAATAACAATTTATTTACACTATTTACACTTGATATCCTAAATTTACACTGTTATACATTTTTTACTAATTATAGTTATTAAAAACAATAGAGAATCTATTTAAGTCTTCACTCTGACTTAATAATAATAATAATAATAATAATAATAAAACAATACAATTTTATTTATCTCTTTGTGATCAATCTTTATGATGAAATTACATTTCTTTATATTTATTTTAACATATCATATCTTTAAATATTATTTCACTATGCTTCCTTTTAAAACATCCATTGAAATATAGAATGGAAAACACAAAAAATAATAATATCGAGTATGGATCTTTTACTAAACAATTTTGTTTTGCAATGTTAAGAATACTATAAAAATATCTACTGTTAATTTATTACTAGACTATGTGGACATTGTTGTTCACTATACTATGATTATTAAATACAATACATCCTACTTAACATTACTTTAATACTGAATAGCTGTAATCATTGATGTATTCCTTATTATTTAAATAAATACAAAATTGTACCTATGCTTATTTTATATCATTTTGCTTTATAACATTATATCTTAAAAATATGCAATACTCATAAAAAATGAAATAAAATATTTAAAAGTTATTTAACATTTCAAAGAGCAACTTTGCTTTATTTATTTTATTCCTGAAATTTATTTTATTTCTAAAAATAAATTTAGAACATGTTTTATGATTCATTATTTTGGATCCGTTGGATTTTCAATTCAAACTTGCACAAACTCTATTCCTTCTTATAAGTAAATGAACTTATCTTATTCATTCAATAACATATCTTAAATTCTAAATTATTTATTATTTCTTTAGAAAATATACAATACTGTGCAATGTAGTTATTTTGGAAATTGAGATAGCGAATAGATGTCTAGGTCTAGGGAAGAAAACTACTAGAGTCTAACTCATAATACATATTGGATAAAATACCATGGCACAGTGTATCTATAAAAATAGAGGCATGGCCTATTCATCTAATGCCCCTCACTACCAACAATGATGCTAAACTATTATTTCAGCTTTATAAACATCAGTATTCAAATAAAATAGACACTGCCCACAAATAAATATACTAGTTACAGGGCATTGTTAACTGTACTGTATACTTAATAAGATTACAAAAATACTATTCCTATTTCCCTAATACATCCTACATTGATATCATCTCTTTGGTTTCATGTTCTCCAGCTTACTCCCAAAGTCACTATCTTATCAACATTTCCTAATAGATTTATCAAATCTTACATCAACAAATGACTAACTCACATATTCAAAATAATAAATAAAATTCAATTGTAATTAAAATGATCTCACTAATCTACAAGAAAAGTCTGCTTTACTTTCCTATTCCATATTCTTAAACACATACAAACTAGTCATATAATTACTTTGAATATCCAATAATATTAAAGTTTTAAAAAGAATCATATAACTATTCATCATCATGTTATATTATATTACTAATATGAAATTAAAGTATGCATATTCCCAGAAATAAATCCTAATCTCATAATTTAAATGTGTTGTACAAATGCGTTTACACACAACTTAACATTCATACTTCCATACATTATAATTCATTGGCAATCTGCAAAAAAAAACATACATCATAAAATATATCAATATTCACAGCTATTACCTAAATAATATTCATTAAGGCTGTAGCCTCAATCACATGCATATAAAATGTGATAGTAGGGACCTCTACAGGTCTTTAAACCACATAGAGGTCCCTACTATTGCATTTTATATGCATGTGATTGAGGCTACAGTCATAATGAATATTATTTATGTATTGAATGTGCGTTTAAATAAATTTATAATTACAACTTTAAACTATTACCTAAGTGATATCGACTTGCAATCACTTATGACGTCTTTATGTCCATTAATTAAATAAAACATTGCATACATGAAATACATCCATACTTTTACACTTAAAATGTTAGCTTATTTAAATTATCAAATTATTTTACTATAAGATTATAGTATCATTAGTACTAAATTAATGTTCATGTTCCTACTCTTCTAATTAAAATAATATAACACTTTAAAAATTAATAAAATAAGTCAAGACCATAATTACATATATCTTCAGTTGACGAATGTCCTATAAAGTTCAAATGTTTTCATTTTCCCGCAAGAGTTTTTTTTAAATGTTCTCCTAAGAGCTTTTTAAAACCCCAACCATTGCTAAGCTTCTCTTGCTTGATGATGAACAACTGCCCCAAATTTTCACATGCATTGTAAGTCCTTCCTGTGCAATGAGCGAAGTTTAAAAAAATAAATAATAAGAAAAAAAATAGTACAACGTCTGAAAAATCTAGGAAAATTAAATAAAATAATCATCGATCTGTTCTGGAAAAGTTTATAAAATAATACTTTATGGTTTCTATTGTCCAGAACAATGATTATTAAAATAATAATAAAATAATAAGATTGGAAAATAATATCTTGAAGCTTCTATCCATAGGATCCTGTATCGGCTTGGTGATGCATCATGTCCAGATAATTTAACTATGGGCAATCTGGATAAAACTTTTTGCACAATATTTAAAATATTTACATCTCCATAAGTTCAGTAATTGCTAGTTTATAATCCATTTTTCATAGGTTTACTTTTCAGGATAATTTACCATTTATTATCCATTTATAATTGTTTTCATTTTTGTTTAAATTATCAGTTTTTTAAAATAAATTCTAGCAAATGCGTATAACCCTATATAACATAGGTTTTATTACATATGCTTTTCTAAAAATACTTTCTGTTAGTTTTTTACTTATGATAGTTTTTCTTTAAAATATTTATAATGTTTTCCTTCAAAAAGGATAAAACATTTATCTCCATAGCATTATATTTCCATAAAATTATTATAAAACTTGTCATATTACTTGTCGGTCTTGAACATGACTATCTCGCTATTATAAAAATGCGTTGTTCACTGTTAAATTTACAAATAGCTTTTCTGTCAAGCTTTCTGCACAATGTCCAAAATAATTCCATGCTTACTGGAATAGTTCTCTTGGTTAATACCATTGATATTGCATTAACAATTATCATACTTATTTTTAAAATTTTCTCCATTAAACACGTTTCATTTATTGGCATTTCCATATTTTTTACTGCGAAGTTATATTAAGTTTTGTTGAATAATCCTGGAAAAAGGGAACTTTAAATTAGCAATGCATATTTTTAATAATGTTATTAAAATATATTTATACTATGCTCTCTTTGCAGATACTTTAAAATAAATATCCTATTAGTTTGCAAATAAATTATACGAGAGCACTAAAAATTAACTAAAATAAAAATTTTAAAAATTACTATCACATCGATCACCCCAATATCAACCCAATATCAACCATGCAACAGTATTTATACCCTACAAAAATACCTCATCCTATTGGTGGATTTTTACTTTTCATTTGATACCAAATTTACATATTGCTACAGTATTACACAATTAATTTTAAAAAATAAAATATGACTCATTATAATTTTAAAAATATTATTTAAAATATTAATCTTAAATCAATTATTATACCTTACTAAAATTAATTAAACATTTAAAATGACTTTTAAAAACAATATTTAATAAATTTATCCTACCTTTAATATTTATTTTATCTATTTTATTTTAAAACAAAATATTTAACTTTTATTAGCTGTATTCGTTTTATAATTCTATTTAAAACATTTTATAACAACCGATTTAATATTTTCTCTTATGATAAGCAAATAAATATATTCAATTCTATAATGCAATTTTAAAAATATTTTGAACTTTGTTAATACAAATACTAGAAAGCACATGTATATGGCTATACTATACAGGTCACATGATTGATAACCGAGACAGATTGTATCCAATTTACTGTTTGAAAATATATATATAAAGTCTTAACTTTTCAGACACATAAATGTCTTCAAATCCAGATTTTCAAACCAGATAGCTATATGGGTCTGACTTCAGCTCAGTTTCACCATATAGTAAAAGTCTCTGCAATATAGCATCACAAAAGCCTTTAAAGGTACACTTACAATAATTAATAAAGCAAGTCATAAATTTTGTAACTTGCTTTTAAGCTTGCATTTAAATGATCATTAGATAGAGCTTACCAATAATACATCACATCACATCACATCATCACATCAAACATGGAAATATATGTTATACTTTCATATTAGGAAAATTAGTCAGTGACAATAGACAATGATCAATGAAAATAATAAACAATTACTATTTTCATTGATCATTGTCTATTAGTACCTGACTGTAATCTTATAAAAACTATAACAGATATTTACACACACACACACACACACATATATATATATACTACTTTCATATATTGTTTTTATTTATTATTAACAGAGATTTTTTTTGGTAAAATACATAGATAATATAAAACTCAATAATGTTTTTATAATCATGTTATTAATTTGTGAAAATATCATTAGTTGACATTTAATTGCACCAAGTAATAGTAATTTCAAAGCTGGAATTTTTTTGGAACTGTAATTTTAATAGACTTTCAATTTAGAAAAACTAGCCTTATTTTGTGATTTCTATAATTATTTTCAACATCCAGATTTTGGAAATTGGAATCTAAATTAAAACTGGCAGTTTTTCAGTATTAGAGTTTAAAATAATTATATTTTAAGTTTTTTTTATAAATACAAGAGTTGTATTTTTTTCTTATTAATCGTTTTGACAATTATGATGGCATGTTTACTTTAAAAATAGTATAACAGTTCTGTTATTTTAGATAACTTTGGTACTCTTATTATAACTGATGATAATATAGATTTTTTAAACACTAAAACTTCATTCTAGGAAGGATTAATTTATTAATTAAACAAATCTGAAGATATCAATATCTTCCAGACAGTTCATGAAAAAAGTACATTCTCCAAGGTAATGACAGTTTTGGTTTTTTGTAATCTGGTTTGCACAGAATTTGCAATATTACTTTAGGAAAATGGTTAGAATAAAAAAATGTGATTCTTTGCTAGTGTATTAAATATTTCTGATTATTTTCCTTCAATAATTGTATAAAAATTATTTAAAACCAAAAAAATACTCGTATGTATATATATTAATTTTATTCATATATGTTTTATTTTCAAATATAAAAGTTAATAAATTTGGTCATAGTGTTATCAAAAAAAAATACAATAGGAAAATCATCACTCCTTCTCATATTGGTTACACAATATCATTATTGACATTATCCACACTGTGTTGTAATACTTTTGAGATATTCTAAAAATTATGACACAATTCTAATGTTTTAAAGCAGAATTTGATAAATTTATTTTAGATTAATATTTATTTTTTGTGTTTTAAAAATAAAATTGAAATAAAAAAGATTTCATTGATTTTCTGAAGATGTTCAACATTAGCAAACTTCAATATGATTTTTTTTAAAAATGTCTTTCATATGCAAAATTAAATTTCTAAAATATCGAGACCAGTTTATCTAATATTTTGGTTTAAAATAAAGATTTTATACAGAAATAAAAGGTTGAGCATGCCAATCTATAAAAGATTTAAACAACTATAAAAAGGCAATCATGTTAAACAACATTTTAATTAACCTGTATTAGCTAACATTTTAATGTTGCAATAAAAATATTTGCTTAAAAAGCATAAATCTAGAATAAAATTGAGCTTATGTTGGCTTACATGATAGTTTATAAGATAGTAAATTGAAGGATAAAATAAATAGCCAGGAAATTTTTTGGGGATGATGTTAGAATAGAATGAACTTACTAAAATGCAATGCTAATCTGTAAATTTTCAAATTGAAAAGAAAAATAAAAAGTTGTGTAAAAGGACTAACAAAATATTTTCTGAAAGTGATTGTCATTGATTAAAAAGTCATAATTTTAAAATAAGAAATATTAAACATTTTAATTTTACTGAAATTTGAATCAAAATGGAACCAGTGATAAACTATTTACCTAATACTACACAACATACATCTATAATTATCAACATGATTTAAATAATTATTAAGAATAGTTTTCCATTTTCTGTTCTTGTTCTTATTAATTGCTGTTCATGTATGTGCAGCAGGTGGTTGCTTAATTCATTAACAATGCCCTTAAACCTTTCATAAGTAAAAAACTATATGACATATTATTATATGCTTTTTATTATTATCATTGATATTATTGTTTTTAAACATAGAATAGATAAAATATCAGTTATATCATGGCTCTTCCAACTCTAAGAGAGAGTAAAAAAGATAAAAAACAATAAAGTAAAAAAATATATGCTTTTTTAGGTATGAGTTTTACACTGATTACATACAGAAATATGGAAAACACAAATGTATTTACTCATAAAACACATTGGTCCATTGTTCTGTTTACGTTTTAAATTTCTTCTGCAGAAGACTTTTCTTTCTAAAATACTTCAATACCAAATACCTAATTTTAGCCTTAAATGTCTTTTGTGTTTTATTAGATCTCAATAAAAACAATCAATATTATTGTTCTTCAAAATGTTGTGAGATAATCTTTATAACATAAGTCTATCTCCTGCACAAAACTATATTCAAATTCACCATAAAATATATTTTTAAGGAAATCATGTATTGTTCACTCATTCTTGCATATCCAATTCAATAAAAATGTGATTTTATATGAGTGGACTTCATAATGTCACATCTAGTAAGTTGAAAAACATATTGAGTGGAATTACAATCTTGCCATAGCGTTTTCCTAATTTTATAAAATATTCTTAAAATAAATTTTTTCTAATACCTTTATATGTCCAAATTTCTCTTTCATACAATAAACTAGTTTAAAAAACAGTTCTTTAAACAATTAATTTTGTTGCAAGACTTATTTCAATGTGATAAAACTCTTTAAAATAGTTAAAAGCAGCAGCGCACTTTAAATTCATGTCCTCTTCCACTTTATTCCACAAACAAACTGTGAAACTGAAGACTAATCAAATACCCACGATAAGGATTTGCAGTTTTTAAAGATTGTTTTAACTTCCAACTGAGAATAGTAAGAGCGGTTAGATTAGTTTTTGAGCAGTACTTGGATGACAAAATAGGTTGGTTATTCGTAAAAAATATCTCAAGTCTGCTTGAAACTTTAAGGTGAAAAATTTCAAACTGCGTTATTTTTTTTTCATATGTCAAAGCGTCGGTCGGGAAGCGAACCCGGGACAACTGCTTGTAAGGCAACTGTGCTAACCACTCGGCCATCGACGCTTGACAATGCGTTATTTTAACTAAAGTTATAAACAAATTAAAGTATATTTAGTATAAAAATATATAAAATAAATTTAATATTTTTATACAATTTTTTAAATAGAAAGATAGAAAAGGTTATCTGTAATTTCATTGCTTTTAAAAAAATTAGAAACTACAGAGAGGAAATGAATAAATTTAATTAATTGAACTTTTTTTTTTTCCATATATGCATATATACTTTTTGTTTGATTTTTTTTTTGTATATAAACAGAAAAGTTAATAAATAAGATTGAGATAAGCAAATAGCGTTTTGAAGTTGTAATTATATTAAGTGAAATGTTTCTATAAACTTAATAATGTTTATTTTGATTCGATTATAAATATATATGTATAATTAAGTTTTTTTTTTATTAAAAAAAAAACAAGCTTAATTATTTCACAAGGCAAAAGTTTCTCGATCACCCACTGGGATACGAGATTTTCATTTCCTGTTTTACCATTTTAGTTAAGAATAGTTAGAGATCTACTTTCTGATCAATAAATGGTTGGTTAAGACTGCATTGTCTCTAAGTGAACCAACTAATGAAAAATTAGAATGTTTAGAAAATTGTTAGTTATTTAAAAATGTTTCAACTCCATACAAATTTGAACCATATGCAATGGGCATAATAGAAGGATACAGTAACAGAACAATATGAGGTCTTTATTCTACAGTTTATTGTAAGCATGAGTGGATATTAGATTGTAATGCTATAATCTTCAGATAGTTTCTGGTTTTCATAAGCGAAGATTTAATATTCGAAACTGGAATTAATACTTTTATGAATCAAGGAATCACTTCTAACTCGTTTATTCTATTCATATTAATAAGACTGACATTAAAAAACAAAAATACTAAAATTTTAAACCCAAGCCAACTCATTTGCCTGACATCAGGTCATTAAATATACATTTTAATGTCTTGAAGTTTATACTACCTATTACCTTATTACTATGAAATTTAATACTAACAAGTATCTCAGCCTAGCCATATGGTTCTAAATAAAGCTGAAAAAAGTCGTACAATATATTTATATAGATAGAGAAATTATCTTTAATAGAAAAACTGAATTTCTCATCTATTATTCATATAATGAAAGGTTAAGTTCAAATACTTCTTACTCTAAATATTTGTATATGCAAATGCCATCCAAGAAATTTATCAATACTTTTATAAAGGAAGATTAGAAATGTATTGTTTTTAATGACAAAACTATTATAACTAATAATCATCACGCTATAGAGCCATCATACATGCAAAACTTGGACATTATGGACATGAAATTTCATATAATTTTATAAAATTAATCAATGGAAATTATATAGGTAAAATATTACCTAAAGCCACACCCAGGCAATGCTGTGGTCAAATTGCTACACTGTATTCTGTCAACTCTTAAGCAATCACAATTATAAAAAAATAACTATATTTTAAAGTAAAAATCTGTAAATGAACTTTGACATCAGTATCTTTCCAAATTTTGAACTTAGGTGAAAAGTCAATACATATGTTAATATGCTATTTAAATTTATTTTTATTATTGATATTCTAATTTTTGTTAACTTTAATTATAAAATCTTTGAAAATAAGACTACAAAGTTTGATTATTGTCTTAGAATTAATAAAGTAATCAAAGCAAACTATGCATTACAATTGTAGATATTTTACTTTTTTCAATTATTTTATCAAATTATATTAAAATTATATATATTGTCAAATTATATTCTTATTCCACTGTTACCTTTCAATTTAGTTCAATCCTATCATAGCCATCCATCAGCCCAGAAATCAGACGAATCTCCTACACTGTAGATAAATTAGAGAGATATATTTATTCAGGTAGTCCATTTAGTATGTATTACGATTTAATTTCATAGACACATTATTATTTCATATTTTAAGATATACTTAAGCATAACTTTATATAATGTTTTTTTTTTTTAATATTTTTCAAATTTTTTTTCCATCACACATTACTAAAACTTATAATCAAAGACATAAAAAAAAACAAATGATCCCAAGATGGGCATTTCATGGTAAACCAGCACTCATCAATTAGGCCAAATCGCAATCTCTCACACACATCACCATTTGTTCATATGTATAGATAGAAAATTAATATAAATTAGTTGACAGGTTTCAAATGAAACATTCATGATGCAAGCTATTTTTATCGAAATGAATTAATAACTTTTACCAAACATTTATTAAACTAGATATTACCCCTAACCCAATTTTCATTTGACTTTGTGAATAATATATCTGCTGTGTTATAGAGATATCAACATCTGATATATATATAATACAAATAAAATGTCGGTTAATTAAAAAACTATTGTAATAACAATAAAATTAATAAATATAGCGGTAATTAACTATTATATACAGTCTTTCAATCCGCATATTACCGTTCGCTACTTTCGGTTAATTAACCGAAAGTACTTCTGCGGATTGAGAGACTGTATATAGTAGTTAATTACCATTATATTTATTATTTTTATTGTTATTACACTATATATACATATATATATAGAAACAGTAAGGTCTGCTTTGCAGATCTTCGTTTCACCTTTTCTCACCTATTTCCTACCCTCATACCTTAGTTTGAACCCCAATCTATCGTAGTGTGTCTGCAATACACTTATATACCGAAAATCCCGCCTAATTTTAAACCACGTGTACAATGCTCATATTATATATATAACTCATTCCCAAATAAAATAAAATATTATGGATTATGTATATATTCACAGAATTTTGATTCATTAAAAAGTAGGTTATATAAGTCGTAATTGCGCACACACTATGATATGCATTTTAAAACATATCAAAATTATAAATTGTTAAAGTTATTTTGTTTGAATCTATTTACAAATATATATTACCGTAATATATTTTTGATTTAAATAAAATTCATTTAGTAAATATTCGTTTAGTAAATAGATTCAAATATTGCAATTTAAAAGTAAAGTAATTTTCGTTTAATTTAATGAAAGTCATTCCAAATATTTCTGTTAAAATAAATGAGGGACAATAGTTTAATTAGTTAATGTTATATAAGTTTATTTAAAAACAGCAGATGTCCACTTAAGGTTTTTTTTAATTAGTCAAAGTAATTTTTAATTAAATCTAGTTTGTAATTCGAATGTCGACAGGGAAATTAACAAAAGAAATTAATTAATGTTGAATTCCTTTAGATATTCGGATAGATTTAATTACAGCTGATAAGTCCGATATATTTTTGTAATGCTCCAGGGCAGTTCTATTGTTAAATTCTACTATAAAAAGGAGGGTTTTCTTTTGTTCTCCATTCTAATGTTTCTAAGAGAAATCATTCTGAGGTCTAATGTTTCTAACCAAAATTATTGCAGTAATTTGTAAATCTTGACATGACAGAGTAGAGTGCAAGAAGGCTATTTCTCTCTGGAATGGTCATATGCTGCCGTAGACCATCGGAAGTTATCACACAAGGAACCCCAGAACTGCTGCTGCCGCTGCCAAAAATATGAACATTTCCAGATTTTGCTGTTAAATCAATCTACCTAAAAATGCTTCTCCAGAGGTAACCCTAAATTAACCCAAGAGCTCTCATGATAACTAACATGCTATAGCTATTTTAAATTGTTTTCTGATATTTCACATAACTTTATTATGTACTTCTTTTAAATATAATCAGCATTTTGCTCTCTATCCTTGGGTTAATATTTTCTATTTATTAAGCTTTCTGTTTTTTTATTATGATAATGTATCAGAATCATCTTTGACCGAGTGAATTATTCCTTTTGTTGAAACTAAGACGCCACTATAAAGGCATATTTTAAATTTCTAAATAATTTCCAATTTTTATTATCTTGCAAATCACTCATTCCAGGGCAATTCTTTTCTTTAATATATAATATAATCACATAGTTTAAAATCTACATTATTGATTTTAATCTAATATGAGAGTATGTGCAAGGTCAATGATTAAATGTGTCCCCTAATGCATGATTGCATATATAAATCTATACTTACTTTTCAAACCCACAAGCATGCATTTTCCTATTTTAATTATCATGTTTTACTTTAATTACAAAGTTCATCATTGACGTCGAGAATGTGCGGACCCTTTTAAATGAATTTTGGGGAATTTGATTGGGCATTTCTCTTAATCCAAGTAAAATCCATTCAGTATGTTTTATATACACTAGTCTCGTATTGCTGGTAAGTGAATTGGTTGTTGAGACCACTTTGTTTTACTTTTCCAAGGATTCTTTACATGGCCAAGTCTGTTCTCTTTGCTTATTGCAGTTTCCAGGCAGAGTGTGTCCATAAATGACACACCTGGGAATTAAACACAATCGTCACCCAGTCTCTAAGTTTCGGCTGTTCATAAAATACTTTCCTATGGGTTAGTGGTGAGATGCCCTCCGTAATCATTCCAAATAGTCCATTATTGTTTTATTTTATATTTATTTTACAAAGCATCCGTGACTTAAATGTGTCACACCCTCCAACTTTAATAAATTCATTATCAGCAATACTGACCTCCCAATGCAACTCTATTATTATTATTCTCAAATAAATGCTTTGATCACATTCCTATTTTGTTGCTTAGTAAGCTTTTGTCCATGCTATTCTCAAAATCAATAAATATTTTATAACACTTAATTTCAAATATTTTCTTAAACTTGTATAATTACTCAAAGCACCTCACACATGTTTCCTATCTCATCAAGCACATTATCGTAATGCTATTAGCCCGAGGAATAGAATATATCACTTTACTTTAAAACCTTTTGTCATTTATTGGAATATAATGCCCACAATTATTTAATACGTGTCCCTGTCTCATATAAGCAGACAGTGGCATTACATCTATAATTTATATAAATAAATTTTGTGAAATTATTTAAAACTAAATTTGATCTTTTATTTTATTTGATTCCTATCACTGTCTCGGTCTATATATATATATTTTCTGCATTTCTTTTGAAATCCATAGACGCTAATTAGCCACCCAAGCTTCTTTTAGTATAGAGTCTTTTGTTTCTCCCTGACCACCAGGCACCGGTAAAAGGTTGTACTAGTAGTAGCATCAGATGCGTTATCATGTAGGTGGTGCTGTGAAATTTGGGCTTTAGATTCAAACCTAGTATATCTAGAAGGCAACCCCTTCTGGAATGTTTAGTTTCGTGTCTGGGGTTTGAATTCTGCAGTGTGTTAGCGAGATAGACGATTCTGACTGTTACAATATATATATATTAAATAGAAAAAAAAATCAAATGAATTTATCCCTCAGAAATTCATATGAAGTTTGAGGATCAGATGTTCCAGAGCTGGAATCAATCCAGAACTTTACTTTCCAGAATTTGATACACTACCATTGCACTAAATCATGCAGGACCCCAAGAATAATGCTATACCAACATATTTATGTATTTTGTTCTAATTCCATTTAGCTTTTCGATATAAACATGCCCGAATATTTATGTCATATAAAGTAAATATCTCTGGAAAAAGTATTAATAATGAAGGTTATGATTAATTTAGTTATATAGCTTCCATTGAAACATTTATAGATTAATAATTTATTTAAAACCTCTATGAAACCTGCATGCCAATACACACATGAATAAGTAATATAAAATATTGAAAATATCTGAGGCAAAACTCTTCATACAATAGCCCCACCCAGTGCAAATCAGAGTAATCAATGAATGCAAAAAAATTTGTGCAATGAAATGGTGATCATGTGACTATTTATCTCAAATTTAAATAAAATTATATTACTGTTATTAAACATCAAAAAATTAGAAGGTTATTAGAATACAGTTTTCTTTTTAATATTTTTCTAATGACTAACAATAGAGAAAATGGGAAAACCCTATTACAGTAACAATATATATTATATAGAATTATTCCATTCAAGTAATTTTTTTTTTTTTGAGGATTATGATATTATAATAAGATGATATTGAGTTCAAAATATATAAATACTTTATTCTGTATTCTTTTATTGTTATAATGAATTGGTAACTTAAGATGAACACATCACAGTATTTTTTTTATGTTAATACATATAATAGTAAAATACAGTGGTTGTTTCAGAGCAAATTCCAGATGCTATGAACATTCATTATATTAATATATTTAAGTTTATCAAAGTTCTTATTCAATATGTAGTTAAGTATTGTTCTTTGCTTTGGAAATTAAAAGTAATTATGAAGAGCTTAAAATATTAGTTTTAATTTTGTACATACATGGCCTTCAGTTTGAATTTAATTTTAAAAAATCATTTTTTACAATTATTAATATTTTAAATGTTAGTAAAAAAGTAAAACAAATCTAAAATTTATTTTATTTTTAATCTTTAATAAGAAAAAAAATAGGTGTTTGAGCCTTCAATTTACATTATTAGTTTATTGCATTACATATACACATACTTATAGCAGTAACTCATATAATAATGTAGCTATCTGAAATAAAAATTTAAAAGTTATAAAAAAACTACTCTAGCAATGAGTTTTGTGATGCTGACTTTTAATTTCTTCAGAACATTTGTTTGTGCAATTCTCCAACACTATGTCCAATTATAGTTTCCCAATGTAATTATATATCATTGAAAATATATTTGTTAATTATTAAAGATTAAAAATTTGTTTACTTCCAATAAAAACATAATCGTTAATATTTAATTTTTTGATGTCATATACATATTTCTCTTGTAGCATTAATCATTTAAAATTTGTAAATCAATTTTACAATATACAAGCAACTATTTTTCATCATGGAATGCTATACATGAGCATGTTTATTAAAAATTTTCAGTTTATGTTAAAAGCAATACATTTTATTCTTCCTTTGTTATCCTTATTGAATTTAATGAGCAGTAATAAAATGCTTTCTAAGCATAAAGCTTAAACTTTTACAAAAAAATTATTGGAAAAAAAGGCATCCAATGCCATTTTGCAATTCATTTTTTTTAAAAAAATGAAAATATGATACAGTATTTGTTTATTTTTATTTTATTGTGATAGAATCAGTGAACAAACACACACCTCAATTTATTAATAATAATGATAGTATTATTTTTTAAAACTTTATTTATACTATAATCTTAATTTATATGTGCATATTATACATATAAAAACATCTGTGTTATATATATGCTCATTGAGAAGCACTGTTTACTTGTGATACAATAAAAAATGCATATTCTATTCTAATCAAGATTTATCAACAAAATGTGAGATATTATACATAATATAATATAGACGCTTGGAATAAAATATAGCATATATTGTAACTTCACTGTATAATTAAGTCAATGTTTTATAATAGGAAAAACATCTTTATCCCTCACTATTATCAACTCATTGCAGTGCATACATTTGGTCCAATAATTTCTACAGGAATCTTAACATATATTATAAATAATAAATAAAATATAAATTAAAATTTGCATTTGTTAGGTACGCATTTTCAACAGGCTTATTATTCAAGACATAAGTAGTCTAGCTAACTGATTAATATTCATATGTTAATGGGTATCTAATTATTTTTAGTAAGAGGGTAAATTAAAAATAAAAAACTACTCAAACCTTCACCAATCTTAGTGATTGACAAGTCTGATGGGTTTTATATTCTTCACTACTTATGAGGACTGTTGTTGAGAGCTATTGGAATGTTAATTTAAATAAATATTTTCAAAGATTTTTAATTTGATAAAGAATGGAAATTAAGATAACATATTTATGTAAAAAGTAATAATTTTACAGTTTTGATATTGCCATGAAACCATCAATTACTAATTGATAATTCTGAGCTTAAGTAAGTTTCTTTATTACTCTATATAATGGTTCTTTTGTTTGGTATTTAGATAAAGTGAAAACAAATTCTCTTTCAATTCAAAACAAATTGTTATAAGGATTTAGGCCCAAATAGTGTTTTTAGAGTTATGAGAATTCAGAAGACTAACATCTTTTTTGACATAATTAATCTTCTTCAGAGAATCATTATGTCAAAACTTTAAGTAAAACTATATAAAATATATAACTTCAGTGATTTTAATAATAAAGGAAAGTACAAACACAGAAATAATAATAATATATTATAAATGCAATTTAGTCACTGTTTTAGAAAAAACCCTTTATTGTACATGTATGCATACACAATCTTACATTTTGACTATCCTGCAGTCTTCTTCAGAGCTATGATATAATGAACAAAATAAAATATATAAGTATATAAATAATATCATAAAAACTGTAAGCAATAAAAAATATAAAATAAAATGTAATAAAACTGAAATACATATAATCAAACCCAAATAAAATAATCCAGTCAATATAAAATAAAATATACAATATAAATATAAATTATATATTTGTATTTGTGACTGAATATATATATATATATATATAAACAACTATTAATTTAAATATATTATTTATTTTTATTATTCTTAATAATGTTCTTATTATTTCTATTTCTTCTAAATTTAAGCTTTAGTTTTATTAGCTCTACCTTAATAAAATATTTTATTTTATTTTCATATAATTCTCAGTTCAATCTTAATTCATTTATTAATATTTTTTTAATTTTTAGATCATATAATATCTATTATTTTTTCATTCATTCTTCTGTTATTAATATTATATATATAATGTAAAAACTATAAATATTGTAATCTTTTAATGGTTCTAGTAAACTATTCACTGTACAGCCTGTGTTGGCACTATTTCTGTGTAAAAACATAGAATCATACCACTTTCGCGGCCAAACCTACAGCTAATATACGAGTGATCATTAATATATGAGTAGATCATATGTAGTGGTTATAATACGCGGTCAATTCTTCCGCGTTCAATAACACTACGTCTACTAACAATACTATGATCGTATAGTTTGCCATTGATTTTATTGTGGGTTGAATTCCTATGCATATTGACAGAATTTTATTGTCGCTAGAATTTCAGATGAGAGTGTGAGCATTGTCATCTTTTTCAAGTGTTTATTTGTTGATGTTTATGATTTTCTGTATTTCCCAACTGAAAGATTTTTGCGTACTAGTAATTTTCAGCGTATTATTGATATTTGTCAAAATTTTTTTTTTGGCTAATTTTGGCATTTTGGGGAGTCAAAAAAGACAAAAATAATATTTCTCAAGCTCTCTGGCAGATGATTGGAGTTGTTTGTGGAAAAATACAATTTCTGTCATGACTCGGACGAGAGTTGAAAAAGAAGAACAAAATGTTTACCACGTTATTATATTTGTGGGACTTCCCAAACAAAGAAAGTGAGGCAGTTGCATTTTTGTAAGCCCAAAACATCCTGCCATTTGTTATAGTTGATTTAGTTCAGTCATATGTGGTTAATAAATTTATTTTCTGGAAACAATTTGTATTTTGTTTGCGATTATTTTTATCTGTAAATCATGTAATTAACACCGAGAATGACAGTGTCAAAAAGGGGCAGCATAGTTTGATGGACATCTCTTGATTGATTGATTGACTTTTTTTGTTAAAAAAAAAAACTTCTTCTTTTGACATTCCTATTCGTTCCGTTTAGAAGCAAAAAAAGGTTTTTTGTTGTTGTTTTAAATCAATAAACAGCACATTAAGTAGATTTTAAAAATGAACCCGAGCTAATTTTTGTTGTTAAAAAAAATAAAAATACCGGACATTTTATTTGTTATGAAAACAAAAAATCTTTAACAAACTTGTACGACTCTTCAAAAAGATAAATAAATAAATCCACAGAATGTAACAAAACCGGTTAACATACATAATTTATGTGTTAAAAAAACAATACCGCGATTGATTTTTTGTTTTTTGTTTTTGACGTTTTATTTGTTATTATTAAAAAAAAGCAAAAAAAGCAAAACCCACCGCCAAAAAAAAAAAAAACATATTTATAAATCTAAGAGAAAAAGGAAGTCCTGTTTTATTTATTATTATTAAAAAGAAAACAAAAAAATCAAAACCCCATTTTATTTGTTATTATTTAAAAAAACAAAAAAAATCAAAACACACCATCCAAACCCTCCCCGTATTTATAAATGTAAGATAAAATACCAAACAATTCTTTTCATTTATAAGCAAATACGGACATCTGAGGTGGAGTTTGTTGGACAGGTTTAAATTATTTTTGCTAAATCAATCAGCAGCAAACCCCCTCATGTTTAACATAATTCAAAAAGAAAGTGTCGATTTTAATTTTAAATAACAACAACAACAACAAAAAAAGAAATTCGTATATGTAAAGCAAATTGTGTATATTTGAGATATTCCAAAAAAAAGTTAAAACTGTCCCTTATACTTTGAAATGTATCGAATACAAAACAAAAAAAAAGACGTCTGTAAAAAAGAAACAGTAGATTTAGAATGGAAATCCAAAGGCATATGTCAAAAATTATGTACTTTTGAGATCCAAAAAAAAGGTCAAACTGTCCATTATAGTTTTAAATTTATCAAATGAAAACCAAAAGAAAAAAAAAATTACGTCCAAAACAAACAACAACGATATATTAAATATTAAAAAAAAATAATTATGTCCAAAACAAACAACAACAATATATTAAATATTAAAAAAAAATTACATCCGTTTGTCAAAATACAATCTATTAGATAAAAAAAATCTAGCGGCCCGGTAATGTTATATCACTCTGTTTTTAACTAGAAACAGTGCCATCAAAGGCTGCACAGTTAATAGTTTACTAGAACTCTTTTAACTTACCCACTTTTACTTTAATTTTTTAAAAATAGAAAAATGTTTCTGATGTGATGTGATGTAGTGTAGTTACTATTTAAACAAAGTCAAGAATCTCTTAGCAATTATACCAAGAAAAACGTGTTAGCTACTTAATTTTACATTCCCCAGTCTAACTTTTCCCATATTCTGCTCCATCCCATTTCCACAACATAATCTTGGTAAACTCTACAGCCTTTATATCTAAATCCCCCTTAACATTTTCCAAACCCAGCATAAAAACAATAATCTACTTTCTGTATATTCACTTTTTTCATATTTATTTTCCCATAACTTCATTTTATGTGCCCTTTCTGTTTTCAAGCATTTACATTCAATTAACAAATGCCTAATATTTTCTATTCCTTCCTTACATAATTTACAAAAATAAATCACCCATATTTTTCTTGTGATGTGATGTACTGTGACTTCTCCTTAAACAGAGTCAGGAATCTCTCAGAAGCTATGCCCAGAGAAACCTGTTAGCTACTTTACCTTCCTTTTCCATTGTCCACCCTAAGTTTTCCCATAATCTGCTCCATCCCATTTCCACAACATAATCTTTGTTAACTCCATGACTTTCATATCTAAATCTCCCTTATTTTTTCCCAAATATAGCATAAAAAACAATAACTCACTTTCTGTATAATCACTTTGTTCATATTTAACCTTCCATAACTTCATTATTTGTACCCTTTCTGCTTCCAAACATTTACATTGAAGTAATAGATGCCTAATATTTTCTATGCCTTCCTTACACAACTTGAAGACTAAATCACCCATATTTTTCTATTTACGTGTATATTCCCTTGTTGCTAAAGATCCCATTTGAGCCTTAAACAATAAACTACTTTTCTTACTATTATCATAAATTAACTCACACCCAATGATCCGTTTACTTCTATATATATATATTTAAACTCGTTTTACTCTCCATACTAGTTCTCCATCTCTCCAACTCCCTATTCTTTATTAATGCATCTATTCTTCTATCCCACTCCTTCCCACTATAATACTCAAAAATCCTCCTAACACAATCATCCCATCTTTTGTACAAGTATACTGACATAACTTCTTTATCCAAATCTTCTGCATACCGCATTACCTTTCTCACCCATCTTGTTGCCTGCCCTTTATTTCTAATTCAATTAAATACTATTTTGGCTATTTTTTTATTATCCATAAACTGCAATCTACTGAACATTTTCAATTTGCTTTTTGCATCCCTCATATAAAAACTTGACCATCCCATTTCTCCTTGAATTGCCTCTTTTGCTGTCCACTCCTCAGCATCTAATGCATGTCTTCCTACTTCCCTTTGTACTTTTTCTAAGCAATCTAATACCCCTTTACTAATACATAATGCATCATTGCTGTATGTTAACCCTGCTACTGCCACTCCCTTCCATACATTTCTAGCTACATCATATTTATTATATGAAAACACTGTTAATTTCTTTATCAATCCCTTTCTTTTCTTTGTTTCATTTATCAATTTTTTCTTCCATTCATCCAAGCAATTTTTTTTATTACTCAAGATGATTCCCAAATAACTATATCTATTCACCACACTTAACTTTATATCCCCCAATAAGAAATCTTTGTCTTCTCTTTCCCAGTATTAACCATCATTATATTTGATTTTTCTTCACTAAATTTAATCCCCATATCTTTACCCATCCTTGTGCATGTCCTCAGCATAACTTCCATATCTTCTCTTCTTTCTGCACACAAAAAGACATCATCCACAAAAAAGACCCGACAATGTATATACTCTATTCCCTCCATTTCACTCAAATACAACACAAACAAAATAGGTGACATAGGGCATCCTTGCCTCAGTCCCACCCCATTTTTAACTTTAACTGATTCTATATCCTCTAATTGATATGTATAGTAATTATTTTTATATAATTTCTTAATAATGCCCACTAAAGCTTCATCCATTCCCAGATTTGCTAAACTTATCCATAATCTATTTCTATTCACTCTATCATATGCCTTCTCTCTATCTATAAAACTCATATATAACTGTCTACCTGAATTTCTACTCATATCTATAAGTTATGTAACTACAAATAAACTATCTCCTATATGCCTATCTGACCTAAAACCTCCTTGCATTCCCCCCACTACATTATTTTCTTCCATCCATTTTGCAATTCTTCCAGCCACCATATATGAAAAAACTTTATATAAAACTGATGTTACTGCTATTGGTCTATAACTATTTAACTTTCTATGATCCTTATCTTTTCCTTTAAATAATAATATTACTCTTGTATTACTCCAACTACCCAGAAAAACTATCTTCTGTGCTATCTTATTAAAACATGATAGTAACATTACTTTTGCCCTATGCCCAAATTCATTTTCATCTCTGCTGCCCATTCTTCTAATCCTCTTGCCTTACTGCTTCTCAATTTCTTCCCTGCCTCATTCAGTTCATTTTCTGTAAATGTAATATTTCCATTACTATATGCTTTCATATTTTCTATCACTCTGTCCTTCACATCTAACATCTTTTCTATATCCATTACATAACTATTCAATATTCTCTTTAATTCTTCTCTAGAGCTACACTCTATTCTCTCCTCATCCAGAAATACTACCTCTCTCCCCTAAATTTCTCCTTTTAATGTAATTCCAAAATTTTTTACTCCCATTTCTTCCACTTTTATTAATATCATCCAATAATTAATTTACTATTTAGTTTCATTCTCTCTATATAATTATCTATTTTTGCTAACTTCTTCTTTTCTAAGTACTTTTCCCATTTAGCATTAATATCTTTTCACTTTCTTTGTTCTTAATAGCACACTTATATTCTCTGCATGCTTTTTTTCTCTCTTTTACACTTTTACTAACTCTCATTTTACTATTACTTTTATTCTTCTGAATATTCTCACCTAAAACCCTATTTGCCATTTTTTCTATTTCATCACACCAGTCCTCATACTCATTTCCAAACAACTCTTCCATTGTTTCTTCAACTTGTATTTTATACTCTTCTAACTTATTCTTATCATTCACTCTCCATCCACATCTTTCACTATTGTTTCTACTTTTATTCCTATTTTCCATCACATTGCTAACCATTTCAATTACAACAAAATTATGATCACTATTACATACTCTCTATTCATTATCACACACCTTAATTTTCCATACTTTATTCATTCCCTCTTTCTCTACCAATATATAATATATTGTGTGGGATATATTATTCATAGACCATATATATTGTCTCTCATAAATATTAGATAAGTTTCCAATGCTCAAATTTACTCTCTGACAAAATTTCTTCAAATGATGTCCATTCTTATTGTCTACAGCATCAATTTCTTCAATATGCCCATTCATATCTCCTATAACCATTATTCTCTTCCCCATTTCTTTAAAACTCTGTATATCCTTAACTAGGCACTCATATATGCTATTGTTCCATTCCATTATAGTTTGACTATCTCCAGTAGCTATATAAACTATAGCCACCATCCATTCTTGTTTTCGCAATCTTATTTCAAACCACAAATGTTCTTGGCATTTAACAATATTTAAATATTTTTTTGATATAATATCTATACCACCACCCTTTTTTTCTTTCTCTTTTCTATTTATACCCTTCCATACCAAATCTTCCAAAACAGATTCGTCTTCTTCTCTTAGATGTGTTTACACTACCATTAATACCTCAAGCTCTTCATTTTCAATTGCTTTGTTTAATTCCTGCCACTTTTCTGGTCTCCTACCACCTTGCATATTCAAATATCCAATTTTAACAATTTTTTCTTTCCTAACTACTCTTTTATAATTTTTTTTTAATTCTTTCTTCTCCATTATGCTTATAAATTGTTTACTGTTAATTTTACAGACCTATTCCCTCTCCACATCTACATTTATATCTAAATCAACTGCCCTTTATTTAATCCTTACATCCCATCCATTCTTTTTCTTTTTAATAACACTACAATTTAAAATCCCACCCCCCTTTACAAGTTTCCCGAACTATATTCTTTATAAATCAGACTCCCTAAAACTTCACTTTCTTGTTTCCCTAAGTGCAACCCATCTTTACCAAATAACTCCCTCTTCCCAATAAAAAAATCCCACACATCCACAAACGTAACATCATTTCTCTCACACAATTCTTTCAATCTCTCATTTATAGAACATGCCCTATCTAACATATACCTGTTATCAAATCTTGGTAATAATCCAACCATTCCTACTCTTCCTTTAAACATTCCCAAATTCCTAATTAGTTCTGTGTACTCACCCATTACTCTCTCTGATGACTCTGATAAATTATTAGTCCCTACCATAACATATACATCGCTATTCCCTTGCTTCTTTACTTTATCTGTAACATCTCTAATTTTAGCTCCCAGCAAACCTACTCTTACATACCTGTTTCTATTTTCCCTTGCAATTATATCTCCACATTCTCTTATTAATGAATCCCCTAGCAATACTGTCTCATAGTCTACTTTCTCTGCTTCATTCACAACCTTCTCTATTACCTTCTGGACTTCCTCATCTACTTCTTCTTTATCATTCCTACTCAGTAATCCCTTTATCTGCTCACACTTCGTCTCTAACAATTTTAATTTTTCTTCTACATCCTTTACCTCTTCCTCTATCTTACTTATTCTTTGGCCAACCATCTCCAATGCACTATCTATTTTTCCATCCATATCTTTTGTCACTCCACTACAAACACACTCTATCCTGTCTTCCTCAACTACATTTTGTTCAATTTCTCCTGACTTCCTCAACTATGTTTTGCTCCATTCTTCCTGACTTTCTCTTTATGCTATCTACACTTTGAAACCACTTGTCACCTCTTTTATTACATTCACACACTGTCTACATAACCATAAACCTGCTACATCTTTCCTAGTCTTATTTAAGCATTTCAAGTGGAAAACCTTATCACATATATTACATTCTACCACAGCACGTCTAATTCCTTTCTGACCATTATATATGCATTGTAAAATACAAGCGCAATCCATATTACTTATTTTCCAAGCTGCCTATTCTATATTTAACTTTATACTTTCTCTCCTACTCTTCAAACCCTTTTTCACAGAAAGATGAAAAATTTTTACTTTCAAAAATGATCGTTCAATAACCACGTGTAACTTAGGCTTTTAACCGTTACCTTTTACCTCAAAATAACTAACTGTTCTTAAATTAAAATTAAAAAAAAAACAAACTTTAGTAGCAAATTTAAACCAACTAATCTTACGTACAACTTAGTTATAGAAATCCTTACATTAACACACATTCAACAAAAAGATTTTTTTTTTTAAAACTGCTATATTTTTAAAATGGCAATCGAAACTTTTTTTTATATAATAATTTTGCTCTTTCCAAATTAAAAAAAACTATTTCTCTTGATCACAATTTACTCCTCACTTTCATACCACAATTAAAGTATTTAAATCGATGATTTCAGATGATTAATCGCATAAAAAGATAGTAAACTTAGACCTTAGCTCCCTCTATTACATATTATTCAAACTAACTATCTTGATAATCATCAACATCATCAACCATTACCAATCCACTGCAGGATGAAGGTCTCTCCAAGTTTAATCCATCTTTTCCGATCTTTAGCTTCTCTTCTCCACAACACCCCTGCACATTTTCTTATTTCATCCATCCATCTCACATGTGGTCTCTTTCTGGGTCTTTTACAATCTCTTGGAATCCACTTTAAAATTTCAATTGTCCATCTATTATCATCTCTTCTAGCAATATGTCCAGCCCAACTCCATTTCAATCTTTTAATTTTTTCAATAAGGTCAATAACACCTGTTTGTTGTCTTACCCATACATTGCGTTTTCGATCTCTTCTTGTTACTCCCAACATACATCTCTCCACACTCCTTTGGGTGGTCTGAAGTTTCTGTATTGCTCTTCTATTAAGTGTCCAAGTCTCAGATCCATAAGTAAGAACTGGTAAAACACATTTGTTAAAAACCATCCTTTTCAAACACATAGGGATATTTCCTTTTAGTATCAAGTTATTTCTACCAAAAGCACTCCAACCAAGTTTAATTCTATGATTAATTTCTTCCATTATGTTTCCATCTGTATTAATAATCTGACCAAGGTATTTGTAACTGTTAACTTCTTCTAACTCATCATAATCAATCTTTATTTTCATATTTTGAGCAAATCGATTAAACATTACTTTCGTCTTTTTAACATTTATCTTTAGTCCTACTTTTCTACTTTCATCTGATAACTCCTGCAACATTTCCTGCAGCTCTGAAGCATTATTTGCAAAAACAACTACATCATCTGCGAAATCTAAATGACTTAAATACTCTCCATTTACTTTCACTCCTTTAGTTTCCCATTTTAATCCACAAAATACTTCTTGCAGCACTGCTGTAAAGAGTTTTGGAGATATGGAGTCACCTTGTCTTACACCTTTCTCAATGTTGATTTTTCCAGTATCATTATGTAATCTAATTGTTGCTGTTGCATTTTTATAAATATTCTTTAAAATATGACAATATCCTGGATCTATACCTTGATGATCCAATGCTTTAATCACTGAAGAAATGTGTATAGAATCGAATGCCTTTTCATAATCTACAAATCCAAAACATAATGACAACTCATATTCATTTGTCCTTTCTATGACTTCTCTCAATACCTGGATATGATCTATTGTACTAAAACCACTTTTAAATCCAGCTTGTTCTCTTGGTTGGTGGAAATCCAAAGTTCTCTGTAGACGAGTTGTAATTATCTTGGTAAAAATTTTATATAAAACTGATAAAAGGCTGATAGGTCTGTAATTTCTAATATCTTCTTTATCACCTTTTTTAAAAATTAATATTATTACTGCATTCTTCCAATCTTCCGGTACATCTTTATCATTTAGACATTTAGTATATAACTTTGCTAAAAAATTTTCTATTTCTTCACCTGCTTCTTTTAATATATCAATTATAATTCCATCATTTCCTGGAGCCTTTCCTTTCTTCATACACTTAATTGCATGTCTCACTTCTTCATTTAAAATTTTGGGCAATTCGGAAGATATAATAGATATAGGAGGTACTTGTTCTTTATTACTATATAATTCTTGATAAAAATCTTCTACCAATTTCATGATGTCATCTCTCTTTTTAGTAATAATTCCATCTTTTTTTCTTATTGCAGATATAAATTTCCTACCAATACCAAAATGTTGTTTAACATTTTTGAGACTTTTATTTTCTTCTGCAGCTTTCCTTGCTATTTCACAGTTATACTTTCTTATATCATTTTCAACTCTTTTCCATACCATTTTATAAAATTCGAGATATTCAATTCTTTTTAATACATTATTTTTGTATATCTTCATATTCCTTCTTTTCTTCTCAAATTCTCTAGTCTCAGTAGAAATTTTATTAGTCAATTGCTGCTTTTTTCTACCAGCTATGTTTGTTGCAGTTTTTAAAAGTGTATCAGTTATTTTCATATTAATTTCATTCAAATCTGAATCATGTTCAAAATCTCCTAACACTTGAAACCTATTTGTAAGTCCTAATTTAAATTCATTAGAATGTTTCTGAAGATTAGGAATATCAACTGTAAATATTGTTTTTCTTAATAATTTTTGTCTCTCTAGTTTTACATTAACACGTAACTTACACCTTACTAATCGATGATCACTTCCTGTGTTAAATTTATTAAGAACATTACAATCTTGAAATATGTATTTTCTGTTAGTCAAAATATAATCCAATTCTGCTGTACCTTCATTTGGATGCTTCCATGTCCATTTCCTTTTAACATTTTTTTCAAAAAATGAATTCATAATGTAAAGTTTTTCTTTTTCTGCAAACTCCACAAGTCTATGTCCTCTCTCATTTCTATTACCATAACCAAAATTACCTACAGCAATTTCATCTTTCATTTGTCTACCAATTCTAGCATTAAAGTCTCCCATAACAATTTTAAAATGTTGTTTACTCTGATCAAAAGCCTTTTGTACATCCATATAAAAATCTTCTACTACTTCATCACTATGAGAACTTGTTGGGGCATAAACCTGAATTATCTGAATTTGGTATCTGCTATTAAGTTGTATAACTAATCTTGCCACTCTGTCTGATACACCATCAATCTCCACAATATTGTTTTTCCACTTTTTATTTATAATGAATCCTACTCCACTTGTATTTCCAATATGTGTGCCTTTATAATAGAGTATATGTCCACTTTTTAAATCAATTGTTTCTTCTCCTTTTCTTCTAACTTCACAAAGTCCAACAATGTCCCATTTAATATAAGACAGTTCTTCTTCTAATTCTTGCAATCTTCCTTCACTTGAAAGTGATCTGCAGTTGTAAGTACCTAAATAAAAAGTCGTCATCAAATGGCAGCCTGGGTCTGCAATCAGGGAATTTTTAGCACCCTCCACCTTCGGCCACCAACCGCTGCCTTGGTTGGCGACTTTACAGCCTCCTGGGAATAAGGGCCATGCTTTATTTTTGTCTGTCATAATTGTATATATGTATTGGAAAAATATTTATCATTTACACAAACATTCATTCTGCCTTATCAGGCACTGAGAAGAAAGACCATGGTGTTTCTTGATCTTAAACTCAGAGGTAAAAAGCCAATAAACTCACCATGCTGGCTAATGCGTGTTGGTGAGCAGCCCATCCATGTTCGTATACTATATGAATAATCACATAGTAATAACAGCTGCAATGACAAGAACGTATGGAGTGGACATTAGGAATTTGCCCTGCTCGGTTCCTTTAAGGCCTCCAAGAGGAATCAAAGGGTCTCTTTTCAGTTAATAGCAAACTCCTTATATATATATATATTTATACCCTTTAACTTTTATTACTATTATTATCTAACGTTCACTTATACATTTAAGTTATACTGATTTATAAGTAATTTTTTTCCCTCCATTAATATGTAATATCTATAAATGTATTTATGTTTATTCTCTTATGTAACCATTTTTACAACCCATAATTCATTTATAAGTAATTTTTTTCTTTATATAATTTCCTCTATATATCTTTTTTAAGAACTATATTTATACCAATATCACCCTAATCACAGAATCCCTATTAAATTTTGATTTTATCTTTGTTATTAATATTGCTTTTTTTATTTTCCTTTCTTTAATATTATTTGGATGTAACATTATTTTTAATGAACTTTGTGTAATTTTGTGTTCTGTTTTTTTCATATATATATATATATACCAGTGATTTATTATTTGACATGTTTTAATTTTGTTTTTATGGAATTTTTAGTTTCTCCCACATCTTTGTTATCAATCCCACTATCTAAACATTGTATGCATTTTATTATATATACTCCATTAATTATTTCTTTATTACCTTTATTATATCCTATGTATTTTTTATCCATTAAATTTAATAAGTTTTGTCTTTTTTTACTAACAATTTTTGTATTAATTATTTTTTGGCATTTCTTATTAATCTTATTTATAATTTTATTATACTTATTCACTATAATATTATTTGTTTTTATTTCTAGATATCTATTTTTATTTTTTTCTTTACTTTATTTTTTTATTTTTATTTATCCTAGTATTCTATTTTATCAATATTTCTTTAATTATATGTACAGGGAAATTACACTTTTTAACTCATTGATTATTAAATCTTTTTGTTTAATATAGTCTTCTTTTTTTGAACAATGTATTGTAGCCCTATATAATCTTGAATATATACAACTATTTTTGTAATTCCTATCAATGTTGGAGAACCAACGTGTTATGTTATTACCAATATTATTTTTTTTTATAAATATTTGTTTAAATATAATATTTGTTATTTATCAATTTCTTTTGAAATATTATATTCAGATATACAATTCATTATTTTCTTTCTTTTCAACTGTAAAGTTCATATTCCCTCCCACCTTATTAATATCATTAATAAATCAGTTTATTTGTCTTTGACTTTTATTAAAAAATCATTAAATAATCATCTACATATCTGTTAAAAAACAAAGGAGCATTTTATTTTCTGTTATATTTTTATCAAATTCATATAAATATTGCTTAAAATTGCACTTAGAGCTCCTCCCATTCATAATCTTTTTTTTGCTTTTAAAATTCCCTATTATATTCAAAAGTTACATCCTTACAATGCAACTTCATTAAATTTACCAATATATAAATAGTAATTTTATTTTTTTAATTTTAACCTTAATATACTTTTCTATAGCTAAATATATTGCTTTTTCTACATGTAAATGTGTATACATTGATATAATGTCCATTTTTATAATATTAAATTTTTGTAGTCATATTTTTTAAATATGTCATTAATTTCATTTATTAAAATTGTATTATTTTTAATTTTGGAATTTTCATATTCTTTAGCTCATACCATTAAGAGAGATAAAACCAAAATTGAATAGGAATTCTGGGGTTAGGATGACATTGGTATAAATATAGTTCTTAAAAATATATATAGAGAGGGAAATATATAGAGAAAATTACTTATAAATGAATTATGGGTTATAAAAAATGGTTACATAGGGGTAAATTAATGGTAAAAAATATAATATTTACATATAAAACAATATAACATAAATTTATAAGTGAGAGTTATATAATAATAGAAATAAAAGTTAAAGGGTCTAAAAGCATATATATATATATGCTGTAGTAATTGTAGATATAAAAACAGGCAAAACTCACTATATGTATTGCCTGTTTTTACAACAGTTATACACAAGCATAAGAGGTGGTGGTCATGTGATGTTCATTGGCTTAAATTATAGATATAGTTAGTTTGACTAAATGTAATAGAGGGAGATAGGATATAAGATAATTAGAAAAAATGTTTTTTTTTTTAATTTTAAAAAATTAAAGTAAAAGGGGGGTAAGATAAAAAATTACAAGAATAAATAAAAAATAATAAATATATGATTTTTTAAAAAAATATTAATGAATAAATTAAGGTTGAAATGAGAATTATATGAAAATAAAATTAACTATTTTATTAAGGTGGAGCTAATAAAACAAAAATTTAAGTTTATAAGGAATAGAAGTAATTAAGAGATTAGTAAAAGTAATAAAAATGAATATATTTAAATTAATAGTTGTTCATGAGCATGTACTTATACAGTCAGAAATATACATGCATAATTTATATTTATTTTATATTTATATTGTATCTTTTATTTTATATAAACTGGATTATTTTATTTTGGTTTAATTATATTTATTTCAGTTTTATTACATTTTGTTATATTTTGTTTTTTATTGTTTACATTTTTATGGTATTATTTATATTGTTATATATTTTATTTTATTTGTTCATTATATCATAGATCTAAAGAAGATTGCAGGTCAATTGAAATGTAAGATTGTGCATGCATATATGTACAATAAAAGGTTTTTTTTATTTTTTATAAGTGTTTAAAGTACAGTGAATAAATTGCACTTATATGATATTATAGTAAAGTAAGGGAAGTGGTAAATTTGGTAATAATACATCTGGATTACATGGCATATATATATATATTGTAACATCTACAATCTTCACCTACATCACTTTATGCACAAATAAATGTTCAGATGACAATTCTATACAAGATAGAATGAATTTATACTTTATGTTGCATCTCTACTTATGAATAAGACTCTTATTATACTATTAATCTACAGCTTAGCTCAGTTGGGGTTATAGGGTATGGTGGTCATCTAGAATGCAAATGGGGATGAGAGAAGCATTTATAAATAATAATTCTAATGTTTATTTAGTTATATTATAAGCACTTATTTAAGTTATTAAAAGAAAGCAATTTGTGGATTAAATCAAAAATCATGATATATTCAATTCTCTCACCATCCAAGTACATGCTAGACCAATCATGCCACTCATCCAACATATTTGGGGATCACTGTAACAATAATCAATCTACTGGCATTTAATTTAGATTGCATAGCTATATCAATGTTTATTTAAATGATGAAATAATTTCAGGGCTCTGTTACATGAATAATACGTCAATCCTAATACAATATGACTATTAAATAATGACTAGTGAGAAATTGACAATTATAACAATAAACTAAAGGATAGACAATGATAAGTATCGGGTACATTTTTATCTCACATCACTATCTATTTTAAACAAGGTAAAATCTATATCTTGGCATTGTACAATGTTGTTGTTTTAAAATATATTTATTAAACATAGTAACATAGTAATATACAGTTAAACTTTATAAAAATTTACATAACATTCAGAATGAAACTTGAAAAAGTCAATGTAGAGAAAAGTGTATCTTAATAAGATTAAGAGGAAAATAAAACTTTCACCCAAGTATCATCATGAAGACTCACAGGTGAAAGCAGAGAGTCTCACTGCTTGACTTGATCAAGAAGCTTAATAAAGACACTTAGAGCCGAGTCCTGAGAATGACCAAAGATGAGTCTGCAATGTGTCAACCATAAAGAAAATGTTATAAAGATAGATAATCTTATTGCTGCAAATGATCCCTTCTTAAGAGTGTTAGAAACAGAAAGAGCATCCCTAAGATCCAGAGAGATATTTGCAACAATAAAGTCCCTAATCGACTTAAGAGCAGGACAGATATAGAAAATATGGAGAATTGTCTCATCATATAATCTACACAATTGACACTGAGACGAAATCCTAATGAAGCCTCTGCTGGTCACTAAAAAATAACTTGTTGGGAGCGCATTTAAATTTAATTTAAGTACAAAATCAACATGTCTTGCTTCAATGAAAAGAAGTTTCATTTTACGCAAGAGAACTTTATTTGAAACACCTAATGAAGTCAAAAGAGGAGTATAATGTGGAAATTTTAATTTATAAACATCCCAGAATGTCAATTTCCCATCAAGCGCAACTTGAACCGAGGGTATCGACTTAATAACTGACTTCCATAAATCAGCAATCCAATAACTTGAAAATGGAGGTGGCGTATCTGTAGGATCAATAACCAAAGGAAGGGATAACTGAGCAAGCTTTAGACAAGTTACACGAAGAAAAGATATAGATCTCTGAAGATATAGAGTTGAGACCAAGTGCAAACCTAGACCATTTAAAAGCTTTGGCATTTGAATTTTAGCAATACTGATGGCTACGATCTTATTTTTCCAAAATAATTTTGAACAAAGCGAATTTATAGCCCTCTCAAAACGCTTTGTTGGCCTAATAATTGGTAAATAATAACTAAGCCTTGAATATACCAAAGAGTTCAAGAGTGTAACCTTACCCATAAGCGAAATATTTATATTAACAAGCGATGCAACTATCCTTTTTGTTTTATCAAGAATAATATTTTGAATCTGCCTTGTAATTACTGAATGAGATAAAACTATTGGAAAACCAAGGAAAGACTGAGGCTTGGCTGTGAAAGTGGAAATAATTGATAAACCAGATTTAATTTTCCACATTGCAGATTTTGTAACATTAATATGAAGATTAAAAGTATTAGAAAAAGAGTCCAATATTTGCAACAAAGCCGGAAGAAAAGATTTATCAGGAAGAAAGACAGAGACATCATCAACATAAGAAATATGATGAATAGTCTGTTTAAGAGCAGGAACATAGATACCAGGCAGTTTAGATTCTATCTGTAAAAGTAATGGATTTAAATATGTAATAAAACATAATGTGGCAAGAGGAGATCCCTGTGGCACTGAGAGATGCGGACGAAAACCATCTGCAAGTTTACCATCCAATGAAGTAAAGATGGACCTGTTAAGTAGAAGATTGGCTATAATACGGACATATGGAGTAGGAACCTGATAATCCCGAAGAATCTGAAACAAAACAGAAGGCAGAACACAATCAAAGGCTGATGTGAAGTCCAATTGAACGACCACAGGTTTTGATTTATTATGACGCCTAATATACTCAATAAGAAGAAGAAAAAGCTGAACAGCTTCAGTTGTTGAATGACCCTTCTTTGCAAATTGAAATTTTGATAAATGAAGATAAATATTATTTTGTATATGATCTTTAACAATAGATTCAATAGTCTTTATCAAAAGAGGTGTCATAGAAATAGGACGAATATTAGATAATGGAGAAGGAGTTAATTTCTTCTTAAGAAAAGGGACCATCGCCACCGGATAGAGATCAGGAATATTCACAAAATCATTAGCTAGAATATCAACCATATTACGAACTATTGGAGCTGTAAAAAATGAAAGATGAAGAAGGACAAACCTGGGAATACCATGAATCCCAGGATGTATATTGTCTGGAAAAGAATTTAATTTTTGAATAATCATAGTTTCAGTTATATTATGACTAGAATCAAGCTCAGATTCATTCCAGATGTCACCAATTTTAAAAGGCAACATTTGAAGCTTAGTTTTGAAATGATTACATAGTTCAAGCAACATAATAGGGCCAGAACATACTTTATTTCCTGTGTCAATCATTAATGGAGTAGGTCTAGAATAAGCACCTAAAGCCCATCTAATATAACTTCGTGTCCAGTTATGATGATTTTGAAGAAAAATTTTAGACCGTTTAATAGCCACATAATGAGCAAGAGATTTCTGTATATCATGATACTGCACTTTAAGTTGCATAATATTTTCTATGGTAGAATCAAAAGAAGAAAGATTAGAAAGTTTGGATGAAATATCATCCAATTGCTTAAGTAAAAACTTTGGACCTTTTGTCTTTCTAGTATAAGAATTAATAATAGAACTGAGAATACCAACAAAAGAAGACCATGCCGATATGGCAGGTAATGAAAGAATATCCACTTTTCTAAAAAGAATATATGCCTCCGAAAAAATTGAAGCAGGAGCTGTTAATTTATTTAAGAGCCTTATTGTAAGAGAACTATGAGACTGAGCAACAAAGGAAGTATCAATCAACAATGCAACATGCATAGCCAAATGATCCGAGAAAGGAACAACCTGAAGCTTTGCTGAAATGTCAAGGTGAAGTTCAGGAGAATAGTAAAGAAGATCAATTAAAGAAGTGGTGCGACGAGTATAAAAGGAAAATGCATTAAGAGGAAAACATCCTTCACCAGATAAAAATACTCTATTAAAAAGATGTAGGAATTTATTATTAAAATGCATGTAACACATATTGAAATCACCAAGAAATATAGTTGGATAAGAATTTGAAGACAAAAGAGAATTAATTTTATTAAATATAGAATGAGCAAAGAGGAACTCACTCTTAACATATAAATAAATGATATTCAGAGTAAAACTTCCAAATGTAATATTGGTCATCAAAAAATTATGATCCAAATACATGATTTTGATATCATTAAAAGCAAGATGCTTACTTACAAGCAAAGCGACACCAGATGAAGCAGATATATTAGGAACATAATAAAATGAACCAAGATTTTGCATTAAATCACGAATTCGATAACTGGAATGATTATGTAGCTTCGTCTCTCCAAAGCATGCAATATGAAAATTGCATTTCTGAAGCCAATGCATTATAGCATAAACTCTAGAAATAGAATTTAAACCTCTAACATTAACAGCAATAACATTAAGCAACATAATATATATATATATATATATATATATATATATATATATTTATTTTCTCATTTATATATATATATATATATATATATATATATATAAATGAGAAAATGTTAATGCAAATCGTCTGTAAAGAATTCAGGTATAAGATTAATTTGTGAATTAGGATGAGAAGTATGAGATATTGGAGATGAAGGACCGTTATTTAAAGTAAAAATAGAATCATTTTGAGGAGAAGGTGACAGCGAAAGATCTAACTGCTGAGAACTTTTATCTCCCGACCATTTACTTTTTTTAATGTCCTTTTTCCTAGAACTCTTTGAACGTCTAGTCAAATTAGTTTTCAAGACAGAGGGTGCAGTATCAGAATCAGGATTAGAAAAATTATTTTCAAGTTGCGACTCTGAAGAATCATAAATCTTCCTTTTATTGTTAGAACTAATATCAGTTATAAGTGCTTGATCTTGCAAAGATGAACAACCAAGAGTAGACTGAATGTTAAACCTATTCTCTTTCAATAACATATCCTCGTTTTGAACTGTATGAGATGAGTCAAGTGATGAATGAGTAATGTCAGTTGGAATAGAAACAACAGACCCACTGACCTTCTTACTTAAATCAGTAGAAACTTGTGGTGGAGATGAAAGAGTAACATCAGATTGTTGCGCAGTAATATGTTCACTCAAATGCTGCTTTTGCAAATCTTGCAAAACTTTAGGACTACATCTATGAGTACGTGTTTTCTTAAGCTTGCAAATATTGCAAAACCCCTTTGGACAATCTTTAACAAGATGAGTCCTCTCCTTACATACAAAACATTGAGGTTGTAAACCTTTGATAGAGATATGTATTGGACCTTTATCAGTCTCTAAAGTAGACGGAATATCAATCAAAGCAAGACCTTTATTTAACTTTAAAGTAAAAGCAGCTGAGTTGCTGGGTAACTCTAAACCAACTCTTTTCTCAGTAAGATATTTAAATTGAGTTATTTCACCTAAATTAGAACATTGCCTCTGAAGATCCTTAGCTCCAAAATTGGGATAACAATTTCTCGCAAGACCAAAAGCTAGCCTAGGCCTGTCCATATCAATAACAACTAAAAATCTGTGATTTAATAAAAGCTGTTGTCTTCTAAACTTTTCCTTCTCCAAGACATTATGAAACTCCAATATGATGTAACGTTTATTAGGGTGATGATATAGCCTCTTGATAGCATCACCAAGTTTCAAATCCTTCAACAACTGGAAAAATTCATCAATAGGGAAGTTATAAAGCTGACAATTACTGTCTGTAGTTGTAAGAATCAAAGTATTGCTATTAGAAAAATGTAAAAAAGAATTGAATAAAACCACTGGTATCCTAGAATTAAATTGAACACTTATATTTTGATGTTCATCAACCAAATCTTTATGATTAGAGAAATTCAATATGGATGTATCTGCAGAAACATCTGACATTATTTGTTCTTCATCATTCAGATCTAAATAAGTAAATTTGTCTGACTGTGATTGTGCAAGTTCAGAGACTACATTATTATTAAGAACATGAGCATAACTTTTCTTTTTAACCTGAATATTATACACTTGTGTTGTATTTTCTTTCAAAGTAGGAAAGGAAATATCCTGTTTCTGAACTGAAGTTTTTTTATCTGAAAGAGGCAAATTTCCATTCAAAGAATTAGATTCAGAACAATGTATGAGAGTATCAGATAATGAAAAATCATTCAAATGCAAAGATCTCAAATTCTGTTTCATAGAATGTTGAATGGCATTAGAAGCAATAGAAAATTGTGGTACTGCAGGCAAACACATTGATAGTTTACTAGAAGATAGAGGCGAACCAGAAGTAATTAAATCAGAAGTTTCTAAATGAATGTTTTTTACTCTGTCAGAGTTTGCATCTGCTAGAACACAATTTGCCTGCAAAGCAACATCCATTACTTGAGATTTATCTTTGGCTAGTAATGTTTCATAAGACCTGATATTATACTCCAAGTCAGATGATGTAGTGGTAATATCACCAACTGAAACTGATAATTTTTTATGGTGCAAGGTCTGCAAAGGCTTAGACAAAGAAGAACTAGCAACAGTCTTTAAATTATTATGCCTTGGAGATAGCTGCTTCAATAAATCTTTATTAGAAGAATGCATATCATTTAATTTGGCATGATCTTTTACCCGTGAGCGTGTTCTATGTGAGATAAAATCATGTCCACTGGCTTGTGAAGAAATGTTTTTTTCCGATCCATCAAAAATATATATGTTGTTAGTCTTTTGAATGTCTCTATTTTTTTGGCAACTTGAATTCGCATTAGAAGTCACGGATAGCAATTTCTTTTTAGCATTGATATTCTGAATTTTATTAGAGACATTTTTAACTTTAGAAAACGGTTTTAAACTATCTGCTCTTGTTAAATCTTGCATACTTGAAGCTTTTGATCTATTAATGACAGAGCTTGAACAATGCATTAAAGAGTCAATTTTAACGTTTGTTTTTTTTGTTTACATTCGAAGATTCTTTTCTATTGAGCGTCGATGATTCTAAACGTTTCTTAGAACCACTCATTTTTAACAAAAAAGAGGTAATTTGGAAGAACAGCACCTACCTTGTACTTCCAAAGTTTTTTTTTAGTAAATTTCAAGCATATAAAGCAAAAAAGAGTAACTTTAAATCCCAACGATACGATGTGATGTGATGTGATGTATTATGGCTTCTCCTTAAACGAAGTCAAGAATATCTCAGCAATTAAGCCCAGATAAACCTGTTAGCCACTTTCTTTTACATTCCCCACTCTAAATTTACCCATAATCTGCTCTATCCCATTTCCACAACATAATTTTTGTCAACTCTATAACCTTTATATCTAAATCCCCCTTATCTTTTCCCAAACCCAGCATAAAAACCAATAATTCACTTTCTGTATAATCACTCTTTTCATATTTATTTTTCCACAACTTCATTATATGTACCCTTTCTGTTTTCAAACATTTACATTCAATTAACAAATGCCTAATATTTTCAATTCCTTCCTTACATAATTTACAAAATAAATCACCCATATTTTTCCATTTACATGTATATTCTTTTGTAGCTAAAGATCCCGTTCGAGCCTTAAACAATAAACTACTTTCCTTACTATTATCATATATTAACTCACACCTAATATTCTGTTTATTTCTATATATATTTAAACTCTTTTTACTCTCCATACTATTTCTCCATCTCTCTAACTCCCTAGTCTTTATTAATAAATTTATTCTTTTATCCCATTCCTTACTACTATAACACTCAATAATCCTCTTAACACAATCATCCCATCTTTTGTACAAATATACTGATATAAATTCTTTATCCAAATCTTTTGCATAGCGCATTACCTTTCTCACCCATCTTGTTACCTGCCCTTTACTCATAACCCAATTAAATACTATTTTAGCTATTCTTTTATTATCCATAAACTGCAATCTACCAAACATTTTCATTTTACTTTTTGCATCTCTCATATGAAAACTTGACCATCCCATTTCTCCTTGAATTGCCTCCCTTGCTGTCCATACTTCTGCATCCAATGC